>OY728152.1:1322960823-1323585823 GCA_963277665.1 Viscum album | reverse complement strand
GATAATGAAGTAGTGAAAGGTACACTTACCATCCACTCAAAATTAGAAAATGATTTATTTCATTATGGATGAACCCACTCTTTTATTTTTGAGAAATTTTCAAAGGGTATCGACGTACTACCTCAACAATTAGATGTTGACTAAGATGTGACAACTATTAATGGCACTACAGTTTCATCAAAAGTGTATAATTATTATCCAATTGTTGTTTGTGGGAAAGAGCTTCCTGAAAATCTTGTGATCCTTACTATAGTGGTATTTGATGTGATTCTTTCCATGGAATGGATTTCTTTATATGATGATCATATCAATTTCCAAGGAAGGGACATAATATTAAATATTCCCAATCAATGTACTATCATCTATCGATGCCAGGATGAATATAACTTTCCAGTGGAAATTTCTTCCATATTATGGGTCTGGATTCCAATAAATGAAGGTTATTTTTCTAAAATGGTTGGAGAGAAACTCACGATTAAGAATATGCCCATTTTACGAGAGTTTGATGATTCCTTTCTAGAGGAATTGATAGTTATTCCACCAAATTGTGAATTTGAGTTTTCAATAGAACTCATATCGGGTGCTATGCCAATTTCAATGACACCTTATAGAATGGTCCCAATTGAGTTGCAGGATTTGATGAAGCAACACCCTAAGAATCTTGATAAGGGATTAATACTCCCTAGTGAATCACCTAGGGGAGCACCTATTCTGTTTGTTATGATGAAATATGGATCAATGAGACTGTGCATTGATTATCGAGAACTTATCAAGATCACTGTCATGAACAAATATCCTCTCTCACACATTGATGACTTATTTGACCAATTATTTGGAGCTCAATACTTTTCCAAGATTGATCTTCTTTTAGGATATCATCAATTAAGGTTCAAAAAAGAGTATATACCGAATATGGATTTTCTTACAAGGTATGGACACTATGAATTTATAGTGATTCCATTTGGTCTTACAAATGCCCCTAATATCTTCATGGATCTAATGAATAGAGTCTTTAGAGACCATCTTGATCTGTTTGTGGTAGTCTTTTTAGATGAAATTCATGTCTACTCAAAGAGCAAGGAAGAACGTGATGATCACTATAGAATTGTATTAAAGACCCTGAAAAAGGAGAATCTTTAATCCAAATATACCATGTGTGAATTTTGACATCAGAAAATTTAATTTTTGGGTCATATAATATCAAAAGAGGGGTTATTTGTGGATCCAACAAAAATAGAGATTATTAAAAGATGGTCAAGACCAACAATAGTAACTGAGATATAATGATTTCATGGTTTGACTGGATATTATCGATGTTCTCTGAATGATTTTTCATGAATATCAAATCCACTCACCAGGTTGACTCAAAAAGGAGTTATGTTCGTGTGGACCGAGGAGTGTGAAGAGAATTTCAAGGATTTAAAAAGGAGTTTATCCAGTGCACCTGTGCTCACATTTCCTTATAGTGGAGAACGGTTTGGGATCTATAGTGATTCATCCAAGAAAAGACTAGGGTGTGTTCTCATTATAAATTATATTGTGATAGCTTATGCCTCACGACAGATGAAAATCCATGATAAAAATTACCCAACTCAGGATTTGGAGTTAACTGCGGTAATCTTTTCATTACTGATTTGGAGGAATTATCATTATGGTGAAAGGTGTGATATTTATACAGATCATAAAATTTTAAATTATATTTTCACACAAAAGGAGATTAAAATGGTCCAAATAAGATAGTTGGAGATGATTAAGGATTACGAATACTCAATTCATTACCACCCTGGGAAAGAATGCAATGCGGCGGACGCATTATGTCAACAAGACCATGCTTGCTTATCCATGATGAGGATCACAAAAGATCTAGTATTTGGGGATTTACAAAGTATGGATCTTGGAATTATAATGTAAGGGGAAAATATTATCTTTCTCAAATGAATGTTCAACCATCTATACATGTGATCATTAATGGGGAACACGAAGATGATTTAGTGTTACAAAAGTAGGTGAGAAATGTTCCTGAATTCAACATTGATTGTGATTCGATAATAAGGTTCAGGAATCAGGTTTTTGTTCCTCCCATCACAGAATTAAAGAAGGAGATACTGGATGAGGCTCATCGTTCTTCATTCTCTATTAATCCTGGAAGCATGAAGATGTATAGGGACCTGAAAGAGTACTTCTGGTGGGATGGAATGAAAAGAGATATTGCTGAATATGTATCTCGATGATTGGTTTGTCAGAAATTAAAGCTGAGAGACAGAAGTTTAAGGGTATGTTACAACCATTACCAATACTAGAATTGAAATGGGAAAATATCACTATGGAATTTGTCAATAGACTTCCTAAAACATCCAAAGGCAATAGTGTTATCTGGGTTATAGTTGATGATCTTACGAAGTCAGCACACTTCATTTCTATTAGAAAATATTTCTCTCTACATCAGTTTCCCTGTACATATGAGATGGAAGTGGTAAGATTTCATGGAGTACCACTTTCCATTATTTTGGATCGGGATCCGTGCTTTTCATCAATGTTCTGGTGATGTCTTCAGCATTCTTCAGATACAGAGTTGAGTTTTAGAACTGCTTATCATCCTCATACAGACGGTCAGTCTGAGAGAACAATTCAAACTTTAGATGATATGTTAAGTGCTTCCCTATGGATTTCAAAGGTGTTTGGGATCAACACCTACCTTTGGTGTAATTTTCTTATAATAATAGCATTCACTAAAATATTCAGATGGGTTTTTATGAAGCTCTCAATGGAATGAAATGCTGGACTCCTACTTATTGGGATGCTGTTGGGGAAAGAAAGCTATTAAGACATGATCTTGTTGATGAGATGGAAGAAAAGGTTAGATATAATCAACAAAACATAAGATAAGATCAGAGTCAAAAAAATTGTTATGCCAACAAACGAACAAATACCTAGAGTTTGATGTTAGTGATAAAGTGTTCTTACGAATATCTCATTGGAAGAGAGTAATGAGATTTGTAAATAAGGGAAAGCTGATCCCTAGGTATATCGGTCCTTTAGAAATACTGGATCGTGTTGGGATGGTAGCTTACTGATTGGCACTTCTACCGAATATCTCTCAAGTTCACGATGTGTTCCATGTATCTCTCCTATGAAAGTACATGCTTGATCCATCACATGTTCTAAGCTCAGAAGTTGTACTGCTGGAGAAAGATCTTTCCTATGAAGAACAGCCGATATAGATTCTAGATCATAGAGAAAAAGCTCTATAGAATAAGACTATTTTCTTGGTGAATTATTTATTGAGGAACCACCTGTTACAAGAGGATACATGATAGCTTGAGGATATGATGAGGGAGAGATATCCTCATCTGTTTGTTATGAAGTGACAAATTTCAAGGGTAAAATTAATTTTAAGGGGGGTATAATTTAGCACCCTTATATTTTATGAGAAGTATATTTTTTTTTTCTAATGTTATATGAAACATAAAAAGAATCTATCACTACACACAACACTAGCATGTCTTGCATTACACACAATCATGACCTTCTTCGATAGCGTGTGTAGTACGCAATACCAGATTTCACTAAACAACAATATATTGTTATAATATTATTATGGACTATCCATTATGAAAAGTATTAAATAAATTTTGAATTATATAACATTATTATTTATTTTACATATTTTCTAGAAATGGGTATTAGAAGAAAATAAGTTTTTCTGGTAAAGTAAGTATTTTTTAAAAAAATGCAGTTTTACCGCCTTTTGATGGTGCACCCACATTATATCTAGTTTTTGAAATTCTTATAAGTTGAATTTGAAGAAATGGAATTCTACCTTCGAATCAGGATATAAAAATTTATTTTGGATAAATTTTCCATATTATTCTGATAACTTTCCTATTTTAATGAATAGTAATAACACTCTATTTTAATTAAAAACATCTTTTTTCATCGCAATGATTAATATGGGTAGATTATATTTTTATTGATTTCAAAGTTTAATTAGAATATATTTTTACCATTTAATCCAATTTTGGTCATTGGAATTAATTTCACATTTAAATTGGACATAAACAAATACCGATATTTTCATAGTTATTGTTTCTTAAAAACATTCTATTTGTTTTGATAATGGGAATTAATTGAAAAATTAATTAATTCCACTTCTTTGTTTTGAATTAGGAAAAATAGACATCATTTTTGAATTCTGAATATAAAGTATTTCTTAGGCTGAATTTTCGGTATTTTTCTTAAAAACATCAATTTTTGATGAATAGTGAAACCACTTAGTAGTAGTTTAAAAAAACTGAATCTTTCATTTATATGAAATTTTACCACTTCTATGAATTGAATTTCAAAAATCAGACATACATGGTTGTTATCATGAAATAAAATGTGGTTCAATAAGATCAGAATAATTTTTGGTGAATAGTAACTTTTGACTTTTATTTACTGCGGTTAAAGATAAATAGGGAAATTCAAGGTTAAAAAGAATATTATAATTATTCAAAATTACCTTAAAACTTCTACTAACCTTATTGGATGAGTAGTGTCCGACCATGGTCATCCTTAGGTCGATTTTAGGACCCCATTGAGCCACTTGGTAGTGATAATGACAATTTGGATTCTTGATTTAATGTAAACACAAAATTGACATTAAAAAAAATATTTTAGTAATTAATTTTTATAAGGGGTTATATAAATTTATTGTTAAACTATAAATATTCATTGGAAATACTAAAATAATTCTTACATGGTGGGGTTTTGTTTTATAATTTTTAGACATAAAATAAATTAAATTATTTATGACACTATAATGATGTAGTATTTACCTCATTAATAAATGATTTAAATAAATTAGATTATAATGATTAAAATATTAACCAAAACATGTACGATTCTGATTGGAAGATGTTATTTTGACCATGAGTCATCTTATCTTAATAATTAAGTATTTCTTTATTTTTTGAAACCGAATATAAGTTTATAATAAAATAATAGTTTCACACTTTCCAAAGTTACCCCTCTCATCCCTTATAAAAGGGAACCTCCTCCCTCTCCTCTTTGCACTACGTTTAGACTTCATGCTTAGACAACCCCTTCCCATTACTCTTAAAAACTCCCCTTGTAATATTATAGAGGTTCTTTTCTTCTTCAAATACTAACATTAGTGTCATAAGAGGAGGTTTCAAAGAGGCGTGTCGAAGAAGAGGTAATATCTGTTACTGATTCTTTCAAATTTATATCTTCTTATACTTTCTCTTCTTTAGTTGATTAATTATGATGTAATAACATCAGTATCACTCATATACTGATTTGTTCTTATAAATAGTAAAAAACACTATTTCAACTTCTATCCATCCAACAAAAAACAAAATAACCACGCATGCGTACATAGAGAAAACCATCTCCACGACGCGGTGTAGTATGTTTTCAACCACCACATTACTTGGATGGGTATGATGGTGTAAATAATAACTATATATGATTATTTTAAACTTATATTTATTCTGAAATATTATACATACACTACAATACAATTCCACGATCATGGGAAAGATATCATCGCTCATGCAAACGTACGGCCTACCGTCTCCACGATGTGATGTGACTCTTTCTACATGCCCTTCATTGAATAATGATTATATAAATTAATTGAATGAATAAATATGGTATATATTACACTAATACCATTTTGGAAATGAGGTATGTATAACCTAAAAAGAAGAATAAGAATTTATTCGGCAAAACATGCATAAGAACATAAAGCAATGAACACCTGAATAACAAGTAGCAATGAAATATTACTTATATGAAGTTAAGAATATAACAATATATGATATAATAACAATGAATATGATTCTGTAATAAGTCAATGGAATTATTTAAATCATTATATAGGAGATTCAGATATGTACGAAGCAAATCAGACATAAAGTAAGGGAAAATCTCATAGTCTCATTTTTATCCGAGATTGTTTAAACATCAGAATTTACTAGGGAATATTTATCATCCACATCCATGATTCCTAAATAAGTAATATTATTTCTATCCTCCTACAATTTTTTTAAATCCAATTTAACCCTTTTTGGAGTAAAATATATGAAAGGAATATTTTTTCGTTTTTAGTACAAAATAATTTTTGACTTTTTCACCGAATATATGAGAAGAATAATTTTTTAACATATATGGAATGAATGGATTTTTTTGTTTTTAGAGAACATTATTTCCAAGAAGAATCCGTTATAGGTTTTCAAGAATATTTTTAATCAACTTCTTTTAGTTTAAAATTTTATGACATGTTATGAAAGGTATGATGTTTTTGAAGTAGACCGGATAATTTCATCAAGAATGGAGTTCAAGTGTTTTATCAAAATTATTTTTAATCTATGATAATATAGTGTTGTATATCTATCCCTATTTTTACATTGATTTTATTATGTTATGATGGAATTAATTTTATGATGTTCGTTTATCTTATTTGGATTATGTTATGATTGGATGATGTTTAAGAATCGCATTTTTATTACATGGGTTATGTTATGATTTATGATTTTATTGCACACATATGAATGGGTTAATTATGAGATGGGTGGTACCTATATCTGCACCCAATGAATTGGGTAATACTTTATATCTCATGATATAGACATGGCTATAATGGCAGGTTAATCCAGTTCAGTGATACAGGACTGAAACGAGGAGTGAACTCGGTTCAAAAATGGTCTTTTTCCACTAGGATAGTCTGGTCAATGAGTCTTGACTACTAAGAAATGATTATCTATGATTACGTGTGTATGAAAAAACATTTCATGATTTGTGTTATGATTATTGGGATTACATTTCACTACAATGATTTATCCCATGTTATGATATTATGATCTCTTTTGCAGGTTATGATTTCCGAAAGGCTATGTTCTTATGAATATGATATTTACTTTGTTAACCCTCACTGATCATTTGAGCTCACCATTTTGTTTGTTTTCTTTTCCCCAAGTCAGGAAGAAGTGTATTAAGTAGTATATGCCAAAGGGATTCAAAATATGATGAAATAAATAGGAAACAATGTAGATGCTTTACCAGTTGTTTATGTTTCCCAGTATCTAAAGACACTATTCCTATACGGTCCTATCATGGTTTTGTTATATGTTGTAACAATTATCCTTAAATTCTAAATTAATAACCATATATGTAAAGTATGGGACATTATAATTAATCTAAAAATACAATGAATTATCAAACCCTAATAGGGATAAGATAATAGAATTCCATTGAAGTCCTCATTTTGTTATAACACTAAGGGGAAAAGTAAAATTAATATAAACATATACATAAGATGGGTTACAAAATAATCTTGATATGATAATATGAATGGGTGAGAAGCACCATAATAAAATATAGGTAGAGATAATGATTAATCCATTGGGATAATTCCTATTACTACTGTTGGACCCATATAAACATCATCTAGAGACTCATGCACTATGTGGAGAATCTTCGAGATAGAGGAAAGTGGATATAACCAATTTTTCATGATTTATATGATTTCAACTCAATAAATTTTGGTTCGCATGCGAGATGCCACTATCTAGGGAATAATTTAATTAACACTACATCTACAACTTACATGAGTGTCCATATTTTATATATTTTTTATGATCCATAGTTAAAAATAATTTCAAATTCCAATCTTCAACACACAATATGTGAATTAAGGGGCCTTTTCAAGGCCCTCTATGAGGTATATAATTTTCATTCTATCACGATGAACCCCCAATATCAAACAAAATTACTATTCAAATTATATAAATCATTAAACCATGGAAGGAGAAGGATAAATACCATCAACACTCACTTAAATGATATATCATGCACATCCACCAATTATTTTTCAATTAAATTTTTATTTTAATTGAGGTTATACAAATATAGTTGACATCAAATTTATACAGAATGTCCCCTAAAAAAATTCATTCCATAATTTTACAAATAAAATATTTCATTTGAGAAATACGTTCTAACTCTATAAATTTGTTTTCAAAATATTCAACTGTTGTTTCATTATTATATTGATTAATGGGCTCCAATGATATTTCATTTACCATCTTCCTTGTATAGGAAACATTTCAAAAAACAAATATAATGTACATCCAATTTAACCCCCCATTCATATTCACTTTGACAATATGATCCACCAATATTCTTTCAGTTCCTTGAATCATGATGCTAGAACACTTTATCATAATCAACCGAATAATTTCTAGGATGTTAAAATTTGTCAGTAAAATATTCAGCCTGTGTTTAGACATTTGATCATCATTATAATCATGGATATTTTGTGGAGTATGGTAAATAAATTCAAGAGAATGACTTAAAGATTCATATCCTTGAAGATTTACAATTTGATCCTGAATTTGGGTGGGTAATGATGCCTATCGTAGTCCACAAAAAACACACACTAGTATTTAAAAATTATTCATGTACATTATAGTTTTTTCTCCTTGTGGACCATTACCATATTCTTCCTAGGTATTTTTAAAAAATCATTTATAAAGAATTAATAAAAAACAACAATTTACAACACATAACAAATCAATAATAATAAAATGATCAATGATAACTAGATCAATGACATTTAATGTCAATATCAATAAGAAGAATTCAAATTAGTATTTCAGTTTGTTTATAAATGTTGTCAGATGCATATAAAAATTTCAAGTCATTAAACATGTGTATTTTTAAAAATATTTATAGAGACGTAATGACCATTTAGATGAGAGACGAAAATGAATTCATATGGAATGACAACCTATATCACATTGTCTAATATATTATTATATATGATATCACTTGCACAAATGGACATCAAGGAATGATTAACAACCATCATATTGTTTCTAATTTATCATGAACCAGCCCAAATACACAAATAATTTTATAACTTATGAAACATTTACATGGATGGGATGGAAATGAAAATCCCTATGGGTTGGTGACTATAAATGGACATCATACAATAAACAAAAGGGAATAATTTTTTTTAGAAAAAATAAAATGTTCAATGAAAAATTTTATATGATCCTCAATCCTAAAATGAAATTATATCATATTTAAACTATTATAAAAAACTGAAATTAAGACATCACCAAATTTATCATTATTTTAAAAGATAATAGAGGAGGTATCCAATGAAATGAGTGGATAACATATATTTCAGTGACTTATATAACTCTATGTTTCAATTATAAATTCCATACACATCTCCAGGTATTAATTTTACTTTTCATTAACATAAAATATGAAAACCATCATATTTTTTATGTTGATTGTAGTTTCTGAGGTATTTAACCTTATAGGGTCTCAAAAAGTGTTACATAATAAATGTTGAAATATAATATATCCACTCTTAATAGTAATAAATAAATAAATATTGAAATATCAATTTCATTTGAATATCCAAATATTCTTCCATTTCAATAGATGATATTCATTTCAAAAAATAGATTAAATAAACATTTTATATAAAATAATCTATATAAATCATCTTGGATAAATAGAAAAGCTATATACACAATGAGGGATTTTATAATAAAATCTGTAAAATTATTTTTTATAGTCATATTATATGAAGTGCTTTAGATTATATTGACACAATCCTCCCACTCCTCATATAAGTGATCATAGAACAATTTTTGTGGAAACATCCTTCAAGACCCAGCTAAATAGGATTAATCGATATACAATAGGGTACTATAATTTTGAACAAATATTTTGTTATAATTTTCATCATATATATAATTAAAAGGGTTATATAATTTCATTAATTCCCCAAATAACATACATAATATCAGGGTAGTATTTTATCAATCAAAAAAACTGTGTAGGGAAACTCTATTTTTTAAAATAAAATAATTATTTTTATTTCAATTTTTTGGTTTATATTTTCATATTCATTATTCTAATTAATAAAAAAATAATGGGGTATTCATAATTTCATTACTTTTCAATTGAATACCTAGCATAAATTTTCTTCTTATTAATTTATTAATTTTTTCACACAATATATGTCACCTAATTTCCACAAATCAAAATAAACTGTATTTTTAAAAAACCAATACAACATTATCATTATGTATTCCACAATTTTAATTCCATAAAATTTGTTATTTTTCATTAATCACTTTCATTTTATATTTTCACATTAGTAAATTAAAATTTTGTGTTTTTTAAATAAATTGAAAAATTATTTAAATGAATCCAACATAATCAATGTTCCAATTTATGTGTTAAGAAATATAGAATGAAGAATTACTAATCACATAATCCAATATAGAAATCACATTGGGGATGTCAAACATGAATGATGGACGGAAGGTCAATCTAATCAATTAATGATTCAATATCCATAAAAATAGATTTAATAACCATTAATAACATGATGTTCTATCAATTTAATATGAAGAAAGAAGTAAATATCATATGAAACTAAATGAGAGAATATTTTTTTCTAAAGAGGGATAATATCCTCAACCGTCACATGAAATCATTGTAGAATGCAATTGGAGGAGAAAAATTACCTTATTGGGTTCATACAATGATGAAAAAAACAAGTGACAGTCTAATGGTGTGAATAAAATATTCCATAAAGGATTCAAGATTTTTTATTAAAATTATAGATTATATAAACATTGTGAACATGGATTCATTGAATGGATAAATAGTTAGTAATAATTATTCACTAATTCTGTATGCTTTTACTATTGTATTTTTGGGGTGGATCATTTATCCATATAATTATATTAATGGTATACAAGATGATCATTTCCCCCAATCTAGGGGGTGCGTAGTTTATAGGGGTTGCATTAATGTTTAGAAAAACAATGACATCCCATTTAGAAGATTTCAATAGTTCACAAAATCTATTGGAAAAATCTATATGTTCCTCCAAATCCATTTTCCAACAATGAATTTCCTAATGGGATTCCTAAATGTTTGAAAAAACACAAAAATATTACAAAAAAATACCTTTAAAACCCTGAGAAAAATGGTTCATGAAATACTTGGTAAATGGAAATGAAATGTTACATTTATAAGAGGGAATATTTCTACCACAATAGAAACATAGTAATTGTAATAGTTACTTGACCACTATGATTAGTTAAATGACAATTATGAATAATAACCATTCATTTCAAAAACTAATTTACCCTGAAAATTGTTAAAAAATGATATTTATCAAGAAATATTTATGAAATAATAAAAATTATAAATCCCTAAAATAAATTTCATTATTAAATTTATAAAAACGTATTTTTAAGAAATTGTATTTATTGATTTTAAAAAAATTAATAACTTGTACATTAAAATTTAAAAAAAAATTCAAAAATAAACTCACCATGAAAAAAATCAATTGGATTTTTTTAATTTTTTAATATACATTAAATATTAAATCACTAGAAAACTATATTTTTCAAATAAGATGTTTTTTACTACATAATAATGATGAAATAATTATTTATTTAAATTTTAATCAGTTATTTAATAATAATATAATTATCATATAATAAATGGTTCATTTAAATAAATTAATCATTATTTATTTACCAAATAATTATCTATGAATTTTTAATCATAAATATCAATCTTTAATATTTAAAAAAATAATAATTATATATTTTTATAAAACAAATAAATTCAATATATAAGTTGATTAACATTCTAAAAACTCTATCTTTTTTTATCCAATATATTTCAAAACTTCCTCAATGTTATTATTCATATATTGATATTGATTTAATATTTTATTCATTATTTTATCCTAAAAATGAAATTTTCCTCATATTTTAATATTTCATTTCCCTACATGTGGAAGACAACTCATACCTTACATAAAAATTTCAATAAAAATACCAAATATTGTTCTATAAATCCATTATAATACATAAAGATGTTATGGAAAAAACATTATTGATATATCAAGGGACTTCAATGCTGTATAAGTGGATCAACATCATGAAATGATTATGTTTTTCTAAATTATTATCCTATTTTCTAATTCCCTTCCACCTTTTCGCTGTCAGATTCAAACCAATATATAATATGATTAATTAATTACAATTAAAATTTTACACTAATTATGTTAAATGATATAAATAATTTAATTTATTTCATATTAAAATGGATTAATTCCCTTTTCCTAATTCATTACAATTTCTCTTCAATTATCAGTTAACCGCCTAAGAAAAAATTTTAAACTCTCAACATTTCACAGCTATTATACATGATTATAATAATATTTTTAAAATATAACATGGATTATTTTATATATGTATATTATTTTGTTTACATTAATTAATATTACATTATAAGTAAAAATTATTAAAAATAATTAAATTAAATAATGACGAGATAAACTAATTAATAATATCATATACAATTGTAAAACCAATGAATATAAAAATAAATAATTATAAAACAATGAATGCAATTGATAATTTGGCAATGGATAAAAATATTTCTCTTATAGTCAAATGTTTTATAATCTAATTAATATAATTCTGGTCTCTAAAAAGAAAAGAAGTGTAAATCCTATGTAAATAAATAATATAACGTTTTTATATTTATTAATATTTTTGAATTATATATTAATGTTACTTTAATGGGGATTTTAATTTTTATGTCGTACATGATACACAACAACGAGTTTCTTTTAAATCTTACGTTGCACAA
Source organism: Viscum album (assembly GCA_963277665.1). Classification (NCBI taxonomy): domain Eukaryota; kingdom Viridiplantae; phylum Streptophyta; class Magnoliopsida; order Santalales; family Viscaceae; genus Viscum; species Viscum album. The sequence goes on along the minus strand of OY728152.1, from coordinate 1,323,573,109 downwards.
AATGTTGACTTATACTAAAAAAATATAATAATATTATTATTTTAAATGGTAGGTAACACATTGCCATTGTATTGGCCGAAATCAATAGAAAGAATTAAAAATTGATTATATATTTTTGTTAGATGTTTTTACATTTATCCAATTAAATTTAGAGGCTTAAAATTAGAATTAATCTAATATTAAGAATAAATATTGTAACATTAATTAAAAGGTCGATTAAACATCATTTTATGGAAAACCCTATTTAAATAAATTTCTGTTCAATTTTATATGTGTTATTTTAAAAATTACAATTCTTTTTTGAATCATGACATCAAGATTTACATTGGGTAAATTTTTTGTTTTTTCTGATAGAATTCATTTTTTAATGGATAGTGAAAAATATTGTTTTATAATTTAAAACTGCCTTTAAAACTAATATATTTATAAATATATATTATATTTTAAATTGGTTTATGTAATGGATCAGAATTCTTGTGGAATTGTTTTTATATACATGGGAATTTTACAAGTAAGCAGTTTCTGGCGGCTCCGGATTTCGAGGCCCGGTGTTCCATGAATCAATTTTCTGAAGTTTTGTAAAGCATAAATTAACACGCCTAAGTAGTTTTCATGAAATAGTTTAATAACTATTAAACGGTTATTCGAATCAGAAATATGAGGGCACCATTGCGCTTAGGATGGTGGGATTACATTAGGGGTGACTTAAGTTCCGTCGGCGCGAGACACCTGTGAAAAATCACCAAAATGGCATAACAGTAAATAAAATAATTAAATAAATTATTTTATTTTTTAAATGCTTATAACTCACAAATGGTAGCTCGGATTAAAAATCCATGACCACAACTGAACTCGTGAGGCCATGCCTTGTTTAAGAAGATTCTAACTATGGCCGATGCAGACCAGAAGAAAAAGATATATTTTGGCGACAAATATAATAATTAACTGAAAATTATTTTGTTGTAAAATTAATAACTTCTAAACGGTGAGTCAGATTAAAAATCTGAGAGTATCAATGGGTTTTTTGGAGTGTTTTTCACCTAGGTAGGGCCTAACATCAACCGGCGTGGGTCGACGGTGACTGATAATAATTTTCCAAACATTTTTCGGGTACGTTCAGTAAACGTACGTTTGAGATTTTATATCATTTAGACCGGTGCTCGGAATTGAAATTTGAGGGCACCGTTGAACTCTCATTGTCAGTAATTGTTTAGTGAGACCCTCACTACAGTTGTGTTATGATGAGTTTGGAAGTTAGTTTTTGGATTTTTATTAAATAAAATAATAATAAAATAATATACAACACTTTATTTTATTTTTATGCTACCATGTGTTGTAAGATGGAACCTCTCTTTAGGGGTTGGCGGTGGGACTGCCACACCCTAACCTCCCATGTAAGGATGATTGGGGTGGGGAACACCTGGGCAGCTTAACCTCCCGTGAGAGGTTATGACGTGGGGTACACATGGGGCTTAACCCCCCATTTAATGGGGAGGTAGAAGAAACCTCACAACCCTCTCAATTAATTCTATGTGTCAACATAAAATTAATTTCTATCAATTAATTTTATGTGTCCATGTGAAATTAAATGTTGTGTGTGAACATAAAATTAATTGGAAGCAATTAATTTTATGTTGAGACACAACATTATTTAAGTGGGTTGTGAGGATTTCTATCCCTCCCCATTAAATGGGGGGTTAATCCCCATGTGGACCCCACGTCATAACCTCTTGCAGGAGGTTATGCTGCTCGGGTGGTCCCCACCCCAATCATCCTCCCATGGGAGGTTAGGGTATGGTGGTCCCACCACCAATCCCCAAAGAGAGGTTCCATCTTACTACACATGGAAGTTTAAAAATAAAATAAAGTGTTTTACTATATTTTATTATTATTATTTTATTTAATAAAAATCCAAAAAATAACATCCAATCTCGTAAGAACGCAACTACGATGAAAGTTTCAATAAGAAATTATCAACACAGTGATTTCAACGGTGCCCTCAGATTTCATTTCTGAGCACCGGTCCAAAAAATATAAAACCCCGAATGTTTGTTTAGTGAACGTAGCCGAAAAAATGTTCAGAAAATTATTATCAGTCACCCTTGACTCTCGCTGGTGGAGGTTTGGCCCAACCTAGGTGAAACTTGCCCAAATGAACCTAATGGTAATATCAGATTATTAATCAGACTCACTGTTTATAAGTCATGAATTTTAGAAAATAATAATTGTCACTTAATTATTTTATTTCCAACCAAAATATAACTTTTTCTGCTGGCCCACACCGGCCAAAGTTAGTATCTGCTTAAACAAAGAATGCCCTCACAAGTGCAGAAGTGGTCATAGAATTTTAATCTGTGCTACCATTTTTGAGTTATAAACATTTTAAAAAATAAAATAATTTATTTAATTATTTTATTTATGGTTATGCCATTTTTTGGATTTTTCGTAGGAGGACCGTGCCAAATAAACATAATTCTCACCTAGGGTAAACACACCATCGTGAGCGCAACTTTGCTCTCTGATTTCTGGTCCGAGTAACCGTTTTAGAGGTATTCCACTTTTTCCAGAAAACTGCTTTCACACATTAATGTAAGCATTAAAAAACTTCATAAAATTGATTCCGGGAACACTAGGCCACAGAATCATGCACTGTCAGAAACTACGAACTAGTAAAATTCCCATGTTTATAAATAAAATTCCTTTGGAATTATGGGTCTTTACATTCTCTCCACTTCAAGGCTTTACGTCCATGTATGCTAAAACTCACACCAAGGGAAAAAAATGGGGTACTGAGCATGCATCTGGGCCTCCCACTACCAAGTGATCTCCTGGAGGTTCTCGTGCTACCAGTGAACATAAACCGGAAGAATCTACCATCCACAAAGGACCCACTCATGTCGATCCTCAATCTCCACTGGAACCTCCGTGAAAGTCACCCCGTCATCGATGTCCATCTCTCCATGGTTAATTATGTGTGAAGGGTCATGGAAGTATCTCCTCAGCTAAGATATGTGGAAGACGTCATGCACCAGATGAAACAGAGGTGTAAGTGCTATGCGGTAATCCACCTCACTTACTCTATTGAGGAACTGGAAAGGTTCGATGAAAAAAATAGATTACATTCCGCGTCAGCCAAATCTCCGCATACCTTGTTGATGTGAGACCCGTAAGAAGATGTGGTTTCCATCCTCGAACTCTATTTTTCTCCATATCCTATCAGCAAAGGACTTCTATCCTCAATGTGCTGTCTTCATCTGCTCTTGGATGTTCTACACCTTCTCTATGGTAGCTCGTACTATCTCTGGCCGGTAGGGAGTGGGCTGACTTGGTGAGTCAGTTGACGATCTCCCAAATATAGTCAAGTCCCCTAGACGTATTTGGAATACCCATCACAAAGTCCATGGATATCCCATCCATCTTCCACGTTGTGACCCCTAAAAGCTAAACCAAGCCTGCTGGTACCTGGTGTTCCGCCTTGACTTGTTGACAAGTGAGGCATCGAGAGTCAAACTCTGTGACTACCTTCTTCACACCTAGCCACTAGTGCTGTCGTCTGAGGTCCTAATACATCTTCTCCATGCCAGGATGTAATGTCAAAGGAGATGTGTGGAACTCCCTCAACACCTCCTCCTGAAGTGAAGTTGGTACCATGGTACTTCCTCTGAAGAGGATGACGTGCTCCACACCTTTAGAAAATCTATCAGGTGCCTTCCATATGGATATATGTTCACTTATTGTCTCGTAGTTGGCATCCGCATGCTACACCTCCTTGACTCGCTGAAGAAGAGGGGGAGTGACTGTAAGAGACTGTAGATAGGCTGCTCCATCTCTATCCAAAAATCATATCTGTTAGGTAGCTAGCTGCTCTATCACCTCACATAGAAACTGAATACCAGATCTCCTACTGAGAGCATCCACAAAAACGTTTCCCCTTCCCAAGAGTATATATTTTCATGAAGCCATAGTATTTTAGGAACTAAAAACTCTAAACTAATGCTTCCACGATAATAAGGATGGCTGACTCATGAGTGATTGGATACACCATCCTAAGCATGAGTTTAACCTGTGCTACCTAGGTTTCCTTTTTCACCGACTAAGGAAAACCTCATCTCAACATTTTAGATAAACCACAAAATCTTTTCCTAATACAGTCGATCTGAGTGTGATGTATGGATGTCAAGTCCAAACCCAAACTAAGGTCATAGGGCCTCGACACTGCCGCCAAGTGCTTCCATCCGAAAATCTCACCTCTAGGGTCGGATCACACCGTCGGCGTAAGTGTGATTATCGAGTCTCATCCCAAAGGTGTCTCTTGACATGAGGGTCAAGTCAATGGCTTAACCGGAAACCATGGGTGTGGGAAAAGATTCGTGGAAGGAAAGAATAATTGGTACATATGTCTATTGCTACAGAAGTGAGTAGTAGACACATACCGTACCTCGAATCATTCATATAGCCCTGTAGTTACACTCTTTGACCGCATGAAAGTAATCTCTTCCCCTTCCCTCTAGCTCCTAGATCCTGGAGGGGACTACAAAAGTGGGTGGTTATAACATGTCAAAATGTACACCACCTCATGCTATTCTCCTAGCGCTACTTCCGCGTCTGCTGCCCTGCAAATTCATATGAAAATGTCACATCATCTTCCCGAACATCTTATATGCCCTAGTCTCTGATACTGGAGCCAATTTCTTGATTTCTGACTACTATCATTCACTGGATATATCCGCTCATCCAAATAACATTCAACAGAAATGGTTCTCTCTTGCATCCTAACATTGGTTGGAATGCGTAGAGTAAAAAGTGTTGGCTTAGATGACCCTAAACACACTTCACTCTGAGGTACAAGATCCGAAGAACTGATTGTATCATATTCATCAGGTACCAAGAATAATCATTACACCGTGATTAATACTCATCTACCGACATGTCATCCTACCGAAGCTGTAGAAGTTCTATAGAACTCTCAACCACCTCCTCAGGCTAGTGCTCAACCGCATGTAAGTCGGGCTCACTTCGGAACCTGAGGGGTATCTGATGCTGTAACACATGTAAGGCACTATGAATACACGTTTCATAAACTAATACCGCCGGTTGAAACACATGACCAATATGATGTGATATAGGTGACACAATATGCAAAGGTACAATCTCAGAAAATGGTCCAAGAACCGAATCCTCATCACTATGCAGACCATACTCATGGTCACTCATTGAAAAAGACTAGTAGCTGTGATCAACATATGCAGCCTGAGAAACTATCCCACCTCAAAACCTCAGAGGCCTCTCCCGCTGGAAGTCGTGCAACATGCTAAGTCGGTGTGCTTCGTCATCTAATGCGGCTGGTGTCATCTACTGCCCAACATGAGGTGGTGCTGCTGGTACCCCACCTGAAGGTGCCAACATAGTAAGAGGTCCCTACACTGGAGTCTCATCGCTCGGTGGGCCAACGTCACATACTTTTTCAGAACTCTAACTTGCTGTCTGCATGGAGGCATCCTGGACAGATGCGACACAGTCAGAAGTTATACCAGGTGAGCTGACGTGGTTTGAGATGACTTAATGAAAAACTTCTTAAAACACACACAGAATCAATGTTTTCGTGTACTGAGTCAGAAATCAATAATCAGTGTCATGTTGTACAGATACGTCAGCTGCCGCACCAACACTGGACTATCTGAACTGAAAACCACACTCGGCACCCTTTATACTATTGCTTCACAGAAAAGATATAGCAAAGTCCTATGTTCTGTATTATAACCGACTCCTCTGATACCGATTTTTCATGACCAATCCCCAGGGGCCGACATCGTGACTACCCCAAGCCCACCATCCATAGGCATGGGGTAGGCGACTAGCAGCAAAGGCGTAATCCCTAAAACTGGGAAGACATTGCCTTTATAAGACATCAACTCACCCAACCAGAGTACAAGAGGAAGAAAACACTAAGTTAAAACTGTATAACAAGTGTGCTGAACATTAAGGGGGCTTGAATACAAGCCCAACATGAATGTACAACTGAAAGAATGTACAACTGAAAGAAAGGGGAAACATATAAAATGTAGAAGCTGCTCCATGATTATCATTCGGGATTCCTACCTAAAGCGTAGGTATAGATGTCCATATATGAACACCACATCTAACGGTCTTCTCCACGTAGCTTCTCGTTGGGTAGTCCACCTCTAGGTACTATCCAGTCCTGGCTCGCTCTTGGACTCCGTCAATGCTATCCATTGTCTGCATCCAACACATTGTAGTGCGTGCATAACTTGTGCTGGGGTGAGTATAAAGACACTCAGTAGGAACCCCGAGACACTAAAGGTCTCACAAAAATCATACAAGGATTAACCACAATGAATAAGATTCAACGGATAACCAATACTTGGGTATATGCCCATACATATACCTATGTTATCAAGTAACCCATCTCAATTATGAGGAAAAACACAAGGTCATTGACTCAGATCAAACAAGAAATTTTGATTAATGAAACCACAACTGCTAGAGAGATCCGAATTTATCAAACATAGTAGTCATGTCATGACTCTGAGGTTCTAATCACTAACCATATAATGCTAAGGTACTCCTCCTGTCGAGTACCACATGTCTCCCACCTCACATAGTAGTGCTCCCCGCCATGGGTCATCCACCTAACAAAGTAGCGCTCCCCCTAATAGCCTACAGTGGTACTCCTACTGTTGAGTACCATGGGTCTGCTTCTTCACACAGTAGCAATCCTCCTCCATGGGTCTGCCGCCTCACACAGTAGTGCTCCCCACTGGGCTAGTCATGTCACTCTGAGTGAATTGGTTAAGCATTCCTCAGATCTCATCCAGCATCTAGGTCTCCTTAGTCTACTCGCTCGTCTATGGGAGGGTCCAATCCATGAGTGACAAGCCGATACTCCATGTTTCATGAAGTCCCACTATGATGTATATAAATGGTCCGCCACATCATAGAGGTCTCAACGCAACAAACGGCGCGCCAATCAGAAGCCTGGTCTGTGAGTTATTATCCTTTTATCCTAGGGCCCAATTGGTTTCATTTACGAACCCACCCAAACATATCTAAATTTTACCCTGAATTATAAAGGGGTGTTTTTGAAGGGACCAATTATAAATGATATTACCAGCACCGCTGACGTTTCATCAAACGGATGTCCGGTGACAAAGATATGGCCAACACAACCAAGGGTCAAAAGTGGCTTGGGTCCGGTCTGTCCCAGTCAGACCGACTCGGCCCAACTCGCTCTAGGTCGACCCGGTTCGGGTCGAACCAGTCAGATGTGCTAGTTCTGACCCGATACCATGTCAGACTGGACCCAGGCCCACTTTTGACCCTTGGTTGCGTTGGCCATATCTTTGGCACCAGGCGTCCGTTTGACGAACCATCAGCACCACTAGTAATCTCTTTGAGAATCAGTCCCTTCAAAAATACCCCTTGGGAATTTGGGGTTATGTTGAGATACGTTCGGGTTCGTTTGTACACAAAACCAACCAGGCCCCTAAGGAAGAAAAGGCTATTAACTCACAGACCGGGCATCCGATTGACGCACCGCCTATTGGTTTGAGACCCCTATGATGTGCCAGACCTTTGAAATACTTCTTCATGGGACTTCATTACACATGGAGTATCGGCTTATTGCTCATGTAGAAGAACCTCATAGAGGCAAGCGAGCGGACTACGGAGAGATAGAAGCTGGCTGAGACATGGTGACTGCTTGTCCGATTCACTCGGAGTGACTTGGCTAGCCCAGTGGGGAGCGCAACTGTGTGAGCAGTAAACCCAAGGCAGAGGAGCGCTATTGTGTGAGGTGGCAGACCTACGGTACTCGAAAGGAGGAGTTCCTTTGTAGGATTTTAGGGGGAGTGATATTGTGTGAGGCTGCAGACCCATGGTGGGGACCACAACTATATGAGGCGGCAGACCCGCGATACTCGACAGGAGGAGTACCTCAGTAGTCTAAAGTTAGTGAGTAGCACCTCAGAGTCACGATAGGAATACTGTGCTCAAAAGAGGAGGATTTCTCCAACAGATGTGGTTTCATTAATGAAAAATCCTTGTTTGAGCTGAGTCAATGACCTTGTTTTTTTCTTAATTATTGAGATGGGTTACTTGATAATGTAGGTATATGTATGAGCATATACCTATGTATTTGTTATCCATTGAATCTTATGTTTTTTGGTTCATCCTTGTTAAATTTTTGTGATACCTTGAGGGTCTCAAGGTCCCTATTGTGTATCGTTATACTCACCCCTACACAGGCTATTCCTGCACTACGTTGTGTTGGATGAAGACGGCAGATTGCATTGACGGAGGCCGAGGGCGAGCCAGGACTGAACGGTACCCAAAGGTGGACTAATCAGCGAGACAGTACACAGAGTAGACCGTTAGACATGGAGTGTTGAGGTGGAAATTTGTACCTACCCTTCAGGTAGGAATCCTGGACGCTGATCTTGGAGCTGCTTATATGTTTTAGCTGTTACCCCTTTCATTCAGTTGTACTTTATTTCAGTTTTACTTTTCTTTTGGGCTAGTATTCTGGCCCCCTTTACATTCAGTACATTTGTTATAAAATTTTTACTTAGTTTCTACATCCTCTTGTACTCTGGTTGTGTGAGTTGACGTTTTATAAAGGCAATGTCTTCCTAGTTTTTGGGTATTACGCCTTTGGTTCTAGTCACCAGCCCTTGTCCTATTGAAGGTGGCCTGTGGGCCCCGGGTGACGGATCATGACAGTTTTAAAGATTAAATATATTATGTTTTTACCATTTAATCCAATGTTGGTAATTTGATGTAATTTTACTTTGAAATTTGACAAAAATTAGTGTCAATCTTTTGATAGTTATTATTTCTTACAAATATGATTTTTTTATTTGACAATAGGATTTAATTTTAACTTAATTTCTGCCACTTTTATGTTTAGAATTTGTAAAAATTTATTCCATATTTGGATTCAGGTGTTACAAATTGTTTAAATATGTTACTTTTTTTAGACAATATGATTATTTACATCTGTAGAAATTTATTTTACCATGGTTAAAGTGTAAATCTCATAAATAAGGGTAATAATATATTATTATAATCAAATAAAATAAACTTAACATGTGTCCTAATCATATTTGTTAATAATTTCCCATCCATGGGAATCCTTGGGTCTATTTTGGGACCCAATGAAGTCAATTATGAGTGATATTGACACTTTATATTAATTAATTTAATGTAAAGCAAAAACTAACAAAAAAATATATCTTTTATTAAATTAATTTTTAAATAGTGTTATATAAGTTATTTCCTTATCTATAAATATTCATTTGAAATATACAATGATTTATTACATCATGGAATTTGTTTTATAATTTTAGACATCAAATAAATAAAATATAGTTTGACAGAATATTGATGCAGTGTTTACCTCATTAATGAATGATTTAAATAATAGGGATTATAAAAATTAAAGCAATATACAAATCCTATCTAATCATTATTAGATGATTTTATTTTGAGAATAATTCATCTTATAATTTACTTTAATATGTTTTGGATCTTAAGAAACTGAAAATCATTATATAATAAAATACTATTTTTATACTTTCCTAAAGTGCCCCTCCTCCCCTTATAAAAATCTCTCAATTCTAACCCAATAATCACACTTTTTATACCCCATGAATTGTTCATACTCTAAAAATTAAGCTAACTAAATCCATATACTGTTACTGGAATCCTTCAATTATGAAGAAGGCAATTTATGTAAACATTTTGGTTCAAACCAATGAGAGATTCCTGATTTAAAAGTAAAATCTTCTCTTAAGTTTGTTTGTTTTATTTTACTTCTCCAACCCCATAAACTATTTTTATTCCACTATTTTATATAAAAACCAGTATAATCAATATACTTCATTTTTTTTATTATAAGGATTCGAACTAAACATACACACACCTCCATCGAATTGTCAATGAATATACTGTTTTAGTGGACAGTGAACTACTGCTTCATGAAATGATGATTATTTAATATTATTATACCACATATCAATGTGGCCATTATAATGGCATGATATTTAAAAAAAATATATATTTTATTTATGATTTTTCTATGATTCTTTAATTTTTATTTACAAAAATACCTTTATTCTTTCAAATAACTGTAAATACAATAATTTCATTTGAGGAAGTGTGGACTACCTACCCCCACAATGTGATATGATTCATTAATGACATACATGAAACGTTTAAAGGATGGAGTTAATGAAATTATGTAAAATATATTTCTTATGATATTAAACTATAATTATAATATACCTATGTATCATTATGTTTTCATTCCATTAAATATGAATAAAATTAATAAAGTGTACTTCCGTACGTACAGATTACTGTCTCCCTGAACTGTGCATTTCATATCATACATCTAAATGTTATATAGTATTATAAATACCTATATATAATCAATATATTTGATATATATGACATCTAAATCAATAACATCATTGTGTTGATAATGTAATTTTGACCACATGAATAACTTGTAATTATAAAATGTTCATTTTTTACTAAAGTAACAAATATCGACAAAACGATAATTATTAATTGAAATGATTGCATAATGTTTATAACATTGGAATAAGTGATATAAAATGAATAAAAAATAAAAAAATTTCTTAATAATAATGAAATCAACATTTTATTTTTATTCAAGAGATTAATGAATGAACGGGTCAAGTCAGACACCATGTAAGGGGTTTGTTATCACACATTTAATTCCATGAGATTTACATTGTTCACAACTTATTAATTGCATGAGTTGTTTTTTGTACTAATATTTGATAAATAGTATCATTATTATATTAATATTCATGGTATTGTGTTATTAATTTTGTGGTTATTAAATTTTTTCCTTAAGACTCGTTTGATTACAACGTGATAAGGGGTTTATTATCACGATTTAATTCCGTGAGATTTCTGTTGTTCACCACTTATTTATTTCATGTGGTTTATTATGTACTACCATTTGATATATTTTTTTCATGAATATATTTATATTAACATTATTTAATGATTAATTTTGTGGTAAATAACTTTTGGGCATATGAATCAATTGATTACAATGTGGTTAGGGGTTTTCATCATACTTCTTTTTTCTTGTGAGATTCATGCTATATTTGTCACCATTTCCTTTGTGTGGTTTATAGACTTCCCATGATTGTACTATTATTATTATTATTATTATTTCATTTATGGTTGTTTACATCTTCATCATATGATTCTCCTTTCATGTCATGTATGTTTGTATGTTTCCAAATCATTAAGGGATCTTTTCACCCTCTTTTTTGAAAAGACATTTTTTTGTTATGTCTTTTAATTTACATATTCGTATATTGGTATATGTTATTATATATCCTTGTTTCTATATATATTTTTTTCCAAGTGATTAGATACCCATTTCTCCTCTCATCAACTCATTTTCTATATTTTAATTCGACGCTGTTAGGCTATCATATTTTTGTAAAAGAACTTCTAAACCCAATTTCTATTTGTTGGTTTAAACATCAAAAACTTGATTATTTTGTGCTATAAATATGTGTGAATGTTCTATGATTATTTTACACATAATAAAAAATAATATTTAGTGTATTTATATTTTTCACACATTATTATGTAATTAACTCATCCTTAATCTTAGGATACCATTTTTATAAGTGATTTCGTCTCAATTTTCAGTCCATTGAGACCTCATGGTTGTAATGCAACAATTAAATTTTATATTGTGTATATAGTGTACATTGGCATATTATATCATGGATACCTTTACTCTAATGGTAATAAAATGTTTGTTTTAAATTTTATTCATAAATTGATTGTATTTACTTATCTATTATTTGGTTAACAACTCCTTAACTAATATATTGTTTTATGAAATTATTCTTCTAAATAATTATAAATAAGGACCATGATTTAAAAATGGTTTTAAGGATTTATTTATATGGAAATTAATGTTTTTGAATGTTAATTCCATTAAAATATACAATGTGTCATGGGAAACATTGATTCCAAATTCACTTTAGGAAATATTTTCAATGTTTTGATGAAATAGTTAATATGTTAATATCCAGAAATGGAATATTGTGATTGAAATGTGGAAAAATTATCTGTCCTTTATTTTTGTTTTATGTGTAATGAATATGTTATGGTTATTGGGATTTCGTTACATTTACAGGTGGTTCCGTGATAAACCTAGGGTGGGTTAGCTCGAGATAACTTTCCAATGCATTTGGTAACTTGACGGAGGTTAACATTAATGTTTCTCCTAAGAGATTCAAGGTATATATTGTGATTAGTAATCTAAAATAACTCCCTACATAGATGTGGTATCTAAAATGTATGTATGATACGGATTTTCTATGTTATATTTATGATTTATGTTTTCTATGTGTTATTCATAGATACTATTACTTCCTGATTTAGGATATGATCAAAAAGTATGGTTTCATTAATTTGTATTTTTTGAAGGGTTAATGATTCCATTCCTTATTATATAACCCTTACTAAATTTTTTTTAGTCATCCCTTGTTTTTTAAATGATTTCCACATGACATAAAGAGTAATTGGGTCATAGATGGGAACAAAGATTAGTTATGTTGTCAAAAACATAGAACTATAAATGTTTCAATTTATGAGGATTTATTTTTATAAAATAATGGACATTTATTAGTATTATCCCCATGTAATTTTTAAGTTGATATGTAATAGTTATGTATAATTATATAAAACTCAAAACATCAAAATATCCTCAATGTGAATTATGTATTTAATTGTAGATTATGTAATGTTTTATGTTTGGGTCCTTATAGTTGGTATCAGAGGTCATTTTAGATAACATTAGAGTTTAGGGTGTTATTTATTCTTAAGTGACATAACCATAATGGTTAGAATATTAGAAAGATTCATAGTTATTTTAGAGATGTTAAATGGTTATTAGATTTTGGGGTTCATAATGAAATGTATTAGATAACCTTTGAGGATCAAATATGTTTTGGTTAATTTTAAGGAATTTTTCTTTTTTAATGTTTTGAAATTGTAGTATTTTTGAAAAAGGACAACATGTATATTGTTTGACAACCTGTCACATTGGACAAATCTATGGAAATCGAACCCACAACCAATGTGCTATTTGGATTTATTGCCTACCACTGGACTACGTGATGTCCCTGGTTAGTATGACTAATTATTTTTATTTAGATGATTATATTGATAAATAATATTTTTATTTAGAATGTTATGTTTTATCATATGAACATACATAGTATAGTAAAATGATTAGTGATTATGTAATAAATTTTATTTTTGGAAGACATTCTCTATTTTGAGAAAAATATATAGTTAAAATATAATATATTTTGGGATTTAATTTTTGGAGTAATGGATTAAATATTATTTTGTATGAATCTATAATTATATTGTGGACATAAGGTGATTTGGGTTACATATGGAAATGATTAAACTATCATTGAGAATATGTGTTTAGGTAAATTACACATCAGTGTGAGAATTTAAGACCAGTCGATGATTTTGGAGATATATGTTTTGTTTTATTGTGGTAAAAAATGTCATTAAAGACTTCTATGTATTGGGTTTCAATATTAGTTGTGATTATTTTGAATAATTTTAAGTAGAATTTTATATTGAATGGTCTTTCTTGATCGTTTGGTTCTTTTTGTTGAATTTTGGAGATTAAGAGTACTATTTCATTTTATAAAGGATTTATATCAATTTACATTCCATTGAGACTTCATTGTTGTTATGTACCAATTAAATTTTATATGGTATGTACACTGTCATTTGGCATATTATGTAATTAATTCCTTTATTCTTAAGATATTATAATTTTTTTATTAATGAAATTCCTTAGTTATTTTTATTAAATAATATCTCCTATGGTTAATTACTCCTTAACTAAAATATTGTTTTAAGGATTTAATTTTTTTAATCGTACTTATTAATGTCCATGTTTTAAAAATGGATATATGGATATATTTATATAGAAATTAATGTTTTAAATTCATAATTCCTTTAAAATATTCAATGTGGAATGGGACACATTGATTCAAAAATGACTTTATTAAATGCTTTAAATGGTTTTGAAAATGGTTTGATAAATTATTGATTAGGTCAATATCTTAATATTATATATTGTGATTTCAGTGTGGAAATCTTATTTTCACTTTTTTTCTGTTTTTATAAATTATGTATATGTTACAGTTATTATGTATTATTTATGTATACGGGTGGTACTATAATAAACCTAGGGCGGGGTTTCCCGAGATAGCTATTCAATGCATTGAGTAACGTGACAGAGGTAAACATTATTTATTCTCATAAGAGATTTAAGGAATATAATGTGATGGGTATTCCAAAGTAACTCTATACATAGTTGTGATACCTTCAATGTAAGAATGATTTCATGCAACATGTTTTGTTTATGATTTATGATTTACTTATGTAATTCATAAATCGTATGATTTCTGGAGTTATGTTATGATCGAAAAGTATGGATTCATTAATTGGTATTTATTGATGGGTTAATGTTTCCTTTCGTTATTTTATAACCTTTACTGATATTTTAATGCACATCCCAGGTTTTTTAAATTATTTCCATGGGACATAAAGATGAATAGTGTCAAGGATGTGATCATGTAAATGAAATTCTCTCTAAAACTTGGATATAGACATGTTTTTTTAAGTGTTTAAAATTTTATGAAAAAAATTGATACTGAGTAGTAGTGTATACATATAATTTTGAAGATGATATGTAATATTTATGGCCTAATTATCTATGACTCTAAACCTGAAAAGATACTCAATTTTACTTATTCATTCAATTAATGATTATGTAATGTTTTAAGGCTGGGTCCTTATACGAAGATGGGAGATATTTATAGTAAGTGATTAATTTTCATAATTTTATCAATAATATACGTATTTTTGGAATGTTTATTTTGTGCTGAAATAAATTTTTCTCAATGATTGTTTACCTCCTTTATAAAAAATATATGTGTTTTTAAAGGGATACCTTTAACACCAACCTTTATATTATTTATTAAATAAATTTTTATATAAACATTCCAATGAATTTATTTCTTCACATTACTTTAATAACATGAAAACTAATTATATTTTAAATACAAAATCAATTTAATTTTCTTTAGGTATTCAACTATCTGTAAATTATTTTTCTGGTTCCAGGATCTATTTTTTGAAGTAATCAATTAAATTTCATTGATTAAATATTATGATAGGTTAGACACAATAATAACTTATGAACACTAATTGTTTTATTAAAATAATTTGAAATTATTAACATGTAATTGATTAAATGATATATTATGATACATTTGGAAACAATGAATTCAATTATAAGATGTATTTCACCTAATTGTGCTATAATTCATTGTGTATTTAATTAATATCTAGTTATGATATTATATATGATACATTGGTAAAAAAAATTAGTTATGATTTTTGAATCCCTAGGAAAAAAATCCGGTGATATGATTATTAATGTATCATATTTTCCTTGTATACACATTTTGATCATAATCTTATATGTCATTATAATATTATATGAATAATTTTTTATAAAAATTATTATGGATATGCCTCATTATCAGATGAATAATATAGTCATTGTTTTTGTTAAAAAATTTCATCAGTCATACCATAATATATTGATATATGTCCCAAGGATATGAGATGCAGTAAGAGTAGTATAAGATGAAATTAAAGTATATTATAATTTTTTTAATATTCTTAATATATCGTATTCCTAATTTTAAAGAAACTATAATAATAATGATCATGTATGTTTATTTTTTTTATTTTTTTTAGTTAATGTATTATAAATTAAATATATAAGATGAAAATTAAACCAGTTTAATAATTTTAAAACTCTTAGATATGAAAATAAACCAAAAAACCTGGTACCTCTATTTCCAAATTTGGTGATTCAATCCTAAACCTAACATTTCTTGGCATGATACTCGGGAATGTGACCAAATTCATTCAATTAAAAACATAAATCATAAAAAATTAATATTATATTCAAATATATTATTAATATACTTTTCTATTAGAGTGGAATGATGTTACAAGAAAATATCAGAAAATAAAATCCCATGTATTAAAATTTTAATTTATCATACATAGGGAATATTTTTGTATTTCACATTATGTCACCTTAAACATCAATATAAATCCCATATATATATAATTCATTAATAATAATTATTCATAAGCTATAGAAAAGAAAAATTAAGAATGGCTATCTCCAGAGATCAATAAGGGTAAATATATAAATTTATAATACAGTGAATTTATTGATCATAAGAAGAGAAAAATGGTATATATGAAGAGAGGACATTGGGAATTTTCATTTCTATAAAATGATAGGGAATAAAACAGGAATACTTGTAATATATCTTATACAATGGAATGATTTATTAGAATTAATAATCTTGAGTCATGTGATATGAATCATCATCAATAGAAAAAATTATCACCAAAAAATTCATAATGATATCATTCTGGTATATTAAAAAATACATATTATAGTACCATGATTTAAACCATTTAATTATAATTACCATACGTTATGAATGACATATTATTTTTGGGATAACATAATTATCACACATTTAATTAGATCAAAATATTTGTTCACCCAATGTATTATCAATATTATGATCACCAGACATGATCTTGGAACACCCACATAATAATTTTTCAATGAATCATAAATATGGTACATAAAGATTACATTTTCATTTTATTACACACCCAAAAAAATTCAATTTTCTTTTTATTACATAATTAACAATTGTAGATTAAATTTTTTCAATGTCAATATCTTTGAAACACGAAAAGTTTCTTTGAATCATTATTTACATTTTTAAATTAACTTTTTTCCATGACATATTATTTCTAAACTAATTAACAGATAGAAAATAAAAAATACAATAAGAAGAAATTTGACACCTTATGAACCAGTAGAAATAAAAATGGTTCCACATAAAACTATTTATAAAAAGATTAATCCTTATAGAGATGTAATAAAGATAGAATCATTAAAAATTATCCACCTTTGAACGTAATTAAATTACCAATTATTGTATATTATGAATGGAAATACCAATAAATCGTCATTAAATGCATTTTAATGAAAATTAAATTCTTATTTTGGAAATAATTTTATAAAAACTACATATCAAAAAATATTGCGAAAATATTTTTTTGTGATAATCATTGAAGGATATAAATTATGGTTTTATTGAAATTATGGCTACGACGACATTAAAATGCATAATTTTTTTAAAATGTTAAGAATAAACATTTTTTCAAAACATTTTTTTAAAAGGAATGAAATGTAACAAATTTTGAAAATGAAAATAAATTTCAAATGTAAATCGTTTTATGATTATAAATAAAAATGTATTATATATTTATTAAATCACATATTTTATGAATTAATCATTTTTACAATATTTAAAAAACATGGATTAGGAATAGAAATATAAAATTTCTGAAATAACATAAATGATAATTTTCACTTAAAAATGAATCTCATGGTGTTTAATTAATCTATATTGATTGAAATGGAAATAAAACAAGATTAAAAAATTCATAATTTTTTTAAATTAATATATCTTGTTTAGGAAATGTGAAATCATGATTTCATTATAATGTACCACCAAAACAACTAGTCCAACAATAAAAAGAGATTACAACATAATGACTTAATGAAATTAGAAATCATTTGAATCATAAAACCATTGAAAGAACATATTAAAAAATTATAAACATAAAGAGTTTTATGACAGTAAATGTAATAGTTATATTTAAATTGAAAATGATAATTATGATAGGTGCATAACATTATAATATTTGACAATGTAGATAAATTTAGTGAAATTATATAATAGTTTGTTAATATCTAAATGAAACCATAAATAAAAATAGATAATATAATATGGATTATAAAATAATAATCTATTTAATGAAAATAGTCATAAATTAATTTCCTATTTTCAAATAATCCCAAAATAAAAATAATAATTGATCATTGAATAAGTTTCAAAATTTTTAAACCAAGACAGAAGAACCCTTACCTTAGGTAAAAATGTTAATTCTATATCCTTTAACTATATAATAATATAATTAAATAAATTATTTAATTTCATAAGAATCATTTTCATGTTTAATATCATATTAATAAAATGTTTATTTCTTTTTTTATCGTTATTTATTCATAAACATAATCAGTTATTTAGACGTTGTCTGTTTTGAGGATGTTTTGTTGTTTGTTTGAAAAAAGGGTTTACCATCTTAACCGAAGTCATTATGTTCATTATTATATATATATGTATTAATAATCATGAAATAATTAACATATTTATGTATCAATTGTTCTTTTTGAAACTAATACTTATATGTGGTTGTTAAAAATAACTATGTTTTGATCATGGAGATGGTATGTTTTATGTATGCATGTGAGTAGTTTTCATTTTCAGTTAACATAATGGGATGAATGTGTTCATCATATTATCAATAATGAATCGTATTAGTAACCCAAAAAATATATTAGTCATTTAAATATATATCTGTAAATATATCATATGTTTGATATAATGTTCAATAAAATAATCAGATCGACTCATATATATGGAAGTCGACATGTCCATGAATGTGGATATCATTTTACCATCTATGAATGAATATGATATATTAAATTTTATGAAAAATAAATATTTATTTAGTATCATTAATTTTTCATTTATATCACATTAATTAATTGAATTTATCAATGATTCAATCCATTGATATAATTAGTGAAAAATGAATCACATCTCTCCACAATGTGGCCGTCTAATGTTCACCTGATCCATCTTATCATATCCACAGATGATTTGATAATCATATGGTATATGTGATAACATAATTGAATAATTTCAAATATGATATAAATTAAATATATATAATTAAAATAATTCATTACAGCAGTCATCGATTGGTAACAATGTAAAAAAAATGATGTCAGTTCACAAGGTGGTAGTCTTAGTTAGACGCGAATATTGATTTCATATCTAATTTACTGAAAAAATGATAGGTTTAGGTAATACTGATAACACAATAAAATCTTATATACATGAGATAATTTTGATTTATATATAATAATATTGTAATTAAATTTTAAGGAAATGAAAGAAGAAATAAAATAAAGTCTCTTAGTGAATCTTAATACATCGTTATCGGGAATCCTCAATCCCTGAGCACCAAGAGGATTCATATAATAAGATTGGGATCTTGATATGGGGTCTAGTTTTTAGGTATTGGAATTTTTAATACAATAGAGATGGTATTTTATAATCTAATGAGATATTATGATGAAAACAATAGATAACTATCACTTTCATTTTATAATTGATGAAACTGGAACACTTATAGGTTTTGAAATCAAAATTGGTGCACCGTAGTTACTAACATGTAAAAAGTATATAAAATGGTAAATTATAGGTAATTTTACATTATAAGGCTGTAATAGTGAAAAAATAATTATTTTAAACGTAATATATAATTTTGACACTTAACATTTTCTTTTATCCCTTGGGGAAAATTCTTCTACATTTATGGTGGTAACACATTTTTGGAAATTTTACATTAAATAATAGTAAAAATTTAGGTTCACCATATTATATAAAATACGTATTTATTATGAATACAATTTAATGATTTTTTTGGAAAATCATTTTAAAAAATTTCAAAATATTTAATTTATATTATACCTACATACGTGATGGAAAATAAGTGTCAAAGCGATGTCATTTTCATCCATAAAATTCATATAAATACATCGAAGACTAAAAATAATAGTTGACTAAATATAAATAAATAATTATTTATATTTATCTAGAAATTTATTTTAAAAAAATACTCATAAGGTATTATAATAAATTATGACATTTGAGAAATTATGCATTTTAAAAAAATTCCTAAAAATCGAGTATCTAAAAAAATTATAGATATTTGATATGATTTAAAGTAAATAATATATTTTCATTATTAAATATTTCTATATAATGAATATTGTTTCTGATAAAATAATTAAACAATAATGGTACTTATTTAGTCATCAATTTATTGAAATTAAATGTCAATTTATACACAAAATTTTAATTTTTACAATTTATTGATAAATTAATATTTTCCATTAAATCCCAAAATCTCAACTACAATTATTTTTGAAATAAAAATCGCATTTTATTCAATTTTATCATTAATTTTAATAAATATTCATTAAATTAATTATAACAGTTCATCATGAATATAAATAAAATATTTTTCATGAAATTTTTCCTTTTAAAAATATTTATTCATAAACAAAAAATTGATTAATTAATTAGTAAAAATCAATAAATAATAATTATTTATTTGAATATATATATATTTGTAATGTAGTTAATTCTGTTCACAATCACCAATTTAATATATATGTTATGAAATTTATATGTTTCTTCAGTCATTTAATCTCGTTGTTCTGTATCAAATTTGCTATCAAAAATAGTTATATTTTGTAATATCTTGCGGCGTGACATCCTACCATAGTTAAATAAATTTAAAACTAAATTTTTTAACATTATTTGATAAAAATGATAGAAATTGAAAATCTCCATGGACTAAAAATTTCATTTAGAAAAAATTAATAGAACAACCTTTTAATAATAATGAAAATGGAGTATGGACATCAACTGAAAGGAAACAAAAAATGTTTCTAAATAAGACAACATAGGTGGGAGGTGAAAAATTAGACAAGGAATAAAATACTCCGGTAAAAATATTGACATATTTTTATTAATATAATTTATCAGAATAACTATAATGATTATTATAATTTTACAAACCACATAAATAAAAACATAATATGTTTGAAATGATGATTGGTTTTATTAGAAGTGAATGTAATTGGGAAAAATTTTATTACATGACCTGTTTCCAATATTTTAACAATCAATATTTTAGTTAGGTAATGATTATATGATTATATATAAACTTGATCAATATAATTTAATTATTTTATCATTTTCAACCACAATCACATCATTTCCTCTGAATTTTATGTATTAATATAGAATTTTTACATAACTAATATACTAAAATAACATTATAAAGGATCATATAACCAAAAAAGAGTTATCATTTTATTACTTATGTCTTTTTAAATTAACAAATTCTTCAATGGTTCGTTTATGATATAATAACCCTTGAAATGATTAAACTATCTTATGATAAAATAATTTTTTAATCTCCAATACTAAATAGTTATACACTAAGAAAAAACAATGAAATTAATTAAATAAATTAATATATATCCCAAATAACCACAATAACCTAGAAACTAAAATATTTATTTTCCACAATGTTTATATTATACATTATAATAAAAATTCCAAAAAATATAGTAATAATATTCCGAACATGACATAAGAAAGTTGTATTTTTTTTCCTTTTTCATCATTTTGGTTTGGGTTCAAGCCCCACAAATGTGTCATATTCGAGGTGTCATTACCCATTCTTCAATTATCCTTCTACAGAATATAATATCCCCATAATAAAACATGAAATATTATTATAATGGAATATAATAACCACAATTATCAAATATATTGTATACTATAAAGGTTACTAATACCATAATGCATATCCCTAAGAACATAAATGTATACATCATGTTAACCAAAAGAGACCAAAATATTGTGGTATAAAATGTTTAAATTATGATCAATATAAATCCTATAATATCATAATTTAATACATAAATTCTATGATATCCTATCATGAAAAATACAGATATCCACTATTTCAGAAAAATTCGTAAGATATAATCTAAAATAACCATAACCCCACTCTTCTAGATCACATTTTGAAATCATATTCACTACATTCATGTTGTTAGTATTAATGGTGGTGGAACAATTTTTTCCATAAAAAACATAAAATGTGTAATGATATGATCACACTCATTTACATAGTTAGGGAACATTTATGTGAAATGTATTATAGTAATTCAATAAAATCTTATATAAATAATACCAATGTTTATAAATGAACTGTTATACTAGATAATCCATATTTATTATTAAAATTATGTCAACATAAACTTACATAGGAAACCATTCATGATAGAATTTATTCAACGTAATTATTCAAAACCTAGGGAAATATGAAATATCAGATGTTTCATCTCAAATTCAAAATAATGTTGAACAAATGAATTGAAAATTTAATAACATAATTGAGTATAAGAGGAGTAGAATGGAATGATTATAAACAATAAAATATAAATTCTCATACCAATTAAACCCTTGATCCTGAAATATGAAATCATGAAACATTCCATTCAAAACAGAATCAATCATAATAATAAATAATCATGTTCTATTTAAAAAAAAGTAATGATTTATTATATTATTAAATAAAATAATAAAACTAAGGGTTTAAAAATCTATTCATGTGGAAAATATTAAAAATAACATTTATTTTTAAAATATTTTGTAAAAAGATTTCAATGACAACTATATTGGGCTATGTTATGAAATACAGATTCAAAATTTCACGAAATGATGTAAAATTACATGTAAAATAGCTTTAAGATATAATTAATTTTTAGGATGATAATTGTATAATACATTTTATAAACCATGGTCATGGAAGATAATGACACATAATATGAATGAAAATAATGAATCAATATCACTTGAAAACTATTTTCTCGATGTTTCAGCAATATGTAAAGTAGGAAAATAAAAAAATAATGGTATCCACTTTAAGGGAAAATTTAGTGGAATTATATTTGTTTTTTGAAAAATCAATTAATATTATTTAACCAACCATAAAATTCAAAACATATAATCCCAAAAACATGGGTGAATATATCATAAATTTTTTTCCACATTAGTAATAAATTAAATCATAATACCCAATAAATAATAACATAATATATAAATTTAAATATCATGAAAAATATGATTCCCTAGTTTATATAAGGTAAAATGTTTCATTAGATTCAACATATAAAGGAATATATTTATACAACATTACAATGTGACTCAAGAAATGGACGTCGGGATAAATTTCCTCATAGAATCGGTAATATCTAGATAAAAACATCCTTAATAGACCAAACAACATATGAATTGTTAAATAAAAAATGTTCATGAAGAGAATCAATACATTCATTCATGATATGTTTATATTAAAAAAATAATATGATAAATATGGTATTTGTCTTGACAAATTAAAAGAAATATTATAAAACCCTAACGTCAAGCCTATAAATTCCATGAATTCAATTTTAATACATTATTATAAAACTAATGAAATTATTTAATTTATATATAAAATTTAAATAATTAATTATTAATTATTAAAACATTTATATTATTTCTATATAATTAAATATTAATATACGTAACTAGTTATATATTTTTATAATGTTTGGGGGAAATTCAATTCATTATTTTGTAAATGCATCAATTTGTTCATAGTGGTAAAATACTCCACTATTAAACATATGATGAATAATAATACTAAAATAAGAAACATATGTATACATTAATTATAAATTTTAAAAAAACATGAAACATGTTAATGAATACATTACTACTACTTGACCATTGAAATGGTATCCCATTCATAATCAAGAGTAAAAATAATATTTTTGAATTTTGATTATATAATGAGGATATGAATAAATTTACCAACAAATAATTGTAATAATATATGAAACTTTATAAAATTTCGTTAAATGAAATTATATATATATATATATGTATATCGTACATGTTATTTAGTGACGAGAAAAATATTTACAACGAATCATAAAAGAGGTAGTCCACAAATACATGAATGAATTTATTATATAATGTATTTAAAATATATTTATTGACATTATAATTATTATCTACCATGAAAACTGTTATTGAAAAAAACTCAATGCTTCAAGAGGTGGAAGTCCACCGTAAACATGAGAGACATCCTCAAATCCCGTAAATGCAAATGTAGATGGTATATGAGATATAATGACAAAAATGTATAAATATGTAATATATATTATGTTTATAATTTCAATAACTAATTTTTAAAACTCATTAATGTTGTTTATGTTGAAAAAACAATTTGTTCGTGAGGTGGTAGTATGTGGTACACAGAAATAATGATTTGATATCTCATTTGATTGGTGATGAGATGGATGTATGTTACTATTTAATTAAATTAAAATCTTAGTATATGTAATAATAATGTTATAATATATGAATAAATATTTTTTTGAAGTATTTTGATGGAGAAATAAAATAATGACTCTTGCTTAAGTGTGATACCTCTTCTCCAAGAAACCACCTTATTTAAGCAACCAAAGGATTATTAGTGTGGAATTATGATCAACATAAGTGGTATATTTTGTGGGTATGGAAGGTAATATGAAATTTTTATAAGGATGTATAGGATATATATTTAAATTTATGTGTAAAGCGGGTAGATTAGTGGTGACCTTTTATATTTGTGTTTTTTTTCAAACGAATATGTTTTAATAATAAAAAGGTGTACCCATGATTTTTACAAGATACAAGGATCCAATATGGACAATTATGAATACTATAATATTTTAAGTTTGATATATGTCCCTAAAATTGTATTTTAATTTTTTTTTCGGTTCATTTATACACTAATGTCATTTTATTACCCCCCCCGAAATCTGATTTGATCTTTCACCATGATAAATTATTTTTTTACATTCAATCATCATAATAGTAAAACATTCATGTCTAACATATTTGAAAATATATATTTTGTTGATTCTAGAAAATTGAATAGAAACCTGAGCTGTAGAATAGTAGTATGGATATTATATTATTAACCTCACCAATAAAATTATAAATATTATTTATTAATAATATGAGTTAAAATATTAAATATTTATATCACTGATTAATAAAATTATTTTTCTAAAAATTATAAATTATTTGTATGTATTATTATGAGTCATAAATATTGAATTCCATTTTTTTGGTTAGTTTAATAATTTAAATGAAAATTTATTCCCATTAATTGTAATAAAAAGTAATATTTTGTTATCTTATTGTAAAAATAAAATTTTACATGGACTTTAATATTATTTTATGGTGTTATAAAATCTGTTATAGTTATAAAAATGATATATTTTGTAAAAATTATTATTTTATTTAAAATTTAAAATTATCATATTTATAAAATTATTTTGATAAAATGAAGATCATTTTTAATTATACACTTCTGAAAAATGGTAGGAGATAATTTTTTGGATTTTTCTGAAACACGTGATTTTTTTCGAATAGTGAATCATGAAAAATTCGAAAATAAATTATATACATAAATTATTGAGTAATCAATGATGTTATGCAGAGGTAAGCATCATTGGTTATAAAAAACATAAAATAATTACTATATATTTTCACATGAATCCACACTATTTTTCATCATGAAAAAATAGTATAATAATGATTAAAATACTGGAAACTCTACTATCCATTATAAATCCCACCCATAATCCACTATTCAAATCACACATCTAAAACCATGACTGTTATTAATATTCTTCCAAAAACTCCCCTCAATCCACTTTCCCATGATCAATAACTTTTGGTCTCAATTAGAGGAAAACCCTAAATTCCTTAATGATGTTCTCAATGAGTTAATAACATTAACATTTCTAAGTGGAATATAAATTATATTATATAATATGTAATGGACCTAATTATTATATATATAAAATAATCATCCCACTTCGTCCCCAATCCCACAGATTCAAAAAATAAAAACAACGTCCATGATGTCTCAATTTACCATCATCATGGATGATATATTTTCTGTTTCAATTTCCACAATTAGGGATGATAAAAAAATAAACAGTTGAAAAATATTATAAATTTTACAATAGAAAATATTTTACGTTCAAGAATTATCTTATATAATTAATGTTGAATTATATACCGAATGTAATTTTCGAATATCGAAGAACAAAAAAATTATCTAAACAACTATCATTACATTTTTACACGATGATTCAATGTCAAATTTGATAATAAGACTTATGGAATAATTTTATATTTTTTAATCAAATTAATACCCATTAATTCCACATATTGAGATTTTATTCCATTTAATCCAAAAATCATTTATGAACCAACAATGTAAACTATATAAATAACGTACTGAAATCAATCTAAAATATAAAATTATTATTAAAAAAGGGTGGAATGATGTTATAAAATTTTTATATGAGCTGTTATAAACATGGTTATGTTTCATTAAAATATAAATAATACTCTATTAACAATTATAAAACAGTTTTAAACACATTTTCATTATTAAAACACTGAGGTAATGAAAGTTTTCACCCAATTTCCATTATTTGGTGTAACATTCTAATTCATTTATTTTTTAATGATATGATTATTTTTGAAATAAATTTTTGATATATTATGTTGTATTATGTGTATATACTATTATTATACACTTTAATATTATTTTATTATTTATCCCTTCAATTATATGGTATATTTATTTGATTCCTCTATAAAAATACTCATTTAAATATCTGTTTTTTCCAAATTAACATGAAATTTTTTTATGTAATAATTAATAGATTATGATTATGATATGTTCTAAGACATCATTTATGATAAAGGGTGATACCTATATCTCTCTCCAATGCTATATCTATATGAATTTTGGAGGTCATTTTAATGGTTACTCCGATTGTAACTACAATGGTTACACCATACGGTAGTCATGAGGGTAAAATTGTATGGTAGTCATGAAGTTTACATCATATGGTTTCTATAATGGTTACAAATATTATGTATATAATAACTAATGAAAATCATATTTTTTATTTATGATTTCAATGTAATATGGAATTCCAATGTTTCAAAATTTTTATATATGATACATTATGGTTGATAAATTTGACTTTTTGAAAATTATATCATATATTTATAAGTATTAAGGGAATAATAGGATCTCTCCTTTTTTTTAAATTACATGAGATGATTTTTTCCTTATCCAATGTTTTAAAATGTTTTTCACATGGTTTAAGTATGTTTATGTGAAAAAGGGAATCCACGATGAATGTTTTTAGGAATTTTTATGAAAAGTATTCATGTATTTCTTATAGACTAAGGTATTATAAAAATTTGATACTATTTTAGTTGTACAAAATTTATATACATTTCAGATGATATATATGAATTATTTTTTATCATTAAGAAATTAAAATCCCAAATTATCCTTTGTAATATAAATTTTAAATTTAATATGATATTATTATATTATTTAATGTTAAAGGATGGGTCCATTATATTGGTATCAGAGCACAATTTTCATAACAATTAAGTTTATAATGTTTTTAAAAGAATTCCATAAATGATTTTTACCAAATGTTTATATTTAAATAATATAAAATTTCTATATCACCATGTTGACAATTATATCCTATGTATTCTCTGAATGGTTATCTATAAAATAAATATTGATTTTGGCATTAGACAGATCCAAGAGGGTGATATCTTCCCGAACATGTAACCTATAATGATAGGGTTTAGAATCGAGAAAATTTTGATAGTAACGGCCTAGTAGACTCAACAATAAATTGTTGTGTAATAAAATAAGGAGAACATCATTAAGTACAATAAAATAACCTGATGATAGTGGAAAATGTTTGGAAGAAACACCCTAATGATTTCAGAGGATCATCTATCAAAGTGGTTTCATAAGGAGGAATTATATCCCTCAAAAAGATATTTGATGCCATGATGTGTTTGAATAATCAAACTAATAGTCTTTCTATTTTTCAATTTGATGGTAAATATAAGACATGGTAGTAAATGGCCATGAATATCATGAAGAGAGAGGATATTGATTCCTTGGAATATGATGAATTTAAAAATAGTTTCCTCAAAAAATATTTTCCAATGATTGTTTGTTATAGGATGAAAAATAAATTCCATGAATTAATGAAAATTGAGTAGGATTTAAGTGTCCATGTAGGATGAAATCATTGCACAATTGGAAAGGTATTCATCAAATTTTAATTTTTATATTGATTGAAATAAAATTAGTTTATATTTATTATTGAAAAAAAATATCAAAAGAAAACTTGATTCTTGTGAATTCAAAAGAGATTAGAAACATTTCTGATGTGATTATAGGGTAGAAAATTAGTTTATATGTGATCATGAGTACATTAAAAACAAGTATATAAATATGTATAGAAGGAAAAAGATGGGTAAGAATCAATCAATGTAATCTGAATGTAAGTATGTACATTTTTTAGTTTGTGAAAAGTGTGGTAAAAAGCACCCAATAGAATGACTAAATAAAACTGGGAAGTTTTATCAATGTGTTATAACTGGAAATATGTTCCATTATAATAATGAAAACTATCATTATAGTAATTTTGATAGTAAAAGTATAATGTGTTTTAAATGTGGTGAGATGGGTCATTATGAAAATATAAGTCTAATAAAGTATCATATTAATCAAAATTTGTTACATTAAAAATAGAATGGTGCTGTGAGATAATTTTGGAACACAACGTTAGATTTTTTGTCCATAGAATAAATTTGTATCAATTACATTATTTGTTTTTTCAAATTTTTATAATGAATTTTTTTCTATATGGTCAACACATTCCTTTAATTCTGACATATTTTCAGGTAAATTGGAATTTTCACGATGAGAAATGAGACCTAAATATATTGATAAAAACCCAAGGGAAATATTTGAGAAAAAATTCATTATACGAATCTTTTTATAGTTTTATATGGAATGACATTACATGAAAACCTTGTTGTTTTGAAATTAGTTGATTTTTATGTCCTCTATAGTATAAATTTTATATATATTTATTATGTTATGATTGATTATAGAGTAAAATATAATTTATTTAGAATTTTATTTATTTTGTATAAAAGAATGAACCCATAAAATTGATAACATATTAGGAAGATATTAAAATATTAAAATATATAAATTAATGTTAGCTTTCATATATTTTTGAAAAAATGAATTGTTTTTATTAATAACATGTATGTGGTTAATGAATACATGTATATTTATCATGATAAGTTTTTTAATGTTATACATAATAAACAAGAAGAAATTACCAATGACATAGTTCGTGATTCTAATATAATTTCAAAACCCCCTTATTTAATTTCTAAAATGGGTACCCTTGAATTGAAAAATCAGTTTCCCTAGTTTCTTAATAATTTCATAATTCATCCTAGGACTTCACCATGGGGTGTTCCTATTTTTTTTTCAAAAGTATGATGGCTCCTGGATACTAAGCAATGATTATGGAGGTTTGAATAACATTAATGTTGAGAATATGTATACATTTCTATATATTGATGACATGTTTTAATAGTTGAAGGAAGATCAGTATTTTCACTGATTGAATTGATATCTATGTATCATTTGTTGAAGGGAAAGGATGATGCAAGTTGAAAAATAGAATTTAATACTAGATATGGGCATTTTGAGCTTGTTGCTAAGCTTGTTGGTTTGAAAAATTCATCAATTGTATTCATGGATTATATTAATATTATATTTCTAGGATATTTTATTTTATTACTGAGGATATTTCTGATATTTTCATAACATTTTGAGAATCATGGAAAACATTTGGGTATTTTCATGAAAACTCTTAATACAATTCAGTTTTATTAGATTTTTAGAAAATGTGAATTTTTGTTGGAAAAATTTTATATTCATTGGTACATTGTAAATAATGATTTAATTAATGTATATAATGCATAAAAAAATTAATTAATAAATGACCAATACATACCCATGTTACAAAGATTCATAGTATTCTTTTGTTAGCTATTTATTTCCAACAATATGTAAAAAAATATATTTCATGGTTATCTAGCCCACTAACTCTATTACAAAGAAATGGTGATAATTTTATTTCGATAGAATAATGTAATTTTTGTTTTCAAGAAATGTAGAATTGATGGGTGAATGCAACAGGCATGGAATTTCCTTTTATAAAAGTTTGATTTTTTTAACTATAATGATTATTGACAAATTGGAATTGACTCTGTTCTTATGTAGAATGATAAGGCAATTTCTTATGCATCAATAAAACAAAAACTATATGTGTTAAAATATCCCACACAATCTCACAAACTTGGAGTGGTGGATTTAAATTTAACAATTTATTAGCATCAGTTATAGTTATCAAATTGTTAAATATATAGTAACTATAATATTTGTGTATATATTTACACCAAATTAATTGAATTAGAGGAAAAGAAGATGAATTGAACTGATAATAGATCATGAATTCACAACCAATTATAATATGATAAAATCAAATAATGTGGTGGATGCATTGGGTAAAAAACACCATTCTATATTAGTCGTGTATATATTCAAAAAATGACCATTTGATTGATGATTTGATAAATTTTATTTTTGAGGTTTTGGGTGCAGAATATTCATTTTTTTCATGTGTTAGAGAATTTTTCTCTATCAGAAAAAATTGCCAAAGTAAAAATGGAATAGAGCATGCTAAATAAAAAGTTATAATTTTTTAAAAAATTGTATGTTTCTAGAATTCATTTTTCATAATGATTTTTCTTTGAGACATGTGAATATAATGTGTTCCTTATGATTCCTTGTGAAGAAACAATTATTGTGTGATGCCCACAGTTCTCTATATTCTATTCATCCTAGTATTACTATGATTTAAAGCAGACTACAATATTATTACTAGTGGTATATAATATAACAAGATATTACAAATTTTATAGTGAAATATTATGCATGTAAATTTTTTTATGAAGATCGAAATATTTAAAAGGGGATACTTCATCATTTTCATATTATAGATTGGAGATGGGAAAATATATCCATTAACTTTGTGGTGGGGATATAGTTAAATTTTGTTGGTAACAATGTGATTTGGTTTAATATTTATCAGTTGACTAAATCTGCAAATTTTCGTCCAATTTGATATATTACGACATTAGATCATATTTATTGATTTTAAATCAATGATAATATGAGATTACATGGTGATACTCATTCCATTAAATCCAACCATGATCTCAGGATCACTTCTAACTTTTTCATTGGCTTTTAAATGTCATTGGGAACATAAATAAATTGTATCATTGATTTTCATTCTCAATCATAGGGATAGACTGAGTGAACAATTATTTCCTTGGGGTACATGAATTACCCTTTTAAAATGGACTTACTTGTAGGTTTGGATCAACATCAATATTTTTTAATTTTTCACATTATTTATTTTTATATTCCATTATACAGATGGATTATTTTGAGGCATTAAACAAAAAGTAGTGTCGAACTAAAACTTTTTTGTATGATGTAAGGGAAATAAATATGATGAGACCATAATTATTATATAATGTAGCTAGTAATTTAAACATGAAAAAAAACATTAATATGATATATTTGAATATGATTAAATGTTATGAAGATAACATGAGGATACACTTTTTGATTGAGGAAGGTGATCATTGTTTTCATAGAATATATTTGGGGAAGTGTTTAATGCATTTCAGAAAGAAAGGATACCAAAATCTAGGGTTCATTATTACTTGTGAAATTTTAGAAAAATTGATCATGTCGCCTACTAAGTATCATTGCCTCAGAGATTTTCATATGTACACAATGTTTTCCATGATTTGATGATGAGAAAGTAAGTGACATATTCCACTCATGTTTTCATCCCATAAATCATTCTTCTAGAATATTACCATTATTAGAAATAGAACCTTATAATGATAATTGGTCGAAGTGTTTATGTATTTCATAATATGGTAATCCACCATGTTACGTTTTTTTGTGGAACAAAATGGTTAATGAAAAAACATTTCAATATGAAATTTTTTTGATGGATATTTACCCAAAATTGTTTTATAAATAACTAAAAATAATAGGATGCAATTTTTAGAAGGTTTGGATATTGTAACAACTTAGGAACTTATAAAATATATATTTTTTCATTTTATAACTAAATAAATATAATCATTATAAATTTATATTCACGTTATTTTTAATTATACTAATCAATGAATTTATACTTATGGAGTATCTTCTTGATAACTTTGAATAGAAATCTGTGTAATAAAATATTTTCCTCACCTAATAAGGTATAAATAAAAGTTATCAATCCTATAATTGAAAGATAAGATATATTTATATCATTGAATATGTGAATAACTTTTTTGAAAATTAAAAATTAAATGTTGTTTTTTTGTATGTCATTAATATTTATCTATAATGCCATTATTAATTTAATAAGTTAAATGAAAGTTTATTTCAATTATATTTAATCAATAATTATTAATATGTTGGTATTACGATTATATGATAATTTTATGAGGCCTTGATTATTCTTTAACGGTGTTATAAAATCTGTTAATGTTTTAAAAAAATTATTTTTCATATAAATTTTAATTTTATTTAATAATTAAATATCTCATATTTATAAGAATAATATCATAAAATGTAGTTTCTATTTTAAATAAACACTAAAAAACGGATCAAATTACTTTTTTGGGATTTTTTTTACATAACAGAATTTTTTGTGTATAAGGAAATATGATAATTTACGAAATAAACAGAATACATAAATTGTTGAGTCATTAATTATTTTTATGGATTTAATAACCCTTGGTTCAAAATCACATTCAGTAATTACAATATTTACTCAGATGAACCATCACAGTTTTTTTGATAACAAAATAATAAAATAATGATTAAAATAATGGAAACCCCCCCCCCCCCTCATCCACCTTAAATACCAACCATCACACCTCTTAGTGTTTGTTAATTTTTTATATTATTACCAATCCTTTTCCCAATCCTATTCTCCACATCCATGATTTGCTGGTTTGATCAAAATTCCAAATCCATAGAACTTATGGAGGTTCTCAAGGAGGATAATTCAAGAGGTAAAAATCCTCTATTTTTTTGTATTTCATATTAAATTATTTTATTAATTATAATATCATATCACCCCGTTATTCAAGACAAATGAAAACAACAATATCTTATATATACCATACATTTACTAGCATAATTGAAAAATTCATCATCATACATCTTATCCACTCCTAGATATTCTAACAATAATTACATATTAGTGATGAGTAAATTTACCCACACAATGGATGATGTGTTATTAAGTTCTATTACCACATTCAAGAATGATCATAAAAATGTTTTAATTTATTAAGTATACAATAAATTTTATTGTATATACTATTTTATGTTCTATATGTTGCATATATAACTAATTTTAAATTATAATACGAAATATTTTTTTGATTATCAATAAACTGCTAAAATGGTCTAAACAAATATCATTAATGTTTTTTTTTCAAACGAATTAACATATTATATGAATGAAAAATTATTTATAGAATAATTAAATATTTTATAAAAATATAAATATCATTTCCTTCAAATTATGGAGTATTTCTTCCATTATAATAGAAAAACATTTGTGAACTAACCATGTAAACCATGTAAATACTGCACCCAAAACATTGGAAATAACAAAATCATATTAATAAATGGGTTTAATGATGTATTAAAATGAAAACATAAGGTATTATAGACATGTTAATGTATCTATAGAATATTAATAACACTCTATTAAACATTTTTAAAGAGTTTTAAAATTATTTTTGTAAGAAAAATACAAAGCAAGGAAATAATTAACCTAATACCATTTCATTGAGCTAAGATACAACATCATTGATTATATCTTGATAATATAAATTATGATATGAATTTTTAAAATATAATTTTGAATGTTGTGTATTTATAATTATTATAAATATTAATTTCATTTTATTAATTCTCACATCAATGTAATGGTATATGTATGTGACTCTACATTAAAGATCCAATTTAAATTTTCAAGTTTTTTAGTAAATTTAAGACACATTTTATTGAAATTATTAATGTTTTTTTATTATGTTATGTGTCATCTGGATTTTATATAATGAAGGGTGGGACCTATATTTCCATATAATGAATTTGGTATATATATTATTTTAGTACCCCAGGTTTTTCGTATATAACCCTTACGTGATGCTTTTCATGTTTCTAAAGATAAGGGTAATGATTGGGATAGTCAGGATAACATTGAATGATGTTTTGAGGCAAATGAAAAGTGACAGAGAGGACACATGATTTTTCTAAATAATGTGGAAAAACCATGCATAGTTGGTCTTGGAGGCAGTTTCTTCGTCACGGGCGGCACACAGTTTGTCTAACATTGCAGCCAAAACATTCGTGGAGGATATACTGGGGCAGTGGCTAACGCACAGTTAGTGCACTGTTTGTCTAACCGTGTGAGAAAACCCTATAGCCACTTAAATGAGATCTAATAAAGGTGGATTTAGTGCCTTTTTCCTGTAAGTGCCTTGATTTTCTTCCTAAGAGTCCGGAACTCAGTATTTATTTCTGTTAAGGTAAAAGAGGGTTCTACCATCATTCCAGGGGCGATTCGAAAGCTTCTCTTGGTGAATTAAAGCCGGATTCTTGAGGTATGTGAATGTTCTTCATCGTTCTGGATAGGTTTCTTAAATCTATTGTGATCTACATCTCCTCTTTTCTTGTTATCTTATATCTAAACCCATTATGGGTTGATCTATGTGTGTTGATTCCAAATATGATGAGATTTGGTCTTGATCTTTCTAGGAGAAGAAATCCAAGGTAGGTTCTTGAAGAAGCAACCTGGTTTTCTTTAACGTTCTTCGACTGTTGTGGTTTTTGTCAAAACCGTTGAGGTAGTGGGCTTCTTTCTCGACTCCACTTAGTAGAACATATTTACATGCTTCAAAAATGGGTGTGTGGTGTGGAATTTATTGTTAAAAGAATATAATAAATATTCTTTAATGACGAGTTATGGTTTTAGTGAAATAGTAAAATCTTGGTGAATTGTTGTGCAAAGTGATTTGGCAACATGAATTTAAAATGTTTCTTTTAAATTATGGATTTTCTGAAATTGTAGATGGTTTGATGAAAAATGGGTTTTCAATAGAAAGGGAGATTTATTGAAATGGTTTTGAATTGAAATGGTTTGGCTTTGAAATGTTTGTGATGGAAATGGTTTTCAATAAAAATGTGTTTTTATTTAAAGGATGTTTTGGCTTGTTTGATGGGTATATGTGGTGTGTGTTCATATTGCATTCGAGAAGGATAAGGGGTAGGTGTCTCCCCCAATAGTGTTGGTATGGATAAGGGTTAGGGCCCTCCCTCATCAAACATTCAGATTTCATTCGGGATGGATAAGGTTTAGGGGTATCCCCCATCAGCGTTGGAATAGAAAAGGGTTAGGGATCTCCCCCATCAAACATTCATGTGCATTTGGTTTGGATAAGGGTAAGAAGTCTCCCCCCTCATTGTTGGGATGGATAAGGGTTAGGGCTTCCCCCTTCATCCAGGTATCATGCATGGTTGGTTGGATGGGTTTGTGGAATGGTTTGGTATGCCAAAAAATGGATCTTGTAAAATGGTACTAAAGCTTGTTTGGACATTTTTATGGAAAAATTACTTGCAGGAAAATTGGTTTCAATTGCCTTTGGAATACCTTTGGTTATGAATGGTATTGGAAACTTGTTTATATAAATTTATAAACTGCTTTTATGAAAATGTTTTATATAAAATGTTTTTATATAAATGTTCCTAACCTTTATATCCTATTGGCATGGGTGGGGATGTCATTGGGGAAAACTAATGAGTTTTATACTCACCCCGGCTTTGGGACATTGGTGCTTCGGCATATATTATATTCCAATACATAAGTAAAGGTAAAGCATCTTATTGCTAGTGGATCGTGGCGATGCTTGGGAGATGTTATGGAGCTTAGAGGTTTTGAATCACGAAGTCATGGTGTCATTTGAGAGTCTTGAGTTGTTCATATTCTATGTACCATGATGCTTAGTTTGGTATTCCGTTGTTGTGTACTTGATGTGGTTTGACATAATGAAGTTGTTTAGTGGTCTTTCATTTGTTCATGCATCTTATGGTGAATGTTTGGTTATGATGGAATGGTTTATGGGTTATTTCTTAAAGGTGTAAAGCATCCCCCAACATATATTTGAAAACCTTTGTCATTTATTTCCAGCCTTTGGCATCTTGGGGATGTCTCATAAGGCCTACTAATGACTCGTTGTAGTGGAATTGGCGGGTCATTACAAATGGTATTATATTGTTCTTTCCGTGCCTAATAAGTAGTCATCAATGTTATTATTATTGGATTTGAAATTCATTCTTGCCTATTCCTTGAGTTGAAATCATAGACATGAGTAGTATTGTTAGATATAGAAATGTATAACATAAAAGGACGTAGCCAACCAGTTTATTCTGAATTTCAAGTTACCAGGGTATTGGTTACATAAGTGTTTTGGATAAACTTCTTGAATGTTGGGAAATCTCAATGTCATGGGTTTAGCCAATGAGATGAACACGACATTCATTACAGAGGAATGATTTCCCACTAGGATTTCACATCTCATTGTGTGGAATGAGTAAGGATTTTGTCCATGGTGCGAATTATTGAAAAATGCAGAAATTGTTTTCAAGTAAATGATTTTGAAAACATGGTATTTGGTGTATTTTGAAAATGGGTTGATTTTCAAAAGGCATGAGGAATGTTTTTACAAATGTGTGAACATGGAAAAAATTTGGGTTAGAAAAAAATATTTTGATAGATGATGTGATAGAATTTTAAATGATAATCCATTTGTTTCTAGAGAGTGAGATTGATGGTGTTTGTTGTCAGTTTAGAGAATGGAACTTGGTAGGCATCATCAGAACCACCCCGAAGAGGCTGTAGAGAATGTGATTGCACCAGAACCATGTGTAGACAAAGATCTGGTTCAGATTACTCTCTAGGATTTTCATCTTGTGGATACTGGGAACCGAAAGAATGAACCAAGACATGTGGATCATAACATCCATTTCATGAAGCAGATTCCACCAAACATTTTGGGTGATGTTGACCCTAAGAAGGAGAAGGTGTGGCTAAGTAGGAGGAATCATATATTTAATTTAATCGAATCACTACTAGATGATAAAGTAATGTAGGCGATGTATATGCTCGAGGATCATTCACGTCAGTGGTTGGATTTAGCCGTGCAGGCTAAATTGGATGAAAAACTTACCTGGGAGGATTTTGAAGAATTTTTCAGCAAAAAATTCTATCCTCACACGTTCAAGATCTAGAAAACGATGGTCTTCTTATGATTGAAACAATAGACAGTCTCTGTCATAGTGTATGCGGCTAAATTCATAAATTTAGTTTGTTTTGTAAAAGTGGTCATGGAATGTGCATTATTGAAGTCACGCATCTTCGAATCAGGGCAAAGTCAAGAGATTCAATCAAAGATTTCAATGCTCTATATTATGGATTATATAGAGATGGAGAACAGAGCGACTATTGCTGAACATGATATCTCCAGATCAATAGGAGGAGGAATTATGATACCGATTGGAAATGGTTAGAACTCAACCTCTAGGAACAATAGGAAAAGAGACACCTATTTCCACAAAGTAAGTGGAAATCGCTATCAGACAGCAGGTTCTGTGATCCTTTCTCTACGACCCTAGAGCAAAGAAGGTTCTTTTCAAATGTGGTTTACTTGACCACAAAAGGTGATATTGTACTGCTCAACCTAGAGCCAGTCACAATGGCAATCAGTTGGGGCATCTACAATGCTATTGTAGGATTGCTCCAAGGTCGGGTGAGTGTGACCCCCCTCAAGCATCACAAGAATCATATACCATGGTGATTATCAAAATAACATGACTCCTCAACTAGGGAAATATCGGCAAGGAAACTAGAAAAATAGTGCACCGATGAAGCAATTGTATGGAGATGAGAAGATGATGGTCGATGATCATGTTGGACCATCTACGATGAGAGGTATGGTTACTTGGAATTCTATATTTAAGAATGTTCTCGTTGATAATGGTGAATCACATTCCTTCATTGTTTCTCGTGTTGTTCACTAGCTATGTTTAAAACTAGAAATTATGCCTTATGTATAGAATTGGAAAAATCATTTTGGTGAATGAGATTGTCATGAAATTGTGTGTAGAGAATTTGATATAACTTTTGATGGAGCTGAGGTAAAATGAGACTTCTAAATATTGTACATGGATATCTATGATGTAATCAGGTGTATGGATTGGTTGGTAATGTTTAAGGATCACATCAAATGTTATAGGAAAATGATTAGTTTCACAACTGAGGATGATATCAACCATCTCTTCAGAGGAGAGAGGATAGTAAATAAAGTTAAAAATATATTTTTGGCACCAATGGTGGGAACGATCTCTTACCAACTAGCATCATTGACTTTGGCATTAATGGAAGAGATTGAGGAATATAGTTTTCCAGTTGTTGTGAATCAATTTGTAGATTACTTTCCCAATAAGTTCTTATGGTTACCACCTCTAAGTGATGTGGACTTTACTATTGACCTCCTTCAAGGGACTAGTCTTATTTCCCTTATGTCTTATAGGATGGCACCAACTGAGTTACAAGAATTGAAAGTGTATTTATAGGAGCTAGAATGAATGGGTTTTATTTGACCTAGTACATCTCTATGGGCAGCACCAGTGATATTTGTGTAGAAGGCAGATGGAAATCTTCGGCTATGTGTTGATTATCGAAACCTTATCCAAGTCATGATAATGAATAGATATCCACTTCAACGCATTGATAATATGTTTATTCAATTATGGGGAGCTCAGTGGTTCTCCATGATTGAATTGAGATCAGGATATCACTAAATGCGAGTTTGGAAGGAGGATATTCCAATGACAGTTTTCAGAAGCAGATATGGCCACTAAAAATATGTAGTCATTCCTTTTGGTATAACAAATTCACCAGTGGTCTTCACGGCTATGATGACTTGTATATTTTAGTGATATCTGGATTCTTTTGTTGTGGTGTTTGTGTCGGATATTTTAGTCTATTAAATAACAAGTTCTGATCATGAGCTGCACCTGGAAATAGTGTTACAAATCATGAAAAATCATCACTTGTATGAAAAATCTTCAAAGATGGAATTTCGGATATAGGATGTATGTTTCCTTGGCCATTTCATATCTGAGAAGGGGGTTTCTATTGATCTTGAAAATATAGAAGCCAATATACCTTGGCAACCACCGAGCAATGTGTTCGAGATGCACAATTTTCTTGGTCTAGATGGTTACTATAGACACTTCGTGCGTGATTTCTAATTACTATCTTCAACAATGAAATCTTTGAATAAGAATAATTATCTCTACTAATGGATGGAATAATGTCAAAAAAACATTCAGGAACTGAATGTTTGGCATACATAGTCACTTATCTTGATCTTTCCAGAATCATGAAATGGATATGTGGTGTATTTGGATGCTTCAGGATCAGGTTTGGGTTGTGTTATCTTGCAAAGAGATTATGTGGATTCTTATGGTTCATGGCAGTTGAGGGTGCAGGAGGTAAATTACCATACATGTGATTTGGAGTTATTTGTAGTCATCTATGCATTGAAAACACGGAGACATTATCTCTTTGGTAAGAAATTTACTTTTTTAACGAATCAAAAAACCAAGAAACACATTTTCTCAAATTGATATTTTAATCTCAGGTAATGGAGATGGATGGTGTAACTCTTGGTGTTTGACTTTGACTTGATGTACACACAAGGAAAAGGGAATTCAGTGGCAGATGAATTGAGTTGAAATTCATATGCCCGGTTGGTGAAAGAATCTTCAAATGAATGGTAGTTGATGTTGGTATTAGCCGAAATGCATGTGGAATGTGAAGGCTGAGGTAATTTTGTTTTTTTTTCATATAGACTTTATCCTAATTTTGTAAAGATGATCAATGAAGCACAAACATCTAATGAAGAATTTCGGTTTGTAAGTTCCAAACAGAGTGGTGGGGATACCATTAATGGCTAGAAACATGATGGGGGCTCTGTTTTGTGTTTCAGAGAATGGATGATTTTACCTATGAGATTTCAGGAACAACTCCATCATGATTACCATTATTCATGATTGGTTGTACATCCAGGTACAAAAAAATGTATAAGGCGTTGAAGGTGCAGTTTTGGTGGACCGACATGAAAAGGAAGGTTGTCAAGTTCATGTCACGGTGATTATCTTGTCACCAGGTTAAAACAATTCATTATAGAATAGATGGAATATTACAATATATGTCCATCCCAGTGTGGAAATGGGATCAAATATCAATTGATTTTGTTATAGGTCATCCATGAATGGTCTCGAAACACGATGCCATTTGGGTGACAGTGAATCATCAAACCAAGTCGGCCCATTTCATCCCTATTCGTGAAAACCATATGGTGGAATATCTTTGAAAAATCCATATTTGAGAAGTGGAAAATAGGCATGGTTTACTAGTGTCTATAGTCTCAGATAGAGATCCAAGGTTCAAAACACCTTTCTGGAAATCATTACAGCAATCCCTCGGAACTCAGTTGACCATGAGTATAATGTATCATCCGTATATGGATGGGCTATCCGAGCGGACGATAAAAACATTGTATGATATTTTTCAGGCTTGTGTAATAGATTTTGGTGGCTCATGGGAGGAGAATATACCCATAGAGGTGTTCTCATACAATAATAGCTCTCAAGCCTCTATATGCATGGCTCTGTTTGTAGCATTGTATGGGCTTCCTTATCGTTCTCCACTATTCTAGGTGGAAACTAGTGAAACGTCACTTGTTGGACCAAACCTCATCCATGAAACAAAAGAGAAGATATATTTGGTTAGATAAAGTATGGAGATGGATCAGGTTTGTTAAAAATATTATGCACATCACCGTTGAAGACCATTTTCATTCGTTGTGGGTGATCAAGTCTTCTTAAGGATTTCTACACGGCTGGTACATCGTCGTTTCAGGAATCATGGCATGTTATCTCTTAGATACATTGGCCATTTGAGATACTGGAAAGGGTTGGAGAGGTGGAATATCAGTTATCCTTACCAACATTATTCAGTTTGGTGCATAACGCGTTCCATGTATCTCAGTTGAAAAAATATCATCCCGATCCTGACTATGTGATTAGATTGGATCATGTTGACCTAGATCTGAATGCTTCATTGATACATATCTAGGTATGGATTTTGGATAAGAAAGGGAATGTGTTGAATGGAAAAATCATCACTCTAGTGCAGGTTTTATGGCAACATTGTCAGATTCGGGATTAGACATGGGAACGTGATAATATAATGAAATAGCACTGGGCAGAACTCTTTTAGCTGGGTGATAGTTTTCTACTTTCCAGGGACAGAAAGACTAATGGTGGGGAGAATGTAGTACCCCTGGTTTCAGGTATGCAACCCTCACTTTATTCATTTCATGGTATTAATGTTACGGGTTATGAATGGTAGATTTGGAAGAACATTGTATGATTTTTTGAGGAAAAGGGGAAGAAAATAAACGGTGCACGGTTTGTCTAAACCATGCGGCAAAACCATGCGTAGTTGGTCATGGAGGCAGTATCTTCCGCAATAGCAGTGCACAGTTTGTTTAAAAGTGTGGCCAAACCATACGTGGAGGGTCTATTGAGGCATTGGATAATGCACGGTTATTGAACGCTTTGTCTAATTGTGTGAGAAAACCGTGCAGCCACATAAATGAGATCCTATAAAGGTGGATATCACATTTTTTTCCTGTAATTTTTTTTTTTGTTTTTTCTCTTTTGAAACCCTAATATGGGATTTTGATTCTCCTAAGGTCAATATGGTTTCTCCAATCGTTCTAGATGTGATCTGAAGGCTTGAATATGGCCATTGAAGCCGGATTCTTGAGATATGTGATCGTTCTTCTTCATTCATGATCAGTTTCTTAAATCTATATAGATCTACCTCTCCTCCTTTATCGATTTAACTGATATACTCTCATTATGGGTAGATCCTATTGTGGGAATTCCAAATATGCTGAGATTTTGTCTTGATCTTACTAGGAGAAGAGATATATGGTGGGTTTTTGAAGAAGCAACCTAGTTTTCATTAGCGTTCTTCGACCGTTGTGGTTTTCATTAAAACCATTGAGGTAGGGGGATTCTCTCGCGACTCCACATTGTAGAAATGATTGACATGCTTTACAATTGATTATATGGTGTGGAATTGATTGTGAAAAGCATAGAATATATCATCATTAGTGATTATTTATGGTTTTAGTGAAATTTTGAAATTTGGTGAATTATTGTGCAAAGTGATTTGGCATCTTGAATTTAAAATGTTGATTTTAAATTTTGGTTTTTTTGAAATTGTAGAAGGTTCGATGAAAAATGGGTTGTCAATAAAAATAGTTTTTTATTGAAATGGTTTGGAATTGAAATGGTTTGGCGTTGAAATAATTTTTATGGAAATTATTTTAAATAAAAAGGTGTTTTTATTGAAAGGGTGATTTGGCATGATTGATGGGAATATGAGGCATGTGTTCATATTACATTCGAGATAGATAAGGTTTAGGGGTCCCACCATCAATGTTGGGTTGAATATGGGTTAGGGATCTCCCTCGTCAAACACTCATATTGAATTTGGGATGGATAAGGGTTAGAGTACTCCCCCATCAGTGTTCAGATAGATAAGGGTTAGGTCTCTCTTCCATCAATCATTCATGTGCATTTGGGCTGGATAATGGTAAGAATCCTCCCCCATCATTGTAGATATAGATAAGGGTTAGGGCTTTCCCATTATTCTAGGTAACATTCATGGTTGGGTATTCAAAAAAGTGATCTTGTGAAATGGTTATCAAGCTTGATTGGTTATTTTTATAGAAAAATAACTTGCTGGAAAATTGGTTTCAATTTCCATTGGAATGCCTTTGGTAAAGAATGGTTTTGTAAATTTGTTTATATTTATTTATAATATTCTTTTGACAAAATGTTTTATATAAACTTTTCTATATATAGAAGTTGCTAACCTTTCTATCATTGGGGCATGAGAAGGGAAGTCATTGGGAAAAAATACTATGTTTTATACTCACCCCTGCTTTGACACTTTGGTGTTTTCACATATATTGTATTCCAGGACAAATTTTAGGGTAAAGAATCTTATTTACAGTGTCTCGTTGTGATGTTTGGGAGATGTTGTGGAGCTTGGAGCTTGTGGAGTACGAAGTTGTGGTGTCTTTTGAGAGTCTTGAGTCATTCATCTTCTATATACCATGATGCTTAGTTTGGTCTTCTGTTGTTGTGTACTTGATTTGGTTTGACATAATGAAGCTATTTAGTGGTCTTTATTTTTTTCATGAATCATATAATGAATTTTTGGTTATGTTGGGTAGGTTTTGGGGTTATTGATTAAATGTAAAATCGTCCCCCAACATATATTTGAATCCCTTCGGCATTTATTTCTAGCCTTTGGCATCTTGGATATGTCACATAAGGCCTATTAATGACTTGTTGTGTTCTCAAGACAATGAGAATTGGCGGGTCATTACAATTATCGAGTTTGTAGTATTGTAACTCCACGTGTATCTATAAGGGTTACACCAAATGGTACCCATGAGGGTTACATTGTATAGTAGATGTGAGGGTTACAAATAATATTCTATCCATGAGGCATATAATATTATGTATGTAATTACCCAAAATATCTATATGGTTTTATTTATGTTATATATTTTTTATAGAAATATAATGTTTTACAGTGTAATAATATGATATATTATGGGTGTGAAACATGTATTTCTAAAAATAATTTCATATGATTGTAAATATTATTAGACTAATGGTTTATCTCCTTCAATTTATATCCCTTACTGAGGTATTTTTTCATTTACCCAATATAGATATGTTTTTCATAGGCTTTAAGTATGTGTAAGGGAAAATAAGAATCCTAGATGAATGTTGTCAAGAATTTTTTAGAAAATAATGTGTGTTTCTATGATATACATTTTTATAATGAAAAAAGGACAATTTTTTAGTTTCTCCAACCTTGTATTCAAGTGGGTTAACATGTATAAATTTTTTCCTAATATTCTAAAACTCCAACCCATTATGATCATTACTAATGTGATGACATAATTCTAATGTAAATTACAAGATTATATAATGTTTAAGGTTTGGTCCTTATAAGATGTGCGGTTTCAAGAACTGTATGTCTCCTGAAAAATATAATGTACAATAACGATATTACTATTAATAATCAATTGAGGAATTTTAAATTATATATATGTTTCATCATTAAATATCACATTGAATATTCATCTCTTAATTAATAAAAATGGATAAAAAATTAATATGTTTAATATATTATTCATAAAAAACATTTCGAAAAACAAATAAAAAATCTTATTCTAGTATGCAATATGTTGTTTATTATAAGAAATTTTTTTAAAATATTTGAAAAAATTGAGCCTATAATAATTTCTATGATTAAAATCCTAATTGTAATTTTCTATTTCATAATTTTTCGAGAAAGTTAATTTTTTATAAAAAGTGGTATTTTTCATTAGTCAATGAAAAAAATATATTCCTCCAAAAATCCAAAAATGTAACCCTCTTAAAATTTTACTTTTATGACCTATTTTTTTCTAATTTTTTTATATTAAATTATTCAAAAATTTAATAAAAAATTATAAAATTTTTGATCAAAAATATTATTTATATTTTATAAAAGAGCATATTTTTAATGAATAAAATTACATTCATAAATATGTATTTATCATTTGTGTAGAATTTATCAGTACTAT
Organism: Viscum album; assembly: GCA_963277665.1. Taxonomy (NCBI): domain Eukaryota; kingdom Viridiplantae; phylum Streptophyta; class Magnoliopsida; order Santalales; family Viscaceae; genus Viscum; species Viscum album. Next base: position 1,323,528,236 of record OY728152.1, on the reverse strand, counting down.
TTATTTTGTATAATATTAATATATATGTATATATATCATAATATTTTTATAAATGTTCATATTATAATATTTATCATTTAGTAAAAAATGTAATATATTTCAATTGACATTTAATGTACATGTTGTGTGTTGAATACGATATTGAAAAAAGTTTTCCTTAAAAAAAAGGGTGTAACACGCTCCCCTACTATAATAAAATTCATTCTCACAATTTATATATTATCTTATTAAAAAATTGGTATAAAATAAAAAATGTAATTCATACAATAAAAATGGATTATAAACAATTATGTAGATAAAATAATGATATTAATTTGAAGGTCATCTTGAATAACACATATGTGGATTCCAAAGAAGGCTACGTAGATTGGCAGTGAATATTTCGAAATTCAATATTTTTATAATTAAAAAATTAATAATATATATATTGATTGATATCATATATCATATGATAGTTTATAATAATTATAAATTTAGTAGACATAATCCCATATTAGAAAGTGGTGTGATAAGGCTAATTGATTTCATTAGAATTTATTGTAATATGATGAAATATTCATGGAAGATCTTTTCCCTTTAGTTTAAATTTTTTATTTTAATCTAAACTAAGAATGATTAGAAATATACTAACCTGAGGAGTATAATTTCATTATATTATGAATTTCCCCCATAAACCCATTTTTATCCAAATATTGGTTAATCACGATGATTATTTTCCCTTATAGGAGTCTCTAAAATAACATTATAAATGATAAAAATACTATAATTAAGGTAAAATTATATTTATTATATCATTAAAATTTTACAAAGACTATCTTTTAGAACATGGTTCATTAATTCCAAAATTGATTAGTACATCATACAGTAGAATAATAAATTAATTGTAAAAATATAGTCACGGTAACATATGATCAATGAAAATGATTCCATAAATGAATAACTATACACCCCAAATTTTTTTCAACAACTAAAACAATATTGTCTATTTTAACATAAACGGATACATCATACCATCGTGTATACAAGCCTAATAATATATAGATCTACTAAGGAACATTAAATAAGAAGTGGTTTGTAATTCCCCAGTGTCACCCTTTGGTTATGGGTTCATATCGCAGGACCATGACATGTATGCTGGATTTTTCTTTGGCCTTATTATTTTATTTGTTCATATAATTATATATTTAATATATTACATTTAATATGATGAAAATTATCAAAAATACCATTTATAATAAAATATCACATAATAGATAATTGTTTTCCATACCATAAAACATAATTCAACAAAAAAAATAAATTCATATATAAATTTAATACCATTATACTATAAAATTACTGTCACTTTATTAGAAATCATTATAAAGAGTAATAAAATATATTCCTTTTATTGTTAATAAATAAAATTATATCCTCACATCAAATAATCCAAATCATAAATTATATATAATCTTATCCCATAATTCCACATAGAAAAATGGTGTCTATCAATGCATGATCCATTCCTAGAATAATAATTTTTTTTCTATAATAGATTTTGATGAATATGAACTAATTATATTCATCAAAACCATAGAACCTAAAATGAAAAATATGGATTGAATTACAATCTAATGAAATTTTTAGGTTTATAACATTATATAAATAAGAACATCTCCTACATAAACAATACCCATGTCTTTATCTAAGAATTTCTTCTAGATACCCCATCATTTCTTGTTTCATATTAAGTAATCATAACAGTCACTATCAAAAAATTCATGATATAATTAATTCAATTTCAATCATTAGTTCTTAGTAAAAATGAATAATAATATGGGTGATCTCAAACAAATAATACAAGAATTCATATTTATAAATAAATGAATGGAATTCATAGGTATAAAAATAGAAACATGGTCTAACAAAAAGGACAACAAAAGTTTAGTCATACCATTAAAATATTATATCATGAAACACAAAAACAGTGAATAAATATTTTAAAAATATAATATATGTCAAAATAAATAATCGCGAGCAATTGAATGTAAATATTGATTAATGGAAACATTTATAAATGTAACATGCATTAGAAAATCATAACGGTATCTTTGAACAACATAATGATAAATCCAAATTCATAAAATATTAAAATATAATTAAACTATAAAAATCCATAAATATTATTAATATTATAATATAGTCATTACCTAATGAATTATATTGTTATATTTTCACACTAATTGTATAAGATATATCAAGATCATTTAGTGTTGTCTGTGCACATAAAAATTCTAAAAATTTCAAGTAACCATAAAAAATGTACATAGATCATTCATTTCATCATGAAATGCCATATTCCAAATTATTATTTCATTTATAACATTACTATCCTCTAAAAAAATATGGCTTCCACACTATCCAATATGAAACATGATTTACACATGGAATGAAACATATTCCAAAACATTATATTTATTCTATTATTAAACCCATGAAAGGAATACGGTTCCATAAAAATCCTTTTCAAAAATTAATATTCCATTGAAAATAAATGGTTTCAATAATACTCTCTCAAAAACATGAATAAAATGTAGATAATAAATGTTTTCTATAACAATCTAATTGACAAAATATAAGATCAAATAGTGACATATATTGGATTGTATCAATACAAAATATCCCCATCATAGCATAATAAATGAAAAGGGTTTATTAATTTGATAAATTTTAATAGCATTAAAATATCATTAAAACATAATAAAAAAACAACCCTCTTAATTTGGAAATATGTTTTCAAAAAATAAGTCATCAAGAAAATTTGAAATCCATTTTCATTGAAAATAATGACGGAATTATTGACATAGAGGTTCAAGTAAAGTAATTTCAACAATGGTAGAAAAATGATTTAATTTTTAAAATGTTATTAATAAATTTTATTTTTATAAATAATTTCATAATGATGATAAAAATGAATCATTTTTAAAATGCTAAGAAAATACCATTCTGGTTATTATAAAATGAGGTCAATTGAAATGTAAAATAGATTTAGGTTGTCATTTATTTTTTAAATGAATTTGTCTAAAATCATCTAAGATACAATGCTTATTTAATATAATGATAACCTATGTAAATTAAAATACATTATCAATATCACATAACAATTAATTTCGTGATTTAAATTTAATCAACAAATAAATTTAAATAATTAGCTCATCCAAATTAACGTCTAGTGTAGAATAAATTGATTTTATTCTATAAAATATGAGGGTATTATTACCCATAAAATGGACATCAATATAAGAAAGCCCCCAATGAAAGTAAATTATAAATTTAATCTTTTTCCACATTATTAGTCATTTAAATCATAAGTCCACTAATGGAATAATTTCATATGAAAATATAAATATCATGAACATAATGAGATTCATTATATGAAAAGTTAAAAGGGAATGTAGATACCCCTATTTGTATATGAGAACTATGTACTTTATTTTATGCCTCAATGAAGGTACAGTACAATCATGTCCATTATTAATATGGAAATATATAGAAAAAAATAAATAATCATTTAACAGTTTTTAAATTAATTTTAGTTAAATGAATCATAAAATATATATTTTTTAGTATATTCACATCAAAATAAGTTTATTTTAAATTTTATATATAATAATGAAGAGAAATTTAGATGAGAAAACTATTACCTTAAGATAAAACATTACATGTATTTACTTTATCATCTATGTAATATATGGGAAAAAATACCTCATGATTACTTTTCATAGATTTTGGGTTGATTGTTCTTGTTGAAAATAAAATTAGTAATAATTAGTTGTGAATTTATAAGGAGATTATTTAATTGGTATATTGATGCACCAAAAATATAATTTATTGGATTCTATTTTTGTGTAACTGCAAGGGAAAACATTATTTTAAATAGTATAACCATATTAAGTATGTTCAAAAGTTATAAGAGCATTGAGAACACATAGTGAGGTCATTTTACTGTTATATTATTCCTTTTCATAGTAAAGGTGTTGAGTTAATTTCCCCTTAATGGTATCCACTGTTTTAGTAGAATACTATGATAATATGGTGAAATAAAGATGAATAATGTGCATTGTTGAAAAAAAGATCACAATGATTGATGAAATGAATAAATATTTTGGTAGTTTTTATTAGTGACTTATGAGGATTTACATTCTTATATAAATACCCCTAATAGGATAATTACTAGGGAGTGAATTTCAATGTAGAAAATCATCGGTGGATAAATTTAGGTTTGTCTTGTGTGGTCTAGAAGGGAGAAATTACCCATTACATGTTACCAGAGAAAGAGGTGATTTATGATTTATTCCATGATGGAAATTTTTTGAAGTAGGTGGTTCACAAATATAGTTTGTAGATGTTTTATTATGTGTTGACTTTGTGAAAGTGTTTATTTCGAAATGTTATTTGAGTTAATGAAGGATTATTTCATAATGTAGTTGTTTGAGGATGTATATTAAGTGTTGAAATAGTTCATGAAAGTGGTTTTACTATGGTGATCACTTTTTGGAAAAGGAAAAAGGGACCACAATGAAAAGACATTAACTGAATTGAAGGAATCTTGAGATTTTATGGGTTTTTTGTGATATGAAATAAAGAAGTATCAAATGGAAATTCAAACCACGAATCACTCATGAGAAGCTATGTAGATCATTACATGAAGGGATTGTGTTATTTTTATATAGATAAAAATGTTATGATATTTATATCCAAAAGTTTAAAGCCACAAATTGATGTTTACATCATCTACTAGGTGAAAATATAGCATCATGGAAGACTAATACATTAAAGTATATTAAGTGTATTTATCAAAGAGATACAGGTGAGGATTAACTAGTGAACAACATCATTATCATATTAGAATTTAGAATAATAATATTAAGAAGATATAGGATCTACAAAATATAAAAATACATACAAAGGGATATTTTTTAATTGATACATACAATCCATTTAATATTAGAATTATCAACTATTGGATATGCTGTCAAAAATTGATTTTCTAATTTCTGCATAAATACTAGAGCAATGTTTGTTTTACGTGTTTATAATGTCAATGTCTTGGATTTGGGAGTTTTCAAAAAAGTGACAGATCTAAGAACTAAATTCCATAGAGAATCATTATATAAATGTTGATGCATTCCACATTGATGATGAAGGGAACAACATCTCCATAAAAAATAGGTTAATAAACTTTAGAGTAGTGAGAAAATGAATAAGAAGAATGTGATCGGTTCCACCAAAAATGAGACATAGAAGTAAATATCAACAGTGTGACCATTTGTAATTTGATATATTTCCATAAAATATTTTAAGTAAGTGAGCCATAGTTTTAAATTAATATATCACAAAACACTTATTTACTTTTAACATTAGGGTACTATGTACATCAGTACATATCCCTTAAATTCATAGTAGATGTATCCAATTTAGGGAGACCTATGTAAAAATTTCTTATTTATTATTCTATCATTTTTAGGAACAATTATATACATCATCATAAGTTATGGAAACAATATATAAGATAAATATAAAATTTAATGTGAATATTAAGTGACACATACAAAAAACAGAAAAAATTCAAGAATGGCATGTTGAATTTTGAAAATGATATCCATACCATGATTAATCCCTCCTAGAAATATATATAATACATATATTGGACAAACAATAATAAAATCATGTCTATTGTTTTATATCATAAAATTTATTTTTAGGCTTTATAGCTTACAGATAAAAACATTTTTTATTTCATCTTAATGACATACTAAAATAACAATTATATAAAAATATGATTGATTGTTAAAATACACTCAATTAATTGTTTAATAATTGATTCAACGTGTTGAATTTTGTCAATGTAGTAATTAATCAAACATTTTTTGAATAAAAATAATTGAATTATTACAGTATTAATATATTAATTATACATCATAAGCCACATACTAAATTATTTTTTATGAAAAATGAAATATTTTATTATAATAGATATTGTATCCCATACATACACATCAGTAATGAATATATTTTTCAATGATCATTATTTAATGATGTTCTAACAAGATGATATAGAAGGAATTATTTTTTTCAATTTAATATAATATTATCTATTTACACTACGATGAATATAGCATTTGTAATTTGAAATAACTATGAATAAAATTTGTTTCATGAAACACCATGTTTTCCTTATAGTACATGAAAATGACATATTTTTTTTGAAACCTGAAAAACAATTTTTTTGTTGTTCTAACATCAACATAGTGTTCCTTATATAACTTGTGTTACACAAATGTCATAGTTTTACCAGACTAAAATATTAAATTAATATATTTGTAATATATTATTATTGTCACCACCTAGATATTTTAAAATTTTAATAAAAATTAATATCTAAACTCTGTATTCTTTTTTGACACACATATATAAAACAATTCTTTTGTTTTCAATTAGTTTGAAATGACATTAACAACAACACAAAAAATAAAAATTACATTTCTAATAAAAATATTTTTCTTTTGTTGAAAAAATAATTTCTCTAAAAAAATTAAGAGAACCACTTTTTATTATTTTTTATAAAAAATTATATTATATTTATTTAATTACAAATTGGACACTCGTCTAATATAATTTATTGGTATATGTTAATTATAAATCCAATGATTTAAATAATAATTTATATTTCTCATAAATATCATGTCAATTCAATTTAATGAAATAAAAAAATAAATACTAGTTTTAATACAATTTTATTTATTATTTGTGAAAATACAAATAATTTTGGAAACTGAAACATCCAAAATTTCATTAGGTTTATTGTTGTTATTTTTCAGAGAAGTTCCATATTCTAGGAATACTGAAATACACTGAATATTAATTTTAAATATATTTTTCATAGAATTTATTTTAATAGAAAAATAATATAATTAATTTTATATAAAGTATAATTAAATCAATTATACCTATATTAATTTTATTTAAAGCATTTGAATCACTTTCATGTAGAAACTGGACCTAAAAATAATTCAATCTTTTTAATTTTTTCACATTATAAATCTATTTTTTTGTCTCATCTAAATGATTATTTTTATATTAATTTATAAAAATAACTTGTGTTTAATTTGGAAAAATGAATTCCATATTTAGATTTACAAAAATATGCGACATTTATTACGGTAAACTTCATATCTAATGAAATATATTAGTGAAAATAATTAAAAATAATTATAGTGATTAAGGTAAAACACGTTTATACAGTAGTTAAAATTTTACATTAGCGATAAAATAACATAAAAAAGTGTATAAAATCCAATTTAATGCAATATTTAATCAATATAATCCACTAGATCAATGATTTACTATTATTTTATGCACATTATGTCAGGTAGACCTCTCAATTTTTTTACATAACTATTCTTAAAAGAATACCACTCCCCAACTACTATTAAATGGAAAAAATAACTCTCACTTATTCTCGCAAATCAATGCATATGGATTTTCAAAAATATTTAAAATATGAAAAAAAATCTCTATTTTCATCCTAGAAGCATCAAACTGATCGTAAATCAAACCCAAGAATCACATTGTTGAAAACCCAATGGAGTTAACCAAAGAAGTTGTAGCACGATTCAACAAGAACATTTTTATTCCATTATCCAACACTCCAGTATTTATTATTTTATTGTTAAAAGATACCGTTATTATAATAAATATACTATTATTTTGTTATGTTATGTTTTATAACATCGTATAGGCACACTTCTATCAAATGGGATACACAATCATCAGGCATGAGTAGGGAGGTCAACCGCTTCACGAAATGAAGAAGTTTCTACATACATTTTAGCTATCATGGTTGGGATTAATTATGGTATTAATTTTTTAAAATGATGTATCACTTATATATGATTTATTTATAAATATATAATTATTATTCAACACATTAATTATTTCTATCAATTTTTATAAATATGATAACATCATTTTTTGGCAAATGGACTACCATCTCCTCAAGGCGACATGATTAATTGTCACATTACATATATGGTATTAAGGATGGATTTAGTGAAATTATATGATATAGATTATACAATAATCCCAATTATACTTTAATATAAATATATTTTTATATATATTTCATTTTCGATTTCTTTTGTTAATATTCCACGAAAATAAAAACATCATTCATGCATATATACGACCTAAAATTTACATGAATAGTTTATTTAATTTCTTATTTATATAATATATATATTATTATAAATACGAAGAAAATGAATTTATATAAAATTTCTACCATGATTCACATTATGAAATTAATTAAATCATGACCTATGTAATATGAGGAATAATAACTAGTTAAATATTATAAGAAACACAAAGGCGTTATTACCTGAGAAATATATTTACATGGATATAATAATAACGTTGTAATATTATGTACTACTAAAATAATATATGGTATTATATATAGGAATATTGGTATGTTGTTAATTTTTAATAATCATTCATTTCTTATAAATGTGGTTGTAACGTGTATAAATAAAGGGTAAACTGAATGTAATGAATTTTTTCTTCCCAATTATATTTCTATGAGATATCTAAGATATTAACCTCCTATATATTATTCTAGTGTATATACATCCCTATGAAGTTATATATATATATTTATAATATTTAAGGATATTTTAAATTTTAATTGATGTTATTCTATCATAGATCTAATTATTCAGAAGATACTCATGTAGTAATGGGATTTATAGTCATACATTTGTTTCTATGAGAATTATGCCTTATTCGAAACATGTTTCTATTTATTAATATACATCCAATTATTGTGTTATTTTATTATTTTGAAATTTTTTTGGATATTTATATTAACATTTTTTATCCACATTTAATGTGATATTATATTTCAAATGATACCAAATAAACAAGGTAGTTTTTTGAAATTTTTCATTTTTGATACACATTTTCTATTAAAACACATAATAATTAATGGTATGTATATAATTACATTTTAAATGATATATCATGACACAAATTATCTTAGTGATATATTATTATTCATTTAATATAATTGTATAATCGGTAATATGATTCAATTATTCCAGTGTTGTATGAGTTAATTGTTATAATCTCATCGCTTATGAAGATTGTTTACAATAATTCATACATTGATAAAATGATATGATTCATATCCAAAAAATATAATAATTTTTTACCTCTATCATATACATATTTATTTATTTATTGGTAAAAAATTTCAATAATATTTTACAGGAGATAATTAAGAATGTATTTTAATGAAATTATGACCATATGTATATCTTCCGATTGGTAACTATTTTCTTACAAAACCATGTTTTAGAAAATGGTGTAAATTTTTTATGATGATCCATTATGGTCCATTTTAATGGAGAATAGATTTTTATTTTTATTTACCATTTTAAATGTTCCATTATATTAATTTAAATTTAATTTTAGAGGAAAATATTTAAAAAAACAATTCATTTTAGAAAGTGGATTTTATAAAATATAGCATATTTTTCTCATGTAATGATTTTTGAAATAGTGCTCGAAATTATGGTCAAATAAGATTACATCGATTAGTTTAGATCATGAATTACGTTAGATATTATCCTTTTTTTCCATTCATATGTTTTCTCCCATTGGTTTTTGTTTTGATGGCATGAAGTTTAAAAAACCTATTTTTTAACGTTTTATATATATATAGATATTGTTTATATTTCATTGGATTTATGTTTATTAATACCATTTATATTTCCCAATTTATTTTATTATTAAAACCCAATTATTTTACAATTTATTTTTTCATGAAATCAATAGTAAACCTCTATCATTTCTATTTATTACGATATGATGGAATATCAATGATACCCATTTCATTTTAAGGGTAATGAGATGATTTTTTATGATCATGTAGGGAAATGTATGTATTTTTAAATTATTATATTGGGTAACCTATATGATCCTCAATTTTAATGGGAATATAATTATTTATTTAGAGACTTTCATGGATGGAATGTGGATTGAACTCGATTCAATATTGGACCATGTCAACTAAAATAATTCTTAGAGTGAACCTTGACTACTAAGATAGTCATGTGGGTGAACCATGACTTACAAGATGGTATGGGGAGTGAATACATTTAACTAATATGGACTTTTAATATATTCTTGACAACTATGGAAAAGATTTTATATTATTTTGTGTATTCCTCAATTCCATTTATTATTACATTGTTATGATTTTATTTATTATACTATTGATTCCCAAATTATTCATGACTTATGAACTACATATATTTATTGCATTTCAATATAGTATTATTTATTATATAAAGGATTTTTTTTTTGATTTTATGATCTAGTTTTTGTACACATATTCTCATTATTGGTCTTATATATATATCCTATAAAGCGTTAATGATCATTTGATATCCCCATTTATTTTGTTTTTATTCACCATGTTATAGAAAAACTATATTAGGGTTGTTAGATGGGATGATATTTTTTTTCATACAATGGAAATCATTCAAACAATTTATGAGATATATGTTCCATGCATCCAATGAAACTATACTATAATTTTTATCGACAATTTATTTTTGTAATGTTATGAATATTCTACAAAATGATATTAATATACATGTATGTTATGCCTGAGTCTCTATAAATGGTATTAATGGAAAGGGTTCATAAATATTTTAAAATATGGGTGAGAAATATTTAGTGGCATAGATAGGGGTATTTCTAAGGATATTTGTACTTATGTCTCTAAGGATACGCCTTAAGAGTCATATATTTAAAAGAAGTTGTCAAAATTTAGAAATTAAATAATTTAAATTTCATGATTTTATGGTTTTACACTATTGTATGTGATGATCATAATATACTATTTTGTTGTTGTAAGTATCAGGGAACAAGAAGAATTTTTATAACACTTTCTGTGACTATCTATTTTATGATGTACAGTCAAATGGTATGATCACTACCATGAATGATGTAGTGAAAATGTCTAATTTGTTTTCATGGATCAAGATTGAAAATCGATAACTTAACAAACATGCATACGTTCCAATGTTGAGAATGAAGGTTTTCGCTATGATTTTATATAATGGAGTCAATAGAGGAAAGTAGAATCAGTATCATTTGTGTCATGAATGTGGAAAGAAGCACCCATGTATTTGTCTTAGATGAACATGAAAATGTTTTGAATATGGAAAATAAGGTAAAAAATAAGGCAACTATAGATAAAAAATAAAAAATTTGATTAATGAAATGAATTATAATAATATCCTGCCAAATAAATCATGGAAACATTAATTCATTAAATGTGGAATGAATTAGAAAATTCATTTCAAGTTTCTATATGGGAAGAAAATGATGTGAAACCAGATGTTTTTACAAGTAATGGATATATCAAGGAGGATGGTAAGACTACATGTGAAATGTGAATGTAAAATATTTATTAAGAGATTTGATGATGTATCCATGTTTCGGGATTGTGGATGTAGTGGAATGATCGACATGTTTATATATTCGACTTTAAGAATAATGAATAGAGAAATATACCATGATTATTCTATTTGTGATTTTTTAAAAATTATTTTCATTAATATGTTGAATGGTTTAAATGTACTTGAAAATTTATTTAATATAAATTTGATTTTTATTTTAAATATAGTATTATGTGAAATGTAACCCTCAGTATGTTCCTAATGTTGATATAATCAATTTGTATAAATAAATTCCGTATATGAATATGTAACATAAATGGAACTAATTACATTGGAAATGATTATGGAGTGGATGAAAAGGATGATTATTCTTTCATTGATTGAGTCTACCAAATTTTTGGATATAATGCTTATGTATAATAATCATTGGAATAAATATGAATGCATGTTTTCAATTGTTATTTATGGTAATTTCCTTGATTATATAGAATACATGATCAATGTATTCACATGATTGGAATGTTACAACCAAGAGATACTTTATTGTACTTTGGGAATCAATAATAAGTTATTTTTGATAAATTTATCAACCTTAGTTCTATTGATTTATAGATTCTTATTTTTTATGTTTTATATTCTTAAACATTTATTGAATGGTTTATGATATATGATGGAATTTTTTCAGATTAATGTATTATCTCACTATATTTGGATTAAGTTATATTTGATAACATATTAAAAACATTTTTATTGTGATAAAGATAGATGGAATGACTCATCATTCTATTAATGGAACTTAATATATGTCAATTCCTTGGGAATGAACTATTTTACCTTAATCTATTGTAATGAGATATTAAATAGAAGATGGACACACACAAAAAATGGTGAGGTATTCATAAAATAATGTTTCTATATCATCTCCTTAAAATTAGTCATATTCAATAGTAAGTTTCTCGAAATAATTGTTTATTCCTTTATCATCATTTTTTATGATATAAAACCCTTTTTCAATACACATTGGGTTTTGGATTTAAGATCATTAACACTCTCATAAGGAAGTTCTCTATCACTCGCCATTACAACATGATAGATAGATTTATTTTTAATTACCATGTTCTTAGTTTCCACATATGTTAAAATATATTGAAACATAGTTATGGGACAAATTGGTGAATGATTTAATTTCTAACATTATTTTTTTGAAGAAATATTTATTATTCATTTTTATGAGTTGGTACTATATTGAGGGAACAATTATGTACTAAAACATTGATAATTCTCAAGAACATAGAGGGTGAAGTTATTTTTCATGGGTATATTGTGACACCCTATGTTATTTTGAAATATTTTTTTATGTTAATTTAATATTATACAATTCATGAAATAATGAATATAGATTTTTTAATTTGATAAGACTATTATTGGAATTTCATTCATTGAACATGAAATTATTATTTCGCTACATGTGATACTTGTATTACAAAGTGATACATGAAAAATAATCTTTTCATTTTTTACACACAATGTAATATTTCTTCGATATCATCCATTACACGGAAGGATAAATTTTGAAACTCCACCAATATATTAGATTGATATTCGATATGAATAAATAATTTTTTTAAAAATGATATATTTTCATAAAGAGTAATTTATTTCGTTTTAGTTTACAAACTATTTTAAATATACAAAATGAGACATTTATAATTTACATATTAAAAAATAGAATTCATTTTTAAAATTTAAATATCAATATATAATTTCGTTTCATTTTTTGAATTTATCCGTGATGTTTACTTTTTTGATGATTACTAAAATGCCATGAATATTAATTGAAGAATACATTTACAACAAAATTTTTATGATCTATATATATATAATATTTAAATTAGTTTTGAATGTATATTTAAACGATAAATACGTATATTAATAATATTTAGTTCATTTTAATAATTTTATAATTTAAATTAGAAATAAAAAAATCATTCATTTTAATTTTTTAACATAAAAAACAAGTAGTTTCTTCCCATATGTGGGATTAATTTTAGAATAATTTGGCCCAAATCCGTATATAGAATTTGGAAAATTGGAATTGATATTTAGATTCATAATGTTTTATAGCTTATAATAATATCAATTTAATATGTATCCAAAAATGTTTGTCAATATAATTAATATTAATTATAATGATTATGTAAAAAGAGAGTTTACATAATATTTATAAGTTAACTTATGCAGCCAAATATAATAGAAACCTGTCCAAAATACAATTTTTTTACATATTTGAACCTTATAATATTTTGGATATATATTTTCTAACTAATGGATTCATATGATGTGTGGGAGAACTCCCAATACTGTTTTCCTTTTTTACAATAATTCCACTCCTCCACCAATATTAAAAGGTCACCCCAACTCATTTATTCACAATTTTCATGTTATTTGGATAATCCAAGAAATTAAAAATAATTAAAAAACAACCCTCAATTATTGCTATAATACTACCTTTGGTAATTAATCCATATGTGGAATCTATTTGGAACATACCATATCGAGTTTCCTAAATAAAAGGTAACATCCTTCAACAATAATTGTTTCTTTATTCTTTTATATTCACCATTAATTAATATTTTTTCATGATTATATAAAAATTATGTTATTATATTAATATTTTTAAATTTCATCTTATAACTAAACACACTGCCAATAAACGGGATATGCAATCCGTCTTCATGTGTACTGTGGTCTACAACATCATGAAAATATATCCATCGGTCTACAATATCTACTTTTCTAATTTTCTAATTATGATTTATAATTTAAATTTATATTGTATATATGATATTTATTATGTATTTATTATACTTAAATTATTATATACCGCATAACTACATTTGTAACATTTTGTGGAAATATGATAAATTTGTATGTGGTCGTGGGCCTATCCGCCTCGTCAAGGAAATGTGATTCGTTCATACTTTTCATGGAATGTATTATGGAAGATTTTAGTAAAATTATATGATATATATGAAATAATTATGGAATTTTTATGATAATATAAATATGTATACGTCATTGAGTATTATTTCAATATGAATAATACTAAAAATGGAATGAACATTCATGCGTACATATGGCATATCGTCTCCATAAAATATGTACATTCATTCTTATTTATATCTTAAAAAATTATTATAAATAATGAACATGTATAATATTTAAACCATTTATTTCATCCTAAAAATATGGATATCATTATATATGTAAGAGTACAGTGAATACAAATTTGAATCATGTATAAAAAAATTGTTAATTAACTAAAACAAAGGCTTAACAAGGTATTATAAATAAATGGTAATATAACATAATAAAAAATAGTATATTTTATGATATATTTTTTTGTGGAATATTAATAAAAATATTATGTTTATTTTTACATTATTTTTTAACATAAAATAATAAAATAAGTAATTAAGAAAAGGGTATGATTCTTTTTATATTTATTTTTGTATCATATATAATATATTAACCACATATTCTTATTGTGTCGAGTAAATGCTTCCCTATGAATTTTTTTATCATGAATTTAATTTATATAAATATATAAATTTTTTAAATTGATGTTATTCCCTCATGGACACCATTCAATATGTACTAAAGTGTTAGGGGATTTTAAAAATCTCTTTAATTTTCACGAGACTTATCCATTATTCAGCTGTCGTTTATTATGGGGAATATATATATTATCCTTCAATGTATTATACAATACCTATCCATTTTTTTAGTGTTATTTATATTTCTATTTTATTTTATCAATATCATATGGATTGACATTTTAAAGGTTACCAAATCCGCAATTTAGTGTTGTCTCAATTTTACTTCTTTGAGAAACATGTTTTCTTATAAAACAATTTAATTTGATAAGGAGTACAAAATTCCATTCGAGTTGATATATCATGAATATAAATCTATTAATTATATATTAATGCTCATCTAATGTAATTACATCCTTGTAATTATCATTCAATGTTATCATTGTAGAATCTGTTTATTGAACCAATCTCATAATTTATTGGGAATATATAAGAATTTCCTTCCATTGATGATGTATTATAATGATTCTCCAAATAATAACCAATTTTTTATTTTTATATTTAATGAAATGATATAATATTCTATTGGTAAAATTTTTCTGATATTTTTCATCAATATAATTAAGAATGTTTTTAAATTTTTTTTACCATTTTATCTCTTTAGTCTAAAATATTATTTCTCTCAAACCAATGTTTAAAAAAAGATTTAATTTTAAATAAATGATAAATTAATATAGTTTTAATGGAAAATGGGTTTTAATAATTATTTATGATTTTATGATATTTCTATTTTTTTGTCAAATATTTTTTCAATGAAAATTATTTTCATAAATGTTATCATGTTTTAATAAAAAAATTGAAAGAAGAAAGTATATGTTTCTCGTGAAATGTTTTTAAATGATTTCATGAAATAATGTTCTTTATAATATAGAATAAATTTCCTTTATTAATTCCTTAATAAAAATAATATCCTAGGGTTTTATTCATATTATTTCAGTTAATGGTTTATGTTTTTATTGTAAAATTTTAACAAAACATGTTTCTCATTCACGGGTAATTTTTTATGAATCCTATTTATTTATAATAAGTTGTATTAAAATGAATCCAATTTGTCATTAACATGTTATATAATAAAAAATAGCATCCTTTCATTGGTAATTATTTGATAAAATAATTATTAAATCTCTCTCTTTTCCATTATTTCTCATATGATGTCATATTTATGATACATATTTTTTTCATAAGCAAGGATATGACTGATTAAAAAGTTTTTGAATTTTTATGAATGATTTAATTATGATATGGGTGTAACTTATTTCTACATAAAATGCATTGGTCAGTGATAAATATATCATGTTTTAAACATGGATGGAACATGGAGTCAACATGGTTCTCTTAACGATATTGTCTGCTATGATGGTCCTCGGAAGAACTGTGACTATTAAGATAGTCATATTACTGAACCATGATTACCATGGGGGTATGTTGAGTTGGCACATAAAAATAGTATTTCAATAAAAATAGTCTTTTAAATGCATTTAAATCATTTTATATGATTATGTGACTATCATACTTCAATTTATTATTCTTACGTTATTCTTTTATTATTTATTCACTTCAATACCTTAGCATTCATGTCTTATTAAAGGCCAATATTTATGTCATTAATCATAATTATGATATTCAATATGTAAAATCTGAGGTAAATGAAGAATAAGAGATTTTCATATTTATTAATATTTTTGAATTAAATAATAATTTACCTTTAAAACGATTGCTATGTTCGATAGCATACTCATTACACAACCACGGGTTTCTTTGAAATCTTATGTTTCACACTGATAATATAATATTATTATTTTAAATGGAAGTTAAATTTTAATCATTTTATTGGTGGGAATGAACCAAAATAACTAAAATATGATTATACATGTTTGATAAATGTATTTACATTTATCCAATAATGGATAGAGGCTTAAAATGTTAATGGATCTAACTTTAAGCATAATTTACATTAAATGGTCGATTTACCAACATTTAATATAAAACCCTCATAAAATATAGTATTTGTCAATTTAATACATTCAAATTTACCAAATAAAATCCTTCTTCAGAATGGGGACATCGAAATTTACTTTGTGTAAATTTTGGGAATTTTTCCTATAAAGTTATTTTTAATGAATAGTTATAAATATTGTATTTTAATTCAAAACCGCATTTTAATCTAATTTATTTGTATTGTTAGATTATATTTAAAAGTGGTTTTATAGTGTAATTATAATATATTTTTACCATTTAATCCAATGATGTTCATGGGAATTAATTTCACTTTGAATTTGGATGTTAACAAGTGTCAATATTTTGATAGTTATTGTTTCATAAAAACACGGTATTTGTTTAATCAATAAAAATTAATTCTACATTAATTAATGAAACTTATATATTTATATCTTTGTAAATAAGGCATCATTTTTGAAATCATAATCTCTAATATATCTTAGGCTTAGTTTTTGATATTTTTCTAAAAAACATCTTTTTTTATAAATAGTGAATCCACTTAGTAGTAGTTCAAAAAAACTATCTTTTTCATTTAAATAAAATGTTACCACTTATGTGAATAGAGTTTTGAAAAAATGAAATACATGGATGTTATTAGTAAGTAAAATGTTGTTCAATAAGATGAAAATATGTTTTGTTGAATAGTAAGTTTTGACTTTTATTTACCATATTTAAATGTAAATAAGGTAATTCAAAGTAAAACGAATATTAAAAAAATTCAAAATTACCTTAAAACTTGTTCTATCCTTAATGTATGAGTAATAGCCAACCATGGGAATCCTTGTGTCGATTTTGGGACCCCATGGTGCCACTAATGAATGAAAATGACACTTTAGATTAATTAATTTAATGGATTCGGAAAAATAACATAAACAAAAATATTTTATTAAATTAATTTTAATATAGTGTTTTATAAGTAATATATTTGACTACAAATATTCATTGGAATGATAAAATTATTTCCTACATCATGGAATTTTTTTATAATTGTTAGACATCGAATAAATTAAATTATTTTCACAATAATGATGTAGTGTTACCTCATTAATAAATCAATTAAATAAATAAGATTTTTAATGTTATTATAACATCCAAAATCTGTCCAATTCCTAATGGCTAATTTTATTTTGACAATGACTCGTTTTATCTTTGATTTGAATGATTTTTGGACCTTTAGAAATATAATATCATCATGTAATAATATAATATTTTCACACATTCCTAAAGAGCCCCTCCCCCCTTATGAAAGGAGACAATTTATAACCAATTAATCACACCTCTCAAGCATATTGTCTTTTCCAAACTCTTCCCAATCAATCTCCCTACATCCATATCTTCCACCTAGTAGCCTTACCATAGGCAGAAGGCATTTCAACAAACCATTTTGGTTCAAACCAAAAGGAGTTACCCAAATTAAAGGTAACTATTTTATTAACTTCTTTACTTTTATTTTACTTATACAACCCCTAAAATATATTTATAACCTTATTTTATATCAAAAATAGTTTCCTCAATAGACTAGGAATTTTTAATGATAAGAACTCAATCATCACTTACACACACCTCTATCTAATGGTTGACGAACGTACTTTTTATGTGGATAGAAAACTAACGCCTCACGAAATGATGATTTTTCAATTACCTCCTACCGCCTCTCATGATGGCCATTATGATGGAACTATAATTATATATTATATAAATTATGATTATGTTTTCTTTATGCTTCGGTATTTTGTATTTATATCAAACCTTTATGGTTTCCATTATGGGTAAATGCGATAATTTCATTTGAGGAAGTGGGGACTACCACCCCCATAAAGTTATATGACTCATTACTAACATATGTGGGACATATAAAGGATAGAGTCTCAGGACCTAAATTCACCATGATGAGGGAAGGGATAGTAGATTTCCAGAACCTTCCTTCTTCATGTTGAAGGAGAGATAATGACCCCCGAGACCCGCCTTCAATTTGTCCCGGAGTGGTAACTAGCACCAAGGGATTATAATCACACACAAGATGGAAGGCATTAACCATTTTCGTTAATATGATAGGGAGATACAATAGTAAATCCGAAAATAACAAAACTGAAAGTACATGTAATTCCCAAACAAACCATTCCCATATTCATGTTCAAATGTAAAAGATACAAAAGTACAAGGCGACTACAAGGGTAACGTACCAAAGAAAAGATAAACAATAACTGCAACTGTCCCAACATCCGAGCTAGTACGGCCCAACACGAACCCTGAAATCCCCCCAGAAACCTAAAAACAGTTTTATATACATAGGTTGAGCATACAAGTTTACTTAGTAAGGAAAAACAAAGACTCTCATGCACAAGTGGGGATGCATTCTAATGCTCTATGAGAAAGGATACAACCAAAGCACCTAGCAAGGAAAACTATCTTCCCATGCCTCACCAAGGAAAACTCCCAAAATAACGAAAGTCACTTAATAAATAGTAATAACACATCGATGTTTGGGTACCCCATGCCACTTTCCAACTGGTTATTGAATAAATCATATTCATCGTACCAATCTTTCCATTCTCACTGCATTCCCACTGCCACACCCTTCCATTTTCATTACAGTCCCGCTGCCACAACTCACCAGCACATACCTCGGCCACTACCACACATCCCGCCTACAAACACCTGGGCCACCACCACCACCACATATCCTCACCCCAAAGCACCTGGGCTAGAAAAACCACTGCCACACCTGAAGACACCTGTGAAAGAAAGATATTGTCACTCCCGAAGACACCTGGGCCTCATCCTAAAAATACTTGATAAAAAACCAATATGAAAACACCTACGCCAACTACCTCACTACCCAACCCGAAGGTTCTGGGGCTGATAATGGACTTCAGGCCATCAAAGCCTGCCCGAAGAGCCTTAGGCTATTCGGGAAATGGAGGAAAAATGAGCTAATAACCAGCCACTCAAGAGAGTGTGGGGGAAAAACACCCTCCCCCATGAAATAGGGAGTTCGAAAATATGATATCAACATTCTTGGGGCGCGAATAAGAAACATAAAAACTAAATATATATGTATAGGAAAAAATAAATCCTCCCACATTAAGGTTTTAAAACCTAAGCACAAACACCCTTATTACTATTCATTTATAAAATATGAGCACATCCCTCACGGCCAAGTCACAACACATTCCCTAAACCAATTCCCCATTTAAACCATTATCGTTTTCATGTTAAAGTGATCCCACTAGGTGAATTCTACACTACTGGGAAACTAACAAGCATAACCACAAGCCAGGGAAAGTGAAATAGCCAAGCATAAATTGAAGCATTCACACCTGGTTCTCTTTTCAAGTCACAAAAACAAAGTGATAAGTGAGATCCCTCGAAGGATTAGAACCAAAGAAAACCTCGAGATACATCCCCACACGGCTCCAGAACCACAAACAATAAACTATACAAAAACAAGGGATCCCATTCCCATCCATGTCACCTCGTAGGAACCAAGCAGAACAACACACCTACTATAAAAACAATGTAGGATCTTCCTGGTTCAAGAACATAATTCATTAGGTTCGTCTTTCTGTTTGTTAACCAGGGTGGTCACACATAGATTATTGTTTTACTGAACATCCATTTAACCAGTAATGATTAAGTGATTAACCAATTTCCATATTACAGCCATTAAATAATCACTGAAGGGAATGGTTCATTTGTGCGCAAGGAATGACCACCAACAACCATGATTTTCACCATGCATAATCCCATACAGTTCACAACACATAAATATTCATGGGTAAGGAAAAACAATAGAACATCGATCACACCCCACCTTCATTCATTAATGTCTGTTTGTTATCTTCATTATGTTTGGTTCCACCAATCCACACAGAAAGAACAGAATACCCACACCGCATGATAAACATTAAGGAGAGGAGAAGGAAAAACCCTACCTGGTTGATCAAGGATCGATTTACTTCTTCACGTGCAATGAACTAGAGGTGCACGACTTGCAGGGATGGAACATCGATGACTACAAGGGTGAACAGAAAGGCTCCGGTACAGGGGTACTACTTGCCTTAGAAAGGGAAACTCCAGTTGCACAAGGAAGAAAAGGATACCAGCCTAAAGGAAGGAGAAGAAGAAGAAATTCCCGTGTGATATTTAGATAAGATCCCATTGTTACAGGATATGGGGATTTGAATGGCTTTAAAGTCAGATCGTGGTTTCAACACATGGTTGGGTGGTTACACACGATTGAATGAATTGTTATTTAATGATTCCAAACAGAAAAGGTTGTAACAGCTATGGATTTAAGTCTTTAATATAAATAGAGGGGCACGATACACCGACACTCAGCTGGGTCCATTGAGGGTCACCCCACCCTTAGGAGTTTAATCATTGATTAATGGTTTAAAAATAGCCTTTAACCACTTCCAAATGGTTAAAAAGGCCTAAAAGTGTCATGAGAGGAAAAAATTTAGAGGAAAAACTCGACAAGGTCGGGTGGCTCCGATCGTGTCACACACCGATCAATCGCTTTGATCGCTCTCACCAATTGGTGAGGCACTGATATGTGACACACTGATCATGCCACACACCGATCTTTCAGTCACCGATCATCACACTGATTGGGTGCATGCCGTTCGGTGAGGCACTGATCGTTTCACCCTGATCGGGTGCACACCTATCGGTTACACGTCGATCCGTTGCACAACAATCAGTCACACGATGATCAGTCTTACACCGATCGGTCACCCAACAATTGGGCACATGCTGATCGGTCGCACGCTGATCGGTCCCATGCCCGTCGGTCCCACACCCATCGTTCGCACACCGATCGGTCGCACCCACCGAGAAACAACCCTTAGGACCCAAAATTTGACAAAGGGATGGGCTATGAGGGTCTGGGGCATTACATCAGATACCTCTCAAACTATTCTTACCCTCGATAATCAACCTAAACCAGAGGAGAAGAGGGGTCTGAACAACCACCTCGAAAGATAACTCTTAGGAATGATCCACACCGACATCTAGAAACACCTCTCTCTTAAGAAACCTTGAAAAATTAAAGGGTCAAGTTATCCCGTCATATGGGTTAGGGAGTTTCTTCCTCCATGTGGAGATATATTCCTCTTTGGGCGGCATTAACTTGCCAGTATGGGTTTAATCGCATCAACCTTTATGCGTCTTAATTTGGGATCGGGTCCACCCATCCCGTAGTCCGGAATTTTTACATGCATCAATAGAATAATGAGAAACCACACATTCCATAGTTAACAAGATAAATTTTTCCATTACAAAAAAGTACAAAAAAAGGGACAAAACAAAAAAGAGCTCTGGGCACTGGGCACGCATCTGTGTCTCCCATTCCAAGGATCTATCCTTGAGCCTCCATGCCTCCACAACAGACAAAAAAAAAGGTCAATCCATTGAGCTCTATCTCCCCAGGTTACTCGATCCTCACTGGCCATTCCAAAAAAGTCGCGTTAACCTCGATGACCAGCTTTCCCCAATCGAGGACGTGTGAATCATCATGCAGATATCGTCAGAGTTGTGACACATAGAAGACGTCATGTATCCTTAGTAGCGGAGGTGGTAACGCTAGCTGATAAGTCACATCTCCGACCCGCCTCAACACTTTGAAGGGTCCGATGAACATTGGAGAAAACTTACTCCCCCTACCGAACCTACATTGTCCATGCCGAGGGGATTCCTTCAAGAATACATGGTCCCCAACCCCATACTCCAATGGTCTCCTCCTGTTATCTGCACATGATTTATTTTGGTCCTGAGCCACCATCATCCTTTCTCGTATAAGCTGAACCTTCTCTATCGTGCTCTTCACCACCTTCGGGCCAAGAATACCTACCACCCCGACCTCGGTCCATCACACGGGTGAGCAACACGACCTCTTGTACAAAGCTTCGAATAGATCCATGCCAATTTTAGATTGATAACTATTGTTATAGGAAATCTCCACTAGAGGAATGTGTCATCCCCACAATCCCTCAATATCTAGGATACATGCCTACAACATATCATCCATGGTCTGGATGCTGCGCTTTGTCTGTCCATCTGTCTGGGGATGGAAAGCAATGCTAAGAAGTAGGTGGGTGTCCAAATCATGCTGCAATCCTCTCCAGAATCATGAGGTAAACCGTGAATCCCTATCTGAGACTATGGAATTCAGAACTCCATGAAACCAAACCACCTCATCTACATACATCCTTTTAAAGGCATCCAATTTTCCTGATTCCTTAATTTCCAGAAAGTGAGCAGAATTCGTCAACTGGTCCACCACTACCCAGATAGTGTTACAGGCTCCTTGAACCTTGGGTAGCCCTGTGACAAAATCCATCGAGATTTTGTACCACTTCCACTCAGGGAACACTAATGTTTTCAAAAATCCGCCTGGAACATGGTGTTCAACCTTCACCTGCTAACACTCTATGCACCTGGCCACGAACTCTGCCACCGCCCGCTTTACCCAGGGCCACCAGAATTGACCCCTTAAGCCCCGATACATCATGGAAACTCTCGGATGCCCTAATAGTGGTGAGTTGTGGAACTCACCAAGAACCCCTCCGCGCATCGCCTCTGGGACAAAACAATTCCCTCAGAAATGCATCTGGTTCTGAACATCCTCCGTCCACCCTTCCAGAGCATCACTTCGGTTAACCCAGTCACACATCACTACACCTTCTATGTCTCCCCATTTAGACCCCTCTACCTACCATAATAGAGAAGACTCTACTGTCATCTGATACAGGCAACCTATACCACCATCCATCCTTGAATCCATGTGCAGGGCAGAAAACATCTTCATCACCTTCCAAGCATCTGCCGACCCTCGAACTGCATCCTTTCGCGACTTCCTTCTCAAGGCATCAACCACCACATTCCCCTTTCATTAGGTGTAAGAAATCTCTAAGTTTTTGTACTAAAAGAACTCCCCGACCAACACTGATGCATGTTCAGGCCCCACTGGAAGAAGATATACTTTAAACTCTTATGACCGGTGAAGACCTTGATGCACTCCCCGACGGGGTAATGCCACCCCAACTTTAGTGCAAAATAGACCCCCACATGAACCAGGTCATTGGTGGCATAATTACGCTCATGGGGACGTAACTGACTAGACCCATAAGAGATCACCCCTTTCCACTTCATCAACACACACCCAAGTCCTTGCATAGAAGAATCACAGAACACCTCATACGCCGCCCCTTCTTCTGGAAATCTCAACACTAGGGAACTAACCAACTTTTCCTTCAGATAGATTATGGATACTTTACACTGCCCACTCCACACAAAAGCTTGGTACTTCTTGTTCAAGGCCGTCAAATGTGCTGCAACTCAAGATATGTTTGGTACGAACCTCTGGTAGTAACCTGCCATCTCAAGGAATCTATGAACCCCTGCCACGTTTTTGGGTGCTGCCCAAGAAACAATAGCCTCAACATTTTATGCTTCCACTACCATACCCTAATCCGACACTATGTGACCATGTAAATGCATTTCTTACATCCAAAACTTGCACTTGGAAAAAATCCCATAGAGTTGGGGATGTCGGAGGACCTCTAAAACTGTTCTCAAGTGCTCTGAGTGATCCTCCTTTGACATTTAGTAGATCAGGATGTGTTGAATAAACACGACTAAAAATCTATCCAAGTATTCTAGGAAGAAGGAGTTCATGAGTCCCATGAACACAACTAGAGCATTTGTAACGCCGAACGAGATGACCACAAACTCACAGTGCCCATATCTGCATCTGAAGGCAGTCTCTAATATGCCACCTTCCTTCACCCTCAACTGGTGATATCCTGACCGCAGGTCAATCTTCGAGAACCAACCTGCTCCTATCAGCTAGTTGAAGAGATTTTCAATCCTCGAGAGAGGTTATAAATTCTTAACCTTCACCTAATTCAGCCTCTGGTAGTCTATACATAGCATGATACCAACATCTTCCTTCTTTGAAAACAAGACAGGAGCACTTCAAGGTGATGCACTTGGCCGAAAAAAACCATTCTTCATCAGATCGACAATCTAAATCCACAAATCCAACAGCTCAGAAGGTGACATCCCATAGGGAGCCATAGAAATAGAATGGGAACCAGGTTTCATGTCTATCCCGAGCTCAACCTCACGCCGAGGGGGAAGAGTCACCACCTCTTCATGGAAGACGTCCATAAACTCACTGACAATCCCCGGGACTTACACCATCTCTGAATCCACTGACTCTATTGATAGTTCAATAAATAGGGAAAAGAGGGGATCTTTTCGCCTACTTCCATTCTGGAAACCCCTCTCACCGATGAATGTTACACGTCAGCCACCCAAATCTTGAAACATGACACTTACTCGGAAGCAGTCAATGACGACACATACAGAGAACAACCAGTCAATTCCTAGGATGACATCTTATGGATGTATCTGTAATAGTAGAAGATCCCTAAATGACTTATGTGGCCCTATCATTAGTCTAAATCCTCGAAAAACATACAACAAGTCAGTCATACCTCCGACTGGTGTGCTCAGCAATAGGGGCACTGGTAGTCTCTCAGAGTCTAAACATATAGAATGGGCCAGAATGGGTGTAACAAAGAAGTGGGAAGCTCCTATATCGAACAAGATATATACAAGGGTACTAATCAAGATGATCATAAATAAAACAACCATTGTCCATGTTGGAACTACATCCTCCGCGGCATGCAACTTCCCAAACCCAGGTCCTCTCCCTCTTGGCTAATGGTCACCTCCCCAACCACGTTGGGGTTGTGGTCCCTGAGGAGTGTCCTGTGGTCGGCCTCCTCCTACGACGTCCACCCTTAGTGGTGTGGGAGCTCGCTATCCCTGCAGATTCTGAGTGGGCCCAGATGTAAACTGCTACTATTGAGGTGGGCGCTGGACCTGCCCCCCCCCCCCCCCCCCCCCACTGTACTGTACTCTGTCCCGGCACTGATTCTGAAGGTTCCCATGGCTTTCAAAAATGATGAATCTCAGCACTGGTCCTGATGGAAAAGGGTGAGGTCCGAAAGGTAGGAACTGGAACTGCTGAGGTCTACGCCCTACTGGTCAAAACATAGAGGGTCCCGATGCCGGAGGCATGCTGCTGACGGCCTTCCCCTATGACGAGCCCAACTGGATCCCCTCCTGTGACACACCTCCCAGTGTGTGCATCCTCTCCACCACATCATCCTTCTTTTTCACCTCTATGTATGTTAGTAGGGTGAAGGGAGAAATATCATACTGAAGAGATGGTCAGAGTGCCTCCTCTAAATGTCTTCCTAGAGACTCATCATCTGGGAACAAGTCTAGAGTGAAGTGAAGGGGATCCTTAATGTTGATCCCCAACTCTCTCAAAGTCATACTCCCCTGCTAGAGGGAGAGTAGCTCCTACCTCTTCTCATCCTTCATTGTGGAATAGGGAATTCATCCTGGAACTCCTTCTCGAAGTCTGCCCACATCACATCGGTCCCCCTATTCTCCCCAAGATAATGCATCCACCACTGATGTGCTTCTCTATGCATCTGGATTATAGATAGAGGAACCCAACACTCTGTCAGAGCCTGAATCATGCTGAAGGCTATCACCTGCTCCACTAGAGAGCTCTCTATATCCACGTCCGAGTTACTGCCCTCGTACTTCCTGAGGTTTTGTCGCAGAAAGGCTTGAAGCATCTTCTACCACTGATTATCCTCCTCCTCTCGGTCAGTCCTATACCGATCAGACATGTCTACCTCTTGGGCCTCAATCCCACGAACTACTCATGGTCGCCACCCAGGTTCCATAGCAGCATGGTAAACAAGGAATGCCTAATCCTAAGTAGTGTATAATATTGTTCATAAATATTCTTATACTTCTTTATTTCTTTTGAATCCCAAATACACACATGCAACAAAAGAACACATGTCATTATGATTCATGCAACTTTCCTAGGGTATCTACTTTGCAATCTTTGTAGCCTCACATGGTCATTTAGTAGGTCCAGAGTCCTTGCAATGAATCATGGGGGGCCCTAAAATCCCGTGTCCTAGCCAGTCTTCACTGGCATTTTTCATGCACCAATATCACCCAACCCTATTTCACTAAAATCCCAGACAATCCTCACTAATCCTAACTCCAGACTCCATCCTATCTCACAACTATGACCTTCCTCTGATATCATTCTGTCCTGACCCACATTGAACATTATGAGGGTAGGGAAACCAGATTGCTGGACCCTTCCTTCTTCATGTTGAAGGAGAGATAATGACCCATTGAGACCCACCTTTAATAGGACCCGGAGTGGCTACTAGCACCAAGGGTATATAATCATAGACAAGATGGAAGGCATTACCCTTTTTCTTTAATAGGATTGGGAGATAAGATAGTAAATCCCCCAACACAAAAACTAAAAGTACAAGTAAAGCCAAAACAAACCATTCCCATATACATGTTCAAAAGAAAAAGATACAAAAGTACAAGGATACTACATGGTTAAAGTACGAAAGAAAAGAAAAACTGCAACTGAAACTATCCCAATGTCCAATGTAGTACGACCCAACATGATCCATGAAATACTCCTGGAAACCTGAAAGCAGTTTTATATATGTAGGGTGAGCATACAAGTATACTCAGTAAGTAAAACCAATGACTCTCATGCACAAGTGGGGAGGCATTATAATTCCCTATGAAAAAACAGACAACAAAATCACCAAGTATGGAAAATTATCCACCCAAGCCTCACAAAGGTACACTACCAAAATAACACATGTCAAGTAAAATATAGTAATATCACATCGATGATTGGGTACCCCACGCCACTTTCCAACTGGTTATTGAATACATTCTAAGCATCATACAAATCTCTCCATTCTCACCGTATTCACACTGCCACACCTTTCCATTCTCATCGCAGTCCCAGTACCACACCTCACACGCACACACAAGGCCCACTACCACACATCCCACCCACAAACACCTGCGCCACAACCACCACACGTAATGATGCATGTAAACACCTATGCTAGAACAACCACTTCCACGCCCGAAGAAACCTGTGCCAGAAAGATATTGTCACGCCCGAAGTCACCTGGGCCTCATTCCAACGATACTTGGGAAACAACATGCATGAAAACACCTGGACCAACCACGACACTACCCTACCCTAAGGTTCTTTGGTTAATAATGGGATTCAGGCCATCACAGCCTGCCCTAAGAGTATTAGGCTATTCAAGAAAAGGACCAGAAAATGAGCTAATAACCAGCCACTATGAATAGTGTTGGGAAAAAACACCATCCCCCATGAAATGGGGAGTTTGGAACTAAGTTCTCAACATGGGTGGGGAAAGAATAAGAAACGTAAAAAATATAGATATATGTATAGGTAACAAGCACCCATCCCATCCTAGGTTTCCAAAACCTAAGCACAAATACCCTCATTACTATTCATTCATATAAGAATAGAACAACAATCACAACATAGTCACAACACATTCCCAAAACCAATTCCCCATTTTAGCCATTCTCATTTTCACGTTTATGTGATCCCACAAGGTGAAATCTACACTACTGGGTAACTAACCGGAATAACAAAATGCTAGGGAAAGATAAATAGCCCAGCAGAAATTTTAGCATTCAGACACAGTTATCTTGTAATGTCAAAAAAATGGATAAGTGAGATCCCTTGAAGTACTGGAACAAAATAAATCCTTGAGATACAGCCCCAAATGGCTCTAGAACCACAAACAATCAATTGTACCACAATAGGGGATCCCATTCCCATCCAGGTCACCTTGTATGAACCAATCAGAACAACACACCTACTACCAAAAAAAAGTAAGAACTTTAGGTTCAAGCACATCATTCATTATGTTTTTCATTCTATTTGTTAAACGGATTGGTGACATAGGGATTCCTGTTTTACTGAACATAAATTTAACCAGACTAGTTGATGTGATCAATGAATTTCCAGATTAATGTCATTAAATCATCACTGAAGTCAAAGGTTCATTAATGAACAAGAAATGACCACCAATGACAATGATTTTCAGCAAGCACAAGCCCATATAGTTCACAATACATAAATAATCAAGGGTAAGGAAAAATAGCAGAACATTGATAACACCCCACCTTCATACTTTAATGACTGTTTGTTATCTTCATTATGTTTGGTTCCATCAATCCCCATAGAAACAATAGAATACCCACCCCGCATGACACACGATATGGAGAGGTGATGGAAAAACCTTACCTAGTGGATCAAGGATCAAATTTCTTCGTCACATGCCAAGAACTAGAGATGTGCGACTTGGAAGGAAGGAATTTCATGGACTCCAAGGGTGAGAAAAAAGGATCTGGTACAGGCGTACCACTTGCCTTCTAAAGTGGAACTCTAAATGCACAATGAAAAAATGTAGACCATCAAAAAGGAAGGAGAAAAAGAAGATCTTCCTGTGCGATATATAGATAAGATCCATTTGTTACAAGATATTAGGATTTGAATGGATTTCAAGTCAGATTGTGGTTTCACCACGTGTTTGGGTGGATACAAACGTTTGAATGAATAGTTATTTAATGATTACTATTAGAAAAGTTGGTAACAGCTATGGCATTAAGTATTTTAAATAAATAGTGGGGCATGATATGCGGACACTCAGCTGGGTCTGTGGAGCGTCGCCCCACCCATAGGAATTTAAAAATTGTTTAAGGTTGAAAAAACAGCCTTGAACCACTTCCAAAAGGATAAAAAGGCCTAAAAGTGGGGTTACGAGAAAAACATGAGAAGAAAAACCCGACAAGGCCGGGTGGCACTGATCATGACACTCACCGATCGGTCACAAAGATAGGTGAGGCACCGATCATCACATCGATTAGGTGCACAGAAATTGGTGAGGCACCGATCGTGTCCCACTGATCAGGTGCACATTGATCGGTCACACACTGATCGATCACATGTTGATCGATCGCACGCTGATCAGTTACATGCCGATTGGTCGGACGCTGATCGGTCGCACCCACTGAGATGCCACCATAAGGATCCTGAATTGGCAAAAGGGATAGGCTATGAGGGTCTAGGGAATTACATGGAGTTAATGATATTATATATAATATTATACTGTAATAATAATATAACTATGTATAATTATGTTTTTATTCTATTAAAATGAAAAATAGAAATGAAAGTAGCTTTCATCCGTATGTATGGCTTACCGTCTCCATAAATGCTGCATTTCATTTCTTACCTAAAAGTGTTATGTACTATTATAAATACATATATATACTGAATATATATGATATATATGATATCTAAATCATGAATATAATTCTGGATATAATGAACAATGGACCAGATGAACAACATATAATTACATGAAGTTCATTTTTTAATCATGTACCAAATATCGACAAAACAAAAATTATCAACTTATATGATTACATAATGTTTATAACATAGTAAAAAGTTATATAAAATGAATAATAAACGTGAAAAAAGATTCTTAATATAGTATAAATTGACTTTAGTTTATTATTCAGGAGATTAAAGAGTGATCCAGTCAAGTCGGACATGAAGTAAGGGACTTTGTCTCAATCTCCTTTAATTGATTCATATTTTCATTAATAAATGACTTTATTTTATATGGTGAATAAACTCCTCTGTCATTTACTTTGCTTTATAAGGGAATCTTTTTATACGAAGAATTTTACTAAATGAAAAAATTAATATTCCTTTTAATGTATGTTGTGACAAAGACCTTTTCCATCTCCTTGAGTATTATTTGATCTTAGCCATCCTCAACAAGCCATAATATCTTTAATAGAAAATAAATACCATATAATCTTTTACCTATTTTTGTATTTACAATGGGTTTGACAAAGGAATATTTTATGTTATTATATTTAAATGATTTTTTATGATTGAAATATGGAAAATATATCATTCCATTACATTGGTTTTATGGGTTATGATTTTACAATGGTACATGGACATTTGACGGGTGGTTACATGATAATTCTAATTACAGGTGGTGTTGTGAAAACTAGGATGGGTGGTTAATTTATAACCACCAATGCATTGGGTATGGAAATCAGCTGTATAGCTATTATATATAGTGATATGTGTGAAAGTCAAATGTAAGGTTATTTGATTTAAGTATGTTTATGTCCCATGTTATCTCTATATGTTATGTGATCATTATAAAGGTTTTATTGTAATATTTTGGTTACAAAAGGATATGTAATTATATTTTATTCAGTGATGAGTATTTACTACTTCATTATGGTGGAATTTATTACTTATGATAATGTATTCATGGTTTACTTATTGTTTAGAAAAACTTACAGTTTTTCATCTGTGTGTATCACTTACTGAGCTTTTTATGGTCATCCCATGTTTTGAAATGTTTTTCAAATGACATAAAAAAGAATAGGGCCAATGATGGGATCAAGGAAAAGTCATTCTATTGTAAACGTGGAACAAGACATGAATATTTTTTCCAAGAATGTTTGTTTTTAAAAAAAATGGAAACTATGTTGATGTTTATACATTGAATTTTTTTGAAAAGAAATTTAATAGTTACGACCTGATTCTCAAAAAACTCTAAACATGAAAAGATACTTAATGTAAATTATTCAAATAATTCATGATTATGTAATGTTTTATGGATGGGTCCTTATAAAATATATAGGGTATGAATTTATTTTATTAATATCATGACAAAATAACATTCTTCTAATGATTATGCTTACATATCTCCCATTTTTTCCAAAAGTGGGCATCTGAGAATACACTTTCTTATATTGATTATCCCTAGGTTGGGAAGTTACGTTTTAAGTAGGTTTAACAATCGGTTAGATAATTATCTGATAATTTGGATACCATTCAACAAATTACAAGACATTTTGTTCCAATTTTTGACAGACACTAAACCATTACAGTCCTTAAGAATGTATTTCTATATTATTATGAATATTCTTCTAAACTGATATAATATCCAGGAATTCTTAGAAAATTTATCTATATAATGAATTCATATATTTTAAATATAGAATTATTATACTATAATAAATAAAATTTTAATTTTCTTAATATATATATATATATATATATATTTCATCTATGTGATTTAGTAATCCAAAAAAGAACCACATTGATTCATGGAGGTATGAGTCTACATGTCCATGAATACCATTGTCATTTTATCAAGAATTTAATTTATATAAGTATATTAATTGTTTATATTCATGATTTTCCTTCATGGATACCATTATTCAATATTTACTCAATTGTTATGGGATTTTAAGGAACACTTTTATTTTCGCAAGACTTATCCATTATTCAACAGACATTTATTCTAGGGAATCTATATATTATCCTCCATTTTATTATAAAATGCCTATCCATTTTTTAGTTTTATTTATATTTTCGTTTTATTTTATCAATTTCACCTGGATTTTCTTTTTAAAAGTTACCAAATCGGCAATGTTGTGTTGTCTCAATTTTCCTTCTTTGAGAAACATTTTTTCTTATAAAACTATTTAATTTGATAAGGAGTATAAAATTCCAATCGAGTTGATATATCATGAATGTAAATATATTTAATATATATTAATTCTCATCTAATGGAATTACCTCTTAGTAATTACGATTCAATGTTATCAATGTAGTATCTATTTATTGCACCAATATCATAGTTTTTTAGGATTATTTAACACTATCGTTCCATTGAAAAAGTATTTTAATGATTCTATTAATAATAACCACTATTTTATTATAATATTTAAATAAATGATATATTATTGTATTGGTAAAAATTTTCTACTATTTTTCATCAACAAAATTAAGAGTGTTTTTAAGAAAATATTTTCATTTTTATCTCTTTAGTCTAAAATTTTATTTCTATCAAACCAATGATTTAAAAAAATATTTAACATTTGATAAATGATAAATTAAGATAGTTTTAATGGAAATGGGTATTAAAAATTATTTATGGTTTTATGATATTACTATTTTTTCTCAAATATTTTTTCAAATAAAATTGTTTTACAAAATGTTATTATGTTTTAATAAGATCTTTTAAAAGAAGAAAGTATATTTTCCTCCTGAAATGTTTTTAAATGATTTCATAAAGTAATGTTCATTATAATATGGAATCCACTTCCTTTATTAATTCCTTAATATGGATATGATCCTAGGGTTGTATTCATATTATTTCAGTTAATGTTTTTTGTTTTTATTGTAAAATTTTAACAAAACATGTTTCTCATTCATGAGTAATTTTTTATGAAACCTATTTATTTATAATGAATTGTATTAAAAATAATCCAATTTAACATTAACATGTTATATAATAATAAATTAACTTCCATTCATTGGTAATTATTTGATAAAATAATTATTAAATCTCTGTTTATTCCATTAGTTCTGATATGATGTCATATTTATGATTCATATTTTTTCAATAAGCTAAGATATGATAGTTTAAGATGTTGTATATTTTTTATCAATGATTTAATTATGAGATGGGTGTAACATATTTCTTCATACAATGCACGGGTTAGTGATAAATATGTCATGTTTTAAACAGGGATGGAACATGGAGTTAACATGGTTCTATAAGGGATATTCTCCGCTATTACGGTCTTATAAATAACTGTGACTACTAAGATAGTCAGGGGACTGAACCCTGATTACCATGGTGGTATGTCAAGCAATCACATACTAATAGTATTTCCATGAAAATAATCTTTTACATGAATGTAAATAATTTTATATGCTTATGTGACTACAATAAATCAATTTATTATTCTTATGTTATTCTTTTATTATTTATTCTCTTGAATACCTTCTGATTCATGTATTATTATAGGCCAATATTTAAGTTGTTAATCATAATTATGATATTCAATATGTAACATCTGAGGTAAATTAAGAATAAAAGATTTTCATATTTACTAATATTTGTGAAATAATAAATATTTTTACTTTAAAATGGTTGCTATGTTCAATAGCGGACTAGATACGCAACAACGGGTTTCTTTGAAATCATACATTTCACCCTGCCAATATAATATTATTATTTTTAATGGAAGTTAATATTTTGTCATTGTATTGGTGGGAATGAACCAAACTATCTAAAATATGATTATACATGTTTCTTAAATGTATTTACATTTATTCAATAATGGTTAGAGGCTTGAAATGTGAAAGACTCTAATTTTAAGAATAATTTACATTAAATGGTTGATTTACCGACTTTTAATGGAAAAATCTCATTAAATATAATTTTTTACAATTTAATACATTCTAATTGACCAAATAAAATCTTTTTTTAGAATGGGGACATCAAAATTTTCCTTGTGTAAATTTTGGGAATTTTTCCGATAATGTTTATCTTTTAATGTATAGTGATAAATATTGTATTTTAATAAAAAATTACATTTTAATCTAATTTATTTGTATGGTTAGATTATCTTTTTAATTGGTTTTAATGTTTAATTAGAATATATTTTTACCATTTAATCCAATGGTGGTCATTTGAATTAATTTCACTCTGAATTTGGACATAAACAAGTGTCAATCTTTTGATAGTTATTGTTTCATAAAAACACATTTTTTGTTTAAACAACAGAAACTAGTTTTACATTAATTACTGAAACATCAATGTTTATAATTTTTTAAATTAGACATAATTTTTTAATTTGTAATATCAAATATATCTTAGGCTTAATTTTTGATATTTTTTTGAGAAACATAAATTTTTGATGAATAGTGAAACCACTTAGTAGTAGTTCAAAAAACTACCTTTCTCATTTAAATAAAATGTTACCACTTATGTGAAATTAATTTCCAAATTCTGACATACAAGGTTGTTATTAGTATGTAATTTTTTTTTCAATAAAATGAAAATAATTTTTGGTGAATAGTAAATTTTTACTTTTATTTACCGTAGTTAAATGTAAATAGGGCAATTAAAGTTAAAAAGAATATTAAAATAATTCAAAATTACCTTAAAACTTGTTCTATCTTTATTGGATGAGTAATGACTAAACATCGGAATCCTTGGCTCAATTTTGAGACCCCATAGCGCCACCTATAAATGATAATGACACATTAGATTAATTAATTTAATGTAATGGAAAAAATAGAATAAAGAAAAATATTTTATTAAACTAATTTTTATGTAGTGTTATACAAGTTATAATTTTTACTATAAATATTCATTGGAATTCTAAAATTATTTCCTGCATAATGGTATTTTTTTTATAATTTTTAGACATTGAATAAATTAAATTATTTATGACACAATAATGATGTAGTGTTACCTCATTAATAAACCATTTAAATAAATAAGATTATAAATATTAAAATAACATCCAAAATCAGTAAATTTCTTATTGGTTGATTTTATTTCGACAATTATCTATCTTATATTTGAGGCTAATTATTTTTGGACCTTTTGAATCTAAATATCATTATATAATAAAATAATATTTTGACACTTTCCTAACGAGCCCCTCCCCCCCCTAATAAAAGGTGACAATTTATAAAAAATTAATCACACCTCCCAAGAATTTTGGCATGTCCAAAATCTACCCAATTAATAACCCTAAAACCATCTATTCCACCTAGAATCCTTACCATAGGCATAAGGCATTTCAAAAAACCATTTTCGTTCAAACTAAAGGGAGTTAACCAAATTAAAGGTAACAGTTTTCTTAACTTCGTTTCATTTATTTTACTTATCCAACCCCTAAAATCTTTTTATTCCCTTATTTTATAACAAAAACAGTATCCTTAATATACTATGATATTTTTATGATATTTACACTATTAACACTTATACACACCTCCATATAATGGGTGAAGAATGTACTGTTTCTATGGATGGCAAACTAACACCTCACGAAAGGATGATTTTTCAATTACCTCCTACCGCCTCATGATGGCCATTGTGATGGAAATGTATTTATATATGATATATTTTATGTTTAGGTTTTATTTATACTTTTTATTTTCCATTTATAGTATACCTTTATGGTTTCCATGATGGGTATACGCGATAATTTCATTTGAGGAAGTGCGGACTACCGCCCCCTCAAATGAAATGACTCGTTACTGACATATGTGAGACATATAAAGTATAGAGTTAATGATATTATATATTATATTATAGTAGAATTATAATTTAACTATTCTTAATTATGTTTTAATTCTATTAAAATGAAAAATAGACATGAAAGTAGCATTCATGCATACGTATGGCTTACCATCTCCATGAACGGTGCATTTCATTTCTTACCTACAAGTGTTATGTACTATTATAAATACAAATATATACTGAATATATATGATATACATGATATCCTAATCGTGAATATCATTCTGGATATAATAAACTTTTGACCACATGAACAACATGTAATTATAAGAATTTCACTTTTTACTCATGTACCAAATATCAACAAAACAAACGTTATTAGCTTAAAAAGTACATAATGTTTATAACATGGTTACAAGTGATATAAATGGAATAAAAAACATGAAAAAATATTCTTAATATAGTATAAATTGACTTTAGTTTATTATTCAGGAGATTAAAGAATGACCCAATCAAGTCAGACACGAGGCAAGGGACTTCGTCTAAATTTTCATTAATTGATTCATATTTT
Source organism: Viscum album (assembly GCA_963277665.1). Classification (NCBI taxonomy): domain Eukaryota; kingdom Viridiplantae; phylum Streptophyta; class Magnoliopsida; order Santalales; family Viscaceae; genus Viscum; species Viscum album. Next base: position 1,323,491,434 of record OY728152.1, on the reverse strand, counting down.
CATTAATACATGACTTTATATAATACGGTGTATAATCCCCTTTTTAATTTACTTTTATTTAAAATGGAATATTTTTCTATGAAGAGTTTTACTAAAAGATAAAATTTATGTTCCTTTTAATGTAAGTGGTGACAAAGACCTTTTCCACCGCCGCGAGTATTATTTGATCTTTTCTTTCCTCAACATGCCGTAATGTTTTTAAAAGAAAATAAATACCATATAATCTTTTACATATTTTGGTATTTAAAATTGTTTTGATAAAAAAATCTTTTATGTTAATATATTTAAATTATATTTTGTAATGGAAATGTGGAAATTTTATCATTCATTTACATTGGTTTTATTTGTTATGATTTTATAATGGTAATTGGACATTTGATTGGTGGTTATGTGATAAAAAAATGACCAGTGGTGCCGTGAAAACTAAGATGGGTGGTTATGTTATAACCTCTAATGCATTGTGTATGGAAATAGGGAGTATGGCTATTACATATTGTGATATGTGTGAAATTCGACCGTATGGTTATTCGATTTATGTATGATCATGTCCCAAGATACCTTTATATTTTATGTGATTTTTATAAAGGTTTTATAGTAATATTTTGGTTAAAAAACTATAAGTAATGATATTTTATTCATAGAAGACTATTTACTACTTCATAACGGTGGAATTTTTTACTTATGATAATGCATTCATGGTTTAGTTATTGTTTTAAAAAACTAATAGTTTTTCTACTCTGTGTATCCCTTACTCAGATTTTTATACTCATCCCATGTTTTGAAATGTTTTTTACAGGACAGAATGAATAATTGGGTCAGGGATGGGATCTAGGAAAAGTCGTTCTATAATAAACATGGAACAAGACCTGACTCTTTTTTTTTCAAGATTTTATGTTTTTTGAAAAAAAATTGAAATTGAGTAGAATTTTCTACTTTGTATTTTTTTTTGAAAAGAAATGTAATAGTTATGTCCTAATTCTATAAAACTATAAACTTTAAAAGATCCTTAATTTTAATTATTCATATAATTCATGATTATGTAATGTTTTAAGTATGGGTCCTTATAAAATATTTAGGGTACCAATATCATTTGTTAATATCTTGACAAAATAACCCTCTTCTATTGATTATTCTTACGTATCTCCATTGATTTCCCATAGTGGGCATCTGAGCATACACATTCTTATGATTATTTCCCCTAGGTTGGGATGTTTTTTTTAAGTAGGTTTGATAATGGGTTTGATAATTTTTTGAAAATATGGATACCATTCAAAAAATTATAAGACATTGTGTTCCAATTTTTGACATACACAAAACCATTACAGTCCTTAGGAAAGCATTTCTATATTATTCTGAATATTCCTCGGAAATTATATAATATCCATGTATTCTAAGAAAATTTCTCTATATATTGAATTCATTATATTACAATTCAAGAATTATCATACTATGATAAATAAAATTTTAATTTTCTTAATATATATATATATATCATCTATGTGATTTAGTAATCTAAAATGGAACCACATTGCATCATGGAGGTATAAGTCTACAAGTCTATGAATACCACTATCATTTTATAGTGTGTGGATAATAATTATATATAATATATTAATAATGATAAATATGTAATGCCAATATTTACTATTTCATGTATATCATATCTATTCATTAACTCTATCTTTATTATTATCAATGTAAAATGATATAGAAAAATAAGTCAAAGTGATTCATGAGGTGATATGCCATCGTAATCCCAAGAGACAATTGTATCACCCATTTAATAGAAATTAATAAATTATATTTTATATAAAAACACTAGAAACATTATAAAGTTGCAAATGTATTATATAAATATTAATTCCATCTTTAAAAAATATTTATAAGAGGTGATGATGTAGAATTATTTATATATATTCATGAGGAGGTAGTCCATCACCAAATGGAATAATGATTTAAATTCAATATGATTGAATAGGTGATGTGTTATGTATATTAAATTAACATAATAAAAGAATAGACTAGGGAAGATACTATAAAAACTTATATAATAATAAATTTTTTATTTTATAAGGATATGGAATAACAGATAAAAAAATATTCTTGTTAAAAGTTTAATATATTCTATAGGAAATCTATTTACCTAACAACCAAAAGGACTATATGATGGATTTACGACCAAAATAAGGGATATAGGATATGGTCAGATCAATTATAAATATAATTATGTAATATATGTCTATGGAATATAGTGTTGATGGTGTGATGTGATGAGGATAGTGGGTGACCTTTTATCGGGTAGGTGAGTGGCACGATGGCAATTTTTTAAAATAAAAATTGATTCCTAGGTTTCTCACATTCTACTAGAATCCTAAATAGTCATTTATTGATTCTTGTACATTATATGGTCAAAATAGGGAAATATTTTTTTTTCATTTTTATGTCAATTTTCAATATTTTTAGGCTTATACCCATGCAAAACCATTTTGACATTAAGATCAAGAATTAATTTTTATTATTTTAAATCTAAAATATGGTAAAATTTTAGTTTTACAAATTTTTATAATATAAATTATTATGATTAAAAAATTGTACAATTTCATTATATTTCATTAAAAATAATGGAAAAATGTAATTCAAAATTTAACCAGCACATGCAATGAAAAGGTGTGTTTTCAATAAATCTATATTGAATTTGAAAATGAATTTATATTAACTATATGACTAATAATAATCATTATATTATTTTGAATTAATTTTTTAGAAATATAATATATAAAAATAATTTAAAAAATGTCTCATTATTTTTTTCTTCATTACATAATATTGAGAACCATTATAAAATTTAAAATTAATTTCGGAATAATAATTTTTAAAACTGAAAACAATAAAATAATAAAATCCATAATGAATATGATTCAAAAAAAAATAAAGTTAAATAGTATAAATAAATTATATTATGTTATATTTAATTAATTTCATAATATAAAGGGAAAATTAAATATCATTATTTCTTGAAATGAAATGTTATTTATTTGAAAAAGTAATTTTTCACTATTCTTAAAAATGATAATTTCTTAAAAAAATAAATTAATCCTTTGATATCAATTTTATGATTAATTGAAAAAATAACTTAAATTTATGAAATATATGTTATATAATTACAATATTTTAACTCCTTATTTTATTCATTATTTGTAATATAATTATATTGGAAGAAAACTTATTTTCTCCAAAATAAATTAATTTACTATTTTTTTTTATTTTGTAAAAAATATTATTAAATTATATAAAGTAGAAAATTTATATTTATATTTGATAATGTTTTAAATACAATTCATTCCCACCATTTTATACACTACATTATAATTTTCATATTTTTTTGTTTGTATTTTAAGGATACTATTTCCTGATAGAGACACTATAAAAAATAATTTTCCTTTCAATAATAATTGGGGCTATCTCCTCCATTTCATTAATATATTTCATATAAAATATTATAACTAATTAAATGTAATATTTATTTATTATACAATAATTTTAGACCCACATATTAAAAGAAGTTAATATAAAAATATATTTTGAAGGGGTTAAAAATAGTATAAATTTCAACATGAACAACACTTAGTATGTTTAAAAAATATTGAAGCTTATGTGTAAAGTGAATATTTGGATTTGAAATACAAAATTAAATTCCATTGTAATGATATAATATTTAGTATATCATTAATCAGATGATTAAATAATAGTGATGAGATATTTAATGATCACACATCATTAAAACAATGATGTGTGAAAACATACATTGATTTCATCCAAAATGATTTTATCAAGATAAAAAAATTTAATATATTGTTTTCAATGAGTTGAGTAATTACATCTTCATATATTATAGGATTATAAGGAAATATAGTTTCTTTAGGATAATAATTTCAACATATTATCAATTTAAATCCAAATATTATTTATGTCTCTATATAATGAAAATTCATGTAGAAATATTTTCATTACCAAAGATCTAAAATAAAATTATATAGGACCATATAATTTTAAAATAGATATAAATTTTTTGATTATTTAATTTTTATTTATCAAAAACAATATTTTTATGAAAACTTAATGTTAATTTCCAAAATGAATAAAATTTTATATGTTGATATAATATATTAATCTTTACTATTTATCATTAATATCCATTTCTAAAAAACAATCTCACATGTTAAAAACAATATACCCCAAATAATTCCAATAACCTCAAAAATAATGATTTTCAAATCCTTATAACATATCTCAAACCTTATATCTTATAATTTCAAAAATATATCGATCTTATTTATGATTTATTACAGTCCAATGTTATGAAATTTTTTTTTCCTTTTGGTTATGGATGAAAGCCCTAAGACCTATTCATATGTTATGGGTTGTATCTCAACCCATTAGTTTTATATTTTCATAATATTTTATATGTATTCCATTTCGATTAATATGATGAACATTCAAGAATTTAACATCAATCATCACGTTTCATGGAAACCATCAATTTAACAATACCTTGAAACATATGTCAAATGAATGTAAAGATGCACATCATGTTTATCTAAACAGACATTAGAAAAGAATTATAAGAATTTCAACTTATGATCAAACTTAAAATTTTTAATCTAAAGATTACATCCACAAATACTAAGATAAATTCAAATTAATACATCATAATATAAAAATTTATCTGATCTATTAATTTGATACAAATTATAAGGACCTCAAACCATTACTCTTAGATAATGTTTTAATAATATATGTTTTTAATAATAATTAATGTGAATAAATTTTATTCTGACAAAAAATATAATATCAAATGCAATATTTGGATTCACAAAAATTATCAATGAAATTTTATTTTTAGAGATTCAATATATTATGTAAAACATTTACATAGTCGAAATACTTGTTGTTAATTCAGTGTTTCACCAATAGAAACACATATTTGTTATATAAAATTATATTATTTTCATCATCCATATAAAATCATTGGATATGGAATTCATTCATCGTCAATATTGATAACCTACTGAAATGGATTCTGAAAAAGGGTGAGAAAAAATTCTCACTAATGGTAAACGTAAGCATTATAAATTCAACGAAATTTTATTGAATAAAAATATCATAAGAGTATGATTTAGGATAATAAAATATTAATATTTATACCCCCAAGGATAAAACAACAAACTATAAAAGTTATATTAATGGTATACAAAATCCAAGAGTCATTAAAATCAACAATCATGATCCATTTGATAGAAATCATGATCAATGTAAACCTTTATAACAATATAATTCATAATAATATCATATTAATTTATTGGAAGGTATCATGATATATAACACAAAAAAATACTTTCAATTTACAGACCATATACCCATTTTATAAAATAAATTATTGTAGAACATAGTTTTTACCTAATACATTGGATCTATATTTGTGCTAACCCATCATATAAGATATCTCAGGCCCACCCAACATTATCATGGGGATGCTATTATACATAAATGAATTCTGACCATACAAAATATATATAACTTTATTTTCATTGTAATAATAATAGAAAAATATTGTTATATATATATTATATTTAATATGATTAAAAGAAACAGGTTCCATGACAATATCCACGAGTCACGATTATCCTTTTAAAAAAAGAATTGGGGTCCATTAAATTTCACGGAAACATGATTAACCTATGTAAATGAAACTTGTTCAATGGAAATATATTTGAATAATAGTAATCCACCAATATAAATAATGAAGAAGGTATCATTTTTATATGTACCCATTATTTAATATATAACAAAATATGTTTTTATTTTGATAAATTGAAATTATAACACATTATCATTGATATTGTTTTGGGATAATAATTTTATCTTTTTAAAAATCACATTTAATAATTACTAAATTTAAAAATTTAATAAATATTTTTGTGAGAAAATCATTTGAAAAATTTAATATATTTTTTAATAAATGTTGTTGTAATGATATTATTAAAGTAAATTCTATTTAATCTTACAATAATATATGGTAATTTTCAAAAATAGTGTCAATAGTGGCTCATTTAGAAAATGTAATGTAATTTCCTTCTAAAATCATATAAAATTTGGACAACAGCCATGTATATTATGTATAGGAATAATTTTTTTTGAAATACATTTAATAAGTAATTTTAAAATAATGTGGACATGGAATAGAATGATATCTGATATAGATAAAGTAATAGGTTCTTATCATTTATAAATGGCATACTAGATTTTCATTTACTCCATAAAGATAGAATTGGATGTAACCTGTGTTAAACCAAATCAAATTGACTAATTAATAAGTATATTTGGTTCATTAAATTAAAGAATATGATTTCCTAAAAAATAACATTTTTCATTACCAATCTAAAATTTTAAAGAAATTCTAATATAAATCCATCTCAATTGTAGAAATATTTTTAATTGATATACATGATAATTAATATTATCAAAAGAAACATTAAATATCATTTATTAAAGGAGAAAAATGATACAATATTTCAATTATGATTGAATATACACCTAATAAAATTCGATAAGTGTTAGATATTTAAATTTTCCTCAATGATGGGAAACAGAGATGAAGTCCCTTATAGAATTGGAATTCTAGGGATAAAAACATCATAAATAGGTAAAAACTCATATGTATATTCATAGAAAAAATTATATTAATTTTATTTATAATAAAATACATTTATGTATATTATATACACCAAAAAATTTATAAAAGTGGATATTATGTAATATGTCTCAAAGATGCAAGGGAATGACGATAAAACTCCTTCCTCCAATGTAAACATTCCTTGTTTATCCCTGAAATTATGTATAACTATACTAATATAATAATTTTATTTCCTAATTAAATTTATTTTCATAATACAATTTAAAAATAAATTATTTTATTTATTATTTTTGTCATATGAAACTATCATGTGTTTTGAGGAGGTTTAGTTCAATTTTTCAGAATAGATTTTGTGTGTGGATAATGGTTAGGAAAATAATTATTAAACCAATCCTACATATTTATATGTAAATAATGATAATTAATATATATCAATATTTTTTGAATGAAATCATTATTCATGGTTCCGACTAATAATCTATGTTATTGTCATTGAGATATTAGGTTATATATATATAAGAGTAACATTTATATTTTTTTATAATGATAACAATGATAATATGTAATTAATTATTTGATTTTTATATAGTGATTGTAGAATCATAAATATTATAATATTTCATTAAATATAGTGATATATATATATGAACTAGATGATTTAGTCTTGTAATAATGAATTGCATCACTTTATTTAGGTGGGTTTCTACATGTCCAAGAATGATTCTATCACTTTTTAGTTTATGAATGAAAATAATATATTATTTTTTCTGAATGTAAAATATTTAATTAAATAATGTTTTATTTCATTTTTAACAAATTTAATTGTAAATGTTTTCTTTCTTACCACCTTTTTATGATTTACTAAAGAAAAATAACATCACTAGATTATGTGGTAGTATTACCTAATTCCCCATACCTAAAAATTTTCTATTTATTATATTATAAATATATAATAAAACTACATCATGTCGTAGAAAGTTATGATGTCCCTGTGAATACCACTTAACAATCAATATGAATACATTTTTAAATTATCCATTGAAAAGGTAAAAAACATTGTTTTCATTGATATCTCCGAATCATGCCAAAGAAGAAGCTGCATTATTTCTTTCTATCTATATGTGATTCACCTAGATACAATGATTAATGGGAGTCTAGAAATTGGAAATTATGTATATTAATCCCCATTGGAATATGGACCTTTGTGGAATTAAGATAACCTGAACTCTACAGATAGATTACACTTCTAAAATATCAATATTAATGAATTAGAAACATTGAATCATGCATATCATGGAACATTCAACAACTTCCATGGAATTTCCATGTCCATAACAACATAGATCGAAGTATATAAGAGGTCCTATTTCATGTCACACTAAATACCCTACTTTAACAACACCAAATATACATGATGTACTAACATTTATCTTGAGACCAAACATTGGACGATTCTTTCTAACCCACAACCCACAATTAGATGTTACTATTATGTAATCCAATGATGATATAAGAATGAGGTGTACTAGGACAAATGATTAACTAATTTTTTAAATCATAAATCCCATTTCACCCATTAATGTTATAATTAAATTTTCTTAAGTTTTTTTGAGTTAATTATAACTTCCCTTATTTTGATTCTTGCTTCCAAAGAGGTCCAACATTCCATCAAAAAAAAAATTCTGACCCTACTATTCTGAATAGATATTTGAACTCCCAAAAATGGTTCACCGCGTAAAGTGTCCCTGGATTTTCATACATTTTTATTACATCTCATTGGATGAATATTCAATAAATTAAAAACAATAAATTCTTGTGGAAATTAACAGTTTAGTTCTATTAGGATCTTGGAAAAAATACTTCTATAATAGTAAAAATTCTAAAAATCTACCATAAATATCACCCACTGTTTTTCTTATTCAAAAAACCATTAATCATAACCTGGTGAATATAAACATAATAATTGGTGAGATAAAATTCCAAACAATCTTAAATAATGTAAATTTGTATGCATGACATGAAAAAAATGTTATGGATGTTGAGCATTACATTTTAATGCCATACGATTCATATTATAAATTATAATAATGAATAGAATTCCATTACATAATGAGCACAAAAATGTTAAAATCATAAAACATGAATCTATATAATATGAATAAGACATGGTATTATTGGAATGTAGATCATAATGAAATATCTAATGTTGAGGATAATTACCAATAACTTTATTACATTTAATTTTTAGGATACAACCTATAAACCTTTTATGGGAATGGGATTACAACCCTTGTACAATAATAAGTTTAGAATCATGTTCCAAACCATGTACCTTCTTATTTTTAGCCTTGGGCTACAACCTGTGTACCATATGACATTTTTTTATTCAGATATAATCCATGTACATTATTGTGTTCGGGCTTGGGATAAAACAAATTTACATTCTTGTTTTTAGGTTTTAGGCTACAACCCATATACCCACTTACATTTATAACTATTATACTACAGATATACAATATGGAATTTGAGTTTGGGATATAGAAATTGTACCCTTTGATAACATATAAAAATTATAATTACCCAATGCATTGGAGGGATATATGGGTCCCAATCATGTCACAATAAAATAATTCATATATATGTTGCAAAATAATAAAACATTCAACATTTAATGACCCATAGAAACAAATAAATTTTATAAAAATAAAATAATAAGCCACTAAATGAAACTTGTATCATCCAATTTTCATCAAATAATAACATATGAAATATATATAGGTTCAAAAATCATTTAATTATTGAAAACCCATGAAAATAATTATGTTTCAGAAGTATATAACCAGTGGAAGTGAAATGGGTTTCTATGGAATCATTCCACGAAAACAAAACTCATTAAAGGCAAAATATAACAATTTTTTTTAATTTCCAATAATAACATGTGTAACATAAATATATGATATCTTAGATTGAAAATAACATAGAAGTAATGTTTGAAAAAAAATTGAGGTATATATATATTTTTTATTTGAAAGGGCACATTGAGAGAAAAAATAAATTGAAAACATATTCCATAAAATTATCATTTTATAAAAAATTCCGTAAAATGAACATTTATAAAATGAAAATTCCAATTCAATCAATTGATGTTAGTTAAATCCCTACATATCGTACGAGGTAAAAAGGGGATTTATTTTTCATGATAAAAATTTTGGAGAAATTATTCAAATAGAAAGTGAAATGAATATAATTTTGATAAAATTGAAAAAAAACTAAAAAGTGTTTAAAATGGAATTTATAGATTTTGGGATAATAGTATAATATTCTTGGAAACCCTTTTTAGAAAACAATTTTTTAAGAAACATAAATTTCTGAATGAAGAGAGGGAAAAATTATGAATTCTTGAAAAACACATTCATAACTATATTATATACCAATGAGTGGAGAAATCATACCAATACAAGAATATATCACGAATAAACAAAATATAGGAAAATTTAGATGTGTTTTTTAGAGATATCTCATATGATTTAATCAATGGGAGAATAAACATAGACAATCGTAGAATGTTATGAGATTGTTGGAATAAACTCATACCACATGGTAACGTTGCGAAATACTTAATATTTAAGAAAATTCAATTACATGAATCATAAAATTAATTAAAATGATATAATTATTCATATAAAATTTTAATTAAATAATATACAACACAAGAGAAAAATATATGTCCATAAAATTGCATGTGTCTCAGAAAAGGAATGTTGAAAAAAAATTACATTACAAAGATGTTATCTTTTGTAAAATAATCCCAATGAAATTGAGATAATAAAATTTATATATAAATACCAATAAATTTAATTTTAAGATTCATAAAATTATCCATTTATATTATATATACCACACAAAATGAATGGGTGGTGAATTAAGCATGTATCTGAAGGATATAAAATGTGAGATGAAATTCCATTACACTGTGTCTTAACTCTCTTCATAATCATATTAGATCCATATATAATTAATATAGGTTTATTATCCATCTCTTATTAATTTCTTTTCAAATATATAATACCATACATGTTTTTATTAGGATCTTAAATTACCCTTTGGGTGAATATTCTTAGTTAAGGATTCACATTGGCAAATATACACTTTGTTTTTGGCGTGGTCTAAATTGGTTCATTAATTTGTCAAAAACATTATATAATGATTTCCAAAAAATTAAAAAATTATATAATTATAATTTATATTAAGAATATTCATATTAAAATAATATATATAATATAAAATAATAAAATTTTACACATTATCCATTGAGACAATATGATTTATGTTGGAATTAACATTGTTTCTCTTATTATTTTCGTATTGAATGCATGAAATAAAATGAAATATATTAATATATGTATATAATGTAATTAAAATATCATTATCAATGATATATATATAATATAATATCACTACACTCATCCTTATAATATTCCATGTAATGTGTGAATGAATCACATCACATTGATGGGGTAGCAGTCCACAATTCCTCAAATGAAATTATAACAATTATAAAAAATAATAATTAAAAACTATATGTTTTCCAAAAGTAATATATATGTCTTAACACATAATAAATATATTATATGACATATAGAAATATTTATTCCTTAATCATGTCCACCATGGGAGGTGGTAGAGGAAAAATGTGAAATTTTCATTTAGTGAGGTGATAGTTTTCTATTTGTAAATATTATGTTCATCACACATTAGACTGAAGATTATGTAAATTTCATTATAATTATCTGTATAATAAAAAATAGTACATTTAATACATTTGTTATTATTAAATCATTCAATACAGTGAGTGTATGGGGTGAAGAATGAAAATAAAAAAATGACGGTGAGAAAATTTATTACCTCCAAATCGGGAACACCATTTGGTTGGTTCCAAAATACTTACTTGAAGGGATTTTAGTGAATGTTCAGTAATATAGGTGTATGAATTGGATGTTTTGAATTATATTGGGTAGATATTATCAGATCATATTATGCTGTAGTTATGTGAAAATGTGGGATAGGTGGTGGACTTTTATAGGGAAACAAAAATACACAGTTGGCATTTTTGGAATCACATTTGGTATATCAACCTTTTGAAGATATAAATGAAAAAAACACAAAAACATTAATAATATAAGCTTAAAATAAGAATAATTTCCATAAAATTGATATTGTAAATGTTCATAGGTAATTATTTTTTATTAACATTAAGGTTTAGTACATTTTTAGCCTAATTTTTGTCGTAACAATTGTAATTATTTTTAATAAAATATAGTAATATTTTTTGGCAATAAAAAGTTGAAAATATTAGAAATTAGAAGTTATTATGATTCCTAATATGGAATCATTATTTCATAATTCCTAACATATAACTAGAATAAAATAATTTGAAATTAATCTCGTTGATTGGATGACATTACGGGGTTTTAAATTAGAATGTTTGAAAATATTGCAATGTTTTTAAAAAAATATTAAGGTGAAATTAATTTTAATGTCATAAATTGGGTTAATATATAAAAATATAATAAAATTATATATTAAAAGAAAATTAAAATATATTTTAAACATATAAATTAATTAAAAACAAAGGCAGTTTTGAATTAAAATCCAGTATTTTAAACTATTTATTAAAAAATTGAAACCATATATAAAGATAATAAAAATTTAACCAAACATAAATTATTTATACATATCATCCCATTATTATATTTATTTTTAAATATTGAATATATAGACAACCCAAAAATTTGTTTTAATGTGGCTTTTCCATTAAAAATTCTTAAAAATACATTTATAAAATCATAGGTTTATTTTTTAAAATATTATTGATCATAACTTCTATATATATAATCTATTAGATGAATATCAAAATATTTTATTTAATATATAAAATATATATTTTAAATTATACAACTATTTAATTTTTATTGATATAATTTAGTGGGAAAAATCAACATTGTGACTATAAAAATAATAATTGTTTTTCATTATATTCAATCAATTTTCATATTCATTTATATTTAATTTTTTTAAAAATGTCAGATTGAAGGCAAATAAATTTAATCATAAATTTATCTAAAATAATATAAATGAGGTACTCTTACATTAATCATTTTGAAATATTAAAACATGATCATGGGTAATTTCATTATATGATAAAGAAGCCTCATTATGCACTTCCTTACTTACAAGTGCATCCACCAGGGTGTTAGATTCCTGGTTGAAATGTGTGATTATATATCCCTTTAAAGAAAGATTGTCTAGGAAGTTGATCAACTACACTATCATCTTCCAAGAGAGGTGTTATATCCTTGATCAGAAAGCCTATTCTATGGATGCAGAGTCACACACAAATCAAACATTATTTATTATCATCTTAAGTAATAATATGTTAATGATATATTGTTGTTCTATAAAATAAGACATGAATGTAACACATTCCATTGAAAAAATTCATTATTGGATGTAACAAAATCTAACAATAATGTTCCATATAGAGGATTATATAATTTTATTTTCATTTAGTTCAATAATAACATTTTGTTTCATATAATTCACGCCAAACATATTTCATTAATATCAAATAATCTAATATCAGATTTTAGTAAAATTTATAATATCAAAGAGACTAAATTAATTCTATAATTATTAATTCATAAAATCTCGGGGTGATATATTATAACCCCCTTAAAATGAAATTACCCTCAAAATTAAACTATATTATCAGTGGTTTAATAAAATTTTAGAAACTAACCTAGTAAAAATTAATATTTAATTTTTCCTAAAAGAGGTTAAGTTATAACAATTACAATAAAAAAATATTTCATATATCTTGTTTTACATATTTGGGAAATTAAGTGGGAATTGAAAACATGGACATATATTTAAAGTATAACTATAATGTTCCAATGGAGAATAATAGAGAAAAAGCGCTTGAAAATTTTAACATTTATAAATCCATAAATATGAAATGAACTAAGGGACCATACGATTCATTAGAAACAGAGTTACTAGGATATCATATTTGGTTTCTATATCATTTTTCGTAAAGTTATTTAATTTTATGGAAATTTATAATTTAATTATTTTGAGACAACCTCCCACTTTTGTTCTCCCGGATCCACTTCATATGATTATCCATAAATAAAGGTGAATTTTTCATTCCTAAAGTGGTAATAGATCATTAGATTAATGATATATGATCCCATATATCATCAATTATCATAAAAACTAAATTTTCATAATAAGATATCCAATATTCAAAAATCCTCATATGGTAAGGTGATACATTATTCTCCCTAACATAATCCAATGTTTAACATAATATTTCTATAATTTGTTATCCTAATAATGCTTTTTAAATATTAAAATACAATGATTTAGTAATAATGTCATGAAATTATCTTAAAATTGATCCCTTGTATATTATAATGTAAAAGTTTCTTGTCACATTCCAATCATTTGAATAACCTTGTCGTATATTCCTTAAAAACTGTAACAACATTAATCCCTATAATCCATTTTTGAAAACATGAATTCTCATTATTCAATTGATTAAAAGAATTTTCTATTAAATACTAGATGTTTTAATAAACATCCACAATTATATATTATATTTTCTCAATAATATTTTCTAGGGTAGTCCATACAACCCAATTTACATATTCATATACAATATATCATATCCAAATATTATTATCTCAATATTAAGCATTAATGAAGGGTTACCTTCCCTTAACAAAAATATCACTTATCCATGAAATCACATTTCTAAATCATCATCGTCATTAATAATGTCATTTTAATTCCATATAAAAATGTTATAATGAAAATAAATATTTATTCCCTTATTCATAAAACATAATATTATAATTCCAAAACAAAAATAAAACATTAATAATACTATATTATTAATCAAATACATTGGCTAATTCAACTAATTACTTAATAAAAATATCATAGAATAATAAATATGAATCATTTCATAAGGTTAATCAACCACAATACAATCAGGCTTCATTTTATCAATTTAAAAAATAATGGAATTGCATCACATACCATTCACACATCATTTTTGGTCTCTTGGTCTTCATAAGTATAACTAATAGTCCTACCATCATCTTAATTCCCATTATGATATTTCAATTTGGAAATCATTTTTCATTATTCTCTTTTTATCGACATCTAAAATATTCATGGTTTACCATGATACTTCATGTTTTCTCCATTGGCTAAAACCAAAAAGCATGAATTGAGAAAAAAATTTCAATACGAATGCCACATAATAATGAAAATTATCTTATAATATGTCAATATCATGACACCAAAAATTAAATAGAGGACACCACATGATTATACTAGGTAATTAAAAGTCATCTTCTATTCATATCCTTCTTTATTGATTGTACATGGTGTTTGGATTTCGGAATATTATCCCATGGGAGTGTCGAACAAGGTGTGCAGTAAGGCACATTGTCATGCACTAGATTACCCTAAATCAGGATTGTAAAATATTGACAGAGTAATTAACACTAGTTGAATCTGTGCTAGAGACACATCCACAAATATTTTATATAATGGGATGTTTTTCTAGTAAACCCCTCACTCTATCCTTTAACATAATTTTATGTGATTTTTCTAATTGCTCTTTTATTCTTATTATTATACAAAGATATATTGAAAAAAAATGTCATTATAAATATTATATACGATATCACTATATTTATAGCATCATATATTCTAATGGTACTTTAAAAAATTCCACTTATTCAAATTATAGAAACACACGTTTAACAAAAAATTATATTACCTCACATTTTTTGAATATTTGGTTCATTAAAAAAACATGCCTATAGATCCTTATAGTATGGTGACATTGGAAGAATGGAAAAAAATATTATATCATAGTGAATGTCCATAAAAATAACCCATAAATATCTCAAAATTTTATAATTTACCTAAAAAAATCTTCATAACCATGGGAAACGAAACATTATAAAGGTTTGAGCTATGATTGTCAGTAAGGGTGAATGGTGGAAATTAGTAAGCATCACATGAGTATAATGACATTGATCATGAGAATAAAATTTTAAGATAATACCCTACATATTAGAGATCATTATTATGAATGTAATTTTAGGTTTGGTCTTAACACATGAAACTTATTTTTTTGGTTATAGGCTACAACCAGTGTACCCTATTTCTTCTAGGAATGGGATATAACCCATTTACCTGGATATTTTTCGGATTGGACTATAACCAATATACTTTATTTTTTATGGCCATAGAATATAACAAATATACACTATTACATTTAGTTTTGGCTATAAACCCACATACCATCATGTTTTTAGGCTCTCATGACCACCTGTGTACCCGTTTATCTCAAAAAAACATATCATTACCAATTTCATTGTACAAAGAAATATTTCTCACCCTTCAAAAATAATTTAATTTTATATGTTCAAAAAAATTGATGAAAAAATTATTATATTATGAACCATAAATGTATATAGGTTTTATAAAAACTAAAGCATATTAGATTAAATGAAATGTGTATCATTAACATTCCACCACCTCATAACACATGAAAATATATAGGTTTTCTAATTACTTCCAAAAAAATTGAAACCCGTAAAATGAAGCAGTTATTAAAAACATAAAACCTACCAAGGTGGAATAGATGTACTATGAAAAATTTCATAATATAAATAACCAATCAAGAATGAATATGAATTTAACCTTTTGATCATATCAATTATATTGAGGAGTAACATCAACTACTATTATATTGGATTGAATATTTCATGTGTGGTTATTTTTAAAAAGTTGGGATGAAAATATACATTCTTCTTTGATAAAGGATCCTTAAAATATAAAATATTTTCTTATAAATTTCTTTGATAATATATTTTAACTTTATTTATAATAAATCACCCTTTTAAACTTGAAAATAAATCCACAAAATATTGATGTTTGGTAAATCTGTACAATTCATTTGATTTAAAAAGGAACGTTTCTTTTACACTATAAAAACATTAAGAAAAATAGAATTTTCATAAAGGGAAAAAAATATTCAAATGAAGCAATAAGTAAAATAAAAAAAGGGTAAAATTTTAGTTTATATTTTTATGAAAATAGTAGTAAATTCAAGGTAACCATTTTTAAAATAGTTTTTAAAGGAACATATATTTTTGACCGGATATAATGTATAGTCAGGATTTCTTACATACATTATATTAACTAAATTATGTAACAAATAGTATAAAAATGGTACCAATACCTGAATATATCCTTAATAACCAAAATATAATAATTTATTGGAGTTAACATAAGATATATATCATATTATTCTATCATTGGAATCATAAACATAAATAATCCTGAAAAGTGGTGATAATTTTTCAATAAAATCTATACACATGTTAACATTGTACCATAATCCATATTTATTAAAATTAAATTATAGGAACCCTATCATGTAGTTAAATATATAATTTTCATGATATAAAATTTCATTGGTAGTAATGATACATAATGTAAATATACAGGCGCATGACCTGTAAAGTGTCTCAAAAAAGGAAAATTGAGACAAAACTACTTTATCGATTTGGTAACATGTGAATCATAAAACCCATGAAATGGGTATAATAAAATAGATATATATATATATACAGATAAATTTAATTATATTTATCATATAATTCATTTATATCCTGTATACACAACCTGCAAAAGGAATAGATGGTGAATAAAGTATGTAAATCATAGAAATAAAAAGTGATATGAAATTCCCTTACATTGGGTCTTGACTCTCTTTGAACACATAATAACATCCTTTATAATAAATGAAACATTATTGTACATATATTAGTTACAAAAATTATTATATTTAATACCATAAATTGTTTAATTATGAATTTATGTTACCCCCTTGTTAAAAATTCTATGTTATGATTTCACATCCAGTAATATCTGTTTTGTTTCTGCATGTCTCTTAATTTGTTTTTTCATCAGTCCTTATACTTATACCCAGATTCCCATAATTAATAGAATTATATAAATATAATTTATATTATGTATATTTTTATTATAATTATTTATATTATAAATATGTATGAAATTAAATACACTGTTAATGGAGATGATAATACATACATACACAGTAACATTGTTTCAATTTTTATTATTATATTGAATGAATGAATGAAAGTGAAATAAATTTATAAATTTATAAAATAAAATAATAGTATAATTATAATGATATATATATATATAATATGATAACTTAACCCATATTTAAAACATTATATGTATTGTTTTAATTAATCACATCGTTTTGAGCGGGTGGTAGCCCACACCTTCACGAATGAAATTATCATATTTACAAAAAATGATTATTAAAAATATATTAGTTTTAAATGGAATAAATAAGATTTAAAACATAATAAATATGATATATTATATATATAAATAACATTACCATCATTATATCTAGCATGATAGGCGGTAGATGAAAAATGTAAAATTGTTGTTTAACATGGTGGTAGTTCCGCATTCACGTAAAGAGTATGTTTGTTACCCATTTGATGGAGGTGTGTGTTTTTGTATGTATAAAAAATATAATAAATAAATACTTATATTCTTATTTACTATTTTAGTTACACAAGAATGAAATAAATATATTAGAGGGATTGAGAATGGAAATAAATTAAAATATCTAGAGGGAAGACATTACATCTTAATTGGGTAATATCTTTTGGTTTATTCCAAAAAAATATTCTTGGATTGATATATAACAATGTGTAAGATTATAGGTTTATGTTAGTGATTTTGATATGATTTTTACGATGTTATTGGTCAATAAAATTGATTTTAGAGGTGCAATGAATAGAGAGACGTAATGGCCTTTTATTGGGAAGGGAAAAGAAACACATGGCACTTTCATAAAAAAATTAGGTGTACCCAGATTTTAATCATAAAAAATCATTAAAAAATCCAAACACAATAATGGAATGCTTATTTCTGAATAATTTCTATCCTATTTTTTAGGGATAGTTTTCTTTGTCCTTTTGGGTTTTAAATTTATGGGTTAGTACATTATTAACATAATGTTTCTCTTAACATTTGTCATTTATTTTATATACATTAACTAATATTTTTATGAAAAAAAATTAATTTATTTGAAAATATAAATTATTATTAGACCCAATATTGAATACATATTTTCAAATTATATTAACAAAATAGGTAGAATGAAATTTAAAAATAATCTCATTGACACGATGACACTGAGGGTTTTTAAAATAAAAACATCCAAAATTTTACAAAATTTTTACCCAATTTCAGAGTGAAATTGATTATAATATAATACTATGGGTTATAAAATAAAATAACTTCCAATTTTATTTTTAATCTAAATAAAAATTTAATAAATCATTATAAATAAATTATACAAAAATATAGTTTTGAATTAAACTCTACAATTATATTAAATTTATTAATAACTTAATCCTAAAAGAAAAATACCAATATATAATCATATCCTAATTTTTTTATTTTTATCGTCCAATATTGTTATTATATATATTGAATCGGTGAAATTTCTTATAATTGAATTTGAAATGGGTTCTCCATTAAAGGTGGTAAAAATTTATAAAAAATAACTTATTTAAGAATAAAATTGATTATGTTATTATCTTATATTTATAAAATCTATAGGATAAATATCAATATTTTTTTTAAAATTATGAAATATTTATTAAATTAATATCACTCACTAAATATAGGAAATTTATAATTTGGTTAAGTAGATTTGTGACTATAAAAATAATATTTTCTTTTTTATTAAATCAGTTTTCATATGACATTATAATTAAATTATAACCTATGAATTCATATAATATTTGATTAAAAAATAAATTTTAATAAATTATGTAATATTATTCATAATATCTATCTTAACTTCAAGGTAATATATTATTATATTAAATAGTAAAACTTTAATGATATATTATTTTTCTATAAAAATTGTCCTGCAGTTTTACACAAACCATCAAGGAATGTCACAATTGAATATAACACTTGATAACTTCACTATTATGTGTAGAGCAAGGTAAATTTTTTGTTCTTTGTAGTGAATGAATAACATGGTGTTCTCTATAATACAATCCAAATTATATGATTTATTATAAAATAATTTTGCGTTAGGGTTGTTTGAAATAAATTATATAAAAATGAATAAATTAATTTCAAAATAAATAATTCAAAAATATAAGGGTGTTACAATACATCTTTTGTTATCGACTCTCCATAGATAAATTCCACTAAAATAAATTGATGTATTTATAGATGTTAGGGGACCATTAATCATGAAAGAAAATTACCATAACATTTCATTACATCATGATTTTCAACACTAGAACTATGATAACAAACACACTCCCTTATTCTATATGTTATCATTTCTTGGAATTGCATGATTCCCTAACCATAGTACAAATAAATATAGATATGAATGTTTTTAAGTACACTATAATTTAGAATACAAAATAATTTATCCACTATATGTAGAAACCATTATTTTGGAAAACCCTACTAATCAAATAACCTGAAATATTTTCAAGGAAAAAACACCTATCAGTTTAATCATTCTTACAGATACTATTGAAAATGGAAATATGTTCACCTATTAGAATTATCATGATAATATAATTAAATAATATATATTTCTTGAACATAACATAACACCTTTTAAAATAATTCTACATTCCACTCTATTTTTTCTAGTTGTTTATATTGTCACAACCTACAACGCATGTGGAATTCTCACTCATGGTCTCCATGGGGTAACCCATAACATTTTCCATACCCTACATTTATATATATGTATTATCCCACTCAATATAATCCTTATAAAACCATCTAATCATGAAATAATCCCAACTATAATTACATTCAATGATCTCCCATGCATGTTTTGAATTCATGGATGACATGGTTTTCATTAAATTCTAACCATTAATCAATCTCTCATTTCCTGGAAATGTTAGACTCCTCAATAATGTCAAATGAAACTGACCATTATAGTTTTCATCCCATACAAAACAGGTCATTATTTTCTTCATTCTATCAATACTCTTCATTGTAATTTTTAGTTCTGATAACATGTAAATTATAATTGAAGTAATTACACAATTATTCTAGGTAATATTCCTCTAAAATATGAACATGTTTTTCATATTAAAAATACGTAATATAATCTGTATAATGATGTATTATAATTAATCCTTTTTTATTCTTCTATTTTATATGGGATCTCCCAAGTAATCCATAAATAATTAGGGATCTTTCATACCATGTTTACATAGTATTCTCTTGTTGTGACTTTCAGAACATTTTTATTGAAATGTATACATTTTTATTCACTTATTTGTACTTTGATAAAATTTATATCCATGATATTTAAGGATATATCTCATAAAATTGATACATTTTAACAGACCCTTCAAAAACTATTGGATTTCAATTATAAACATGATATAAGATAGGATACTCTCCACAAGATTGTTTTTAAATGGAATAATGACACCCGATTCTATGATATTTGTTTCCACCTATATAGAGAATCAAGGAAATGAATACCTAAATTCAGTGATATAGGATAACCACACCTTATAAACCTCATGTGCTGAATGATGACAAAATATTTTCCCATAATTGATATAGATATATAAGTGGTGGAGTGACATCAATTTTTTTCACAAAATATTTCTATGAATCAAAATGTTCTCATGACTTTTCTTGATTAAACCCTTCTCATTATATTCATATTCAAAATCCTTAAAAATTGGATAATAACATTGGGACCAATATCCTTATTATTTATAACCACAACCATGCCATTTGGAATCACCACATCACCCTGAATAATAATACCATAGATGAAACTATGTTCTTCTTTTGAGTAAATATTTGGGATTACCCTTAGAACCATTTTATTTCCGAAATTTTCTGAGATATTGTAACTAAAATAAAAAAGTAAAATAGGGTGAAATTGAATCCATATCCCATTTTCTGAAAAAGGACATGGATCCACTTAATGGTCATGAAAAAAATTAAAATATCAATATATATTATGTATAATTTTTATTATATAATAACAATTGAATAATATTATAAAGATATGGAAGAAGAAATATACTAATGACAATCAATTAAGCATGATACATCTCCTTAGAGAATCCTCCTTAGTTAAAAATGAAAAGGATTCATTAAGAGAATTTACAATCAAAATAAGAGATCTAGGTTATGGTAAGAGATGTTATGAATAAATTTATGTATTTTATGACTATTCCAAATTACATTGATGTTGTCATAGGATATGAGAGGGTTCATCAATTTATAATTTATTAGAGTGTAAAATTGGTGATTTTTTAAAATAGAAAAATATAACAGAGATTTGGGATTGTAAAAATGATAAAAATGGACTTTTATCAATAATTGAACATATTATGGAACAAATATGTCCATAAAATAGTTATTAAATATTTTTATTTTTATTTTGACCCCTATCGTTTTAGATTATCCACTTGTAAAATTGTTTTCATCACAACCATGATATATAATTTTTCCAATTTCTAATATTCTATTTACTCAAAAAATAATTTCAAGAATGAATAAAATATAAATTATTATTATTATTATTGATTAATAAATTTTTCAATGATCAAATCAATTAATTAAACATGTCAAATTATAATTAATCCCACTAATTCATAAAAGTTTGGATTTCAAAAAATTATGTGTTCCTTGAAAATGTTGATTTCATAATAAATAAATATCTTATAGAATTAATTTTAATATATGAAATTAATATTTATTTATATATATTCCATAAATATCATTTAAAACATTCGTCATTATAAATTATATTAGTTAATTAAAAAATGGAATCAATATTATTATTATATTAATGACCATAATATTACCATTTTAATCCAAAAAACTATATTATAATGAAATACAATTATTAGATGATTCAATAGAAATTAATAGGATTAAATATATATAAATAGTTATTATTTTACATTAAAACACAATAAAATTATAATGTGTCTCTTTAATTTCATAATTGAAATTAATGAAATGGCATTTTTAGAAATATCTAAATTGTTACATGTTCATTATAGATTCAATATCTTCTAAAAACCCAAAATGTTCTCCATTAATAAATTATAATATTAGTAATTAGATGAATTAATATAACATTAAAAACTAATAATATTTATATTTATATTTCATGAAATTTAATGATATTAATTTTAATGAAAACTTATTTTTGCGGAATTAAATTAAATTATTAAATATTAAATAATTATTTCATATTAATTTATAAATATTTTATGTTGAGTCATATATATATATATATATCAACAACTTGATATTATTATTCATACCTACAAATTTAATTGCAAAATAATAATGTATATATATTTCATTGGTCATTTATTCTCATTGTTTCTGGTCAAATATGCTAATGAATTATGGTTTCTTTATAAAATTTGGCGGTTTTATAATAAATTAATCTCATAACATTAAAAAGATTAATTATAATTGAGTTGTCTCACCATTATCATCCAATATTTTTTTTAATGAAAATTTATTATAATCATCTTTAATAATAACTTATAAATTATATTTTGTAAATGAAAAAAACACCCTTTTTAACTTATAAACATTAATATTTTCTGTGATACATAACATAATTATTCTCAATATAAATATTTATATTTCTAAAATAAGTGATTTTTTAATAGATTATTTAATTTTTAAATTTAATTTAGGTTTTAATTTTGTTAAATGCATACGCATTCCGTGGACCGAGCCTGGGAAAGTTCTAAAAAACATGATAAATGAAATTTACAAAAACCAAACATATTTAGGAAATTTTGGTTTTAAAATAATTTTAGTTTTTATTATTATATATATTATCTATTGAAATAGAAAATATTTTAATAAAACTGTTTTATATAATACCTAGTAAAAGAGATTTCCAAAATTGAAATTATTTATATAATATTTTATTGAATATTTTAAAAAATTATTTTGAAATAATAAAAAATAAATAATGGTAGTAGGAATGTAAAATTGTCATAAATTTGACCCATGGATCGTGTAACAGAACATTAAGATTAAAAAAATCATTACTCCTCTTTCATCCTTCACATGGGTAGGTACGGATTTAATATAGAACATGATATGAATATAATGTAACATTATAGACAATAGAGTATTATATGGAATAATAAAATATAAAATGAAATTTAAAATCCAAGGCAACCGACAAATCCTAAAATGAATAATAATGAATGAAAAAATTATCCAGTGGACCAAAATTCATCATGAAACCACTTCCTACAGAGGAGAATGTCAAAAAAAGAATATGACATTCTACAAGATGTGAATTTCATTATGTGTAACCTAAATCGAAAAAATACAAACCCACAAAATAAAAAAGATTGGTGTGAGAAAAAATACATATAGGAGTCCACTACAGTTTTAATATATTGTCTATTAATTGGGATGAAATAGTTCAGTTATTTAAAAAAAATTATATAAATAGTTTTAAGAATATAATTCGTACATAAATAATTTTCACCATGAATTTAGCCATATTAATTCATTTTCTCCAAATAGATTTTATTCATGTAGATGTGACATAAATATTTATCATATCCATGAATCAATAAAAAATAAATTAAACAGATATCAATAAATTAATATTTCATGTGAATCTATGTCATAGGACATCATTAAATGTGATAAATAATCCTTGAAAAATAACAAGTTGATAAATAACCATAAATTCAAAAGAACATCATATTCTGAAATATCATAAAACAAATGTTTAAAAGTCATTCATGATCTAAAAATAGAATAACATCAAATTCAACCATTATCAGGTCCTTCAAAATTCTATATATATAATAATGTTTTCATTCTATTGGTGGCGTACACACTAATGAAACTTGTATATATTTCCTAACACACCCAAGGTTCTAAATATGTCAATTAAAAATATTCGAATATTCAAAAAAAATATCACAAATTAATTATAAATATTTATTTCTAGGATAATATTCCTCCTTGATTAAAAACTCTTTTTCAAATAAAGAAAATATGATTTCATTGAAAACCAATATTAAAAAATAATACAATTTGGATAAATACATTTAAAATTAATAAGAGATAAAATCATTGAACGAACCAACAGAATTTACCAAATATGAAAAAATATAATATAATTAAATCATATTATAGAATCATCATCCTAAATTTTAGAAAAACCTAGAGTCATTCAACAACAACTATAAATAACAATATAACCTCAATAGAAAGAAAATATGTTATATGAAAATTCAATGGAATGGTATAAAAAACAATCTAAAAACAAATCCAAACAAAAAACGATTACCATGAAGTTTGTATTACCATGGAATGGATGAATTTAAATCATCACATTCCTAGAGAGACACACCTCAGTGAATTATTTAAAATCAATGAATGAATGATCCAAGGGTTGACGAGTCCCTCAAAATTGTTGTAGAGCTCTCTAGGTCACTCGAATGGAGGATGAACAAGAAATTAACACATATTAATGGTTATTTTTTCCTATAACATTTTAATCAAGAAATATATATATGGATTATAAATAATTCAAACCATGTATTTCTTGGTTAACGTTTTTTTCTGAAACCCATCAAATTTTTAATAAATTCCTAATTTTTTAGTGAAAAATGAAAACCATGTAAATGAAGTGTATGTAGTATATTCCTTGAACCTAACTCAAAATATATTATTAGAAAACATGAAATTGTAGGTAATACCATTACATGACATTTTATGTCATTAGTTACATCATACACTACATGTTTAGTTAGAAAAACTCAACGAACCCACAATGAACACTCTATAAACATATGAATAAACCCACTATGTCACTGGCATATTTATTCCATGATACTGTTAATTCAAATAAACAGGCATCCATGTAAATTGTGTCATTTTACCCATAAAAGTCTCTTTAACCTGAGAATTCACTACATAATGTGAAACCCGGACTATAAATAAAACAAAAAAACGGGGTACCTAAAAATCATAATTGGGTTTCATAATATCCTCACCATAAATAAGTTCACGCAAAAAAATCCTTCAATTCATATAATCATAAAAATTCACATCCAATACTACCATATCAATAATTCCCTATCCTTAATTTGAGGGATATCCCATAAAAACTTTTATAGTACCAAGAAAAAATGAATCATTTTACTAAGTAACTCCTTATCTTTATGATCCATAATAAAAAATTGATGTTCATCCCATAGGGAGTTTGTCTCGAGATCATCATTCACTCATCCAATTACTTGGTAATAATCAAATGCAAACACCCTCATATGGGAATCATTAAAAAAATCACTGATAAAGGTAAAATTAAATTGAAATTCCTACCAATACCCCCCTTCCTCAATAATCCAATGATCTCAAAGGGTCCATCAAACTATGCTTAAAAAACCCCAATTATACAACTGATGATTACCTGAGATATATAAAACTCTTAAAATTTCTGGAGAACGATCCTAAATCTACAGCACCGAACAAATACATTATTTTTAATTTTTATGATGACTATGGGACACAACCAATACCCTCTGAATTGAATTCACCATCTCCATCGTCTCTTGAGCGGTACATAACCTAACCAGGGACCACACTGTCAACACTTCTTAGCCCAATCGAGTAATAAATGAGAAACCCTAAAATATTCAATATGTTCCATTCTAATTCATTCTTGATAAATATTTTGGAAAGGAAAGTGTAGAAGGGGAATTTTTTTTCCATGATCCTCCAAAATCAATAACAAAATATAAGTGTTTTTCATCAAGAAACTATATATTCATTTATGAATATCCATCCATATGTGGATGATAATCATTGCACAATCTATCATGGGATCCCATCACTTCTCGAACCTATTTTAGATATTGGATCTGAACCGCATTCCCATATTAGCTATTACTATTTATTGATCCCCATTATCATTAAAAATATAAATGTCATAACATTCTAAGGTTTATTCCACCTTCATTGTCTACTTGATAAGTATTAATTATATCAATTTCATAATAAGATCAGTGATAAACCAATTCACATTCTTTCCACTATAAGTACATTTAAAACAAATGAATCAATCCTAGGGAATCTCATCCCACATTCATACCAGAATGGTTATGGGATGCCAAAAATAGGTGAATCTATTGTTTTCCCATAATTCTATGAAACTTGGGAAATTGTGATACATCATCTCCCATCAACAACAACATCTAGTACCACAAATACTAATTTCTCAATTTGTGATAGATCGTAGTATCCCCTATGCTCATAGACCCACAATATATGTGTCCATTTTCAAAAAAAATACTACCTCAGGGAAAAAAGAACATCAAACCTAACAATGAAGAAATAATTTCTATTGAAATACTGATACGTGTCACCCAAAGAATGCCCACAATATAAGATCCAAAAAATTCATTGAAAATATATTTATATCACCTAATCATGCAACAAAAACTCATTAAAAATATGTGTTATTGATTTTAAATGTTGAGATAGCATGTCCACTAACAACGTCAACTCGTAGGATCATCAATGAAAATGTACTCATCATAGGCCACTACTAAACTAATTCCATCATTTATTCTATAGGTAATTTACTGTTAAATGCATTAGAAAATCATTTTCCATTTCCAAGAGAGTGCAGCATATAAATAAATATATATGAAGAAAATCTACGTAATATATCTATTATATTTCTAATATCTATGGGAATAAAATATTCTAGGATTATATGATCTAAATACACTATAAATCTATCTACAATAAAAGTGTGAAAAAAATATTTAGTCCATTAATTTACATTTCTAACTCGATATCAAGGGTGGGTTTATTCCCCAAATGATGACATATAAACCCCTAGTCATAGGTAATAACTTATTTCTATTTCATCAAAACAGAACATGAACCCACACCAGAAGCATTGTAGAAATATTCATATCCATCACCAAGTTCTAGAAGAATAAATAATTATGTTGACGTCAATATCAAATTCTTATCCTCAAAATATCCATGAAATATTTTAGTTATATTCAATATATACACCCTTATATTTTAATATAGTCATTGAATATGGGACCCTGGAGTAATCCTTATAAATCCATCTATAGTAACCGGCCAGACCCATGAACATCCAAATCTCAAACACATTTTGGGCTACAAATATGATATAACATCATGAATATATTCAGAAACCACTAAGAGACAACAATCAGATTTTAAATTCCATAGATATTTAACATCTTAAATCCAACACTAACATTTGTATTGATTATAATATACAAAATGTTTAATAATAGTTGTGATGAATGAAATCCACATGGTTCTTTTTCTAGGATGGGTACACCAATATATCATGAATGAGTAAAACAATAAATGATTCCAACGACAGATTAATGATATTTTTTCATTAAATGAATAAAAACCAAATGACCATTAATTAACCCAAATATAATTAAAAACTGTAAATTACCAAATTAGAACATAAATAATTTTATTGGTATATTTTCTTTTTAGAACCGCGAATATTAGTATCTTGTATATTGATCCATCCATTATTGATCTAGAGTCCTGCACAGACTAAAGTACGTAAGCAGACCGATCAATAGATAGGATTTGTAATAGTTTTTAAATCTAGTCAATACAGTATTAAAAAATCATATAATTCATACTGATAATCATGTAAAATATATGAATATCAAGTAAAAAAGAAGTTCCTTTCTACCTCAAATATAAATACCATATACACTGAACCCATGAATCCCTGTCCATTACTCTATACCAAATATATATAATTTTCCAATAAGTTTAGAATAAGATCCAAATTCTACTCCAACACATCTATTTACAATCACTATATATATGAATTATTATAACAATATCAAACAATTCTAGGACTATAAGCCCCCAGCCTTAAACCTTACTTAATCTTGAGTTATTACAAGATTAAACATTGAGGATCTTTTCGAGTATAGAGTTTAGGAGAAATAGATCATAAAAGGTGCATTACATCCCACATATAAACAAAGTGGTCACATAAAGATAGTATTCTTCTTTCCCATCAATGGAATCATATTTAAAATAAAACATGGATTCTTTCTTGACACTTCCTTGACACTATCATCATATCATGTACCATTCCCTTGACCTGTGAAAAACATTTCAAAAAACATGGGATGAGCATAAAAAGCTCAGTAAGGGATATAAAAATATGGATAAGAAACATGGGTACATATATACATATGAATGAAATCACACTTTACCCATAAAACATAAGCAATTTAACATACCTCATCAAATCTTGAATAAATCATAGAAATCATAAGACATAATGGTAACTTGAGGCATTCATAACATTCTTACATAGGGAGTAACCCTCTTGGTTACGTTTGGAATACCCATCACAGTATATTCCCTAAATCTCTTCAGAGAAACCTTAATGTTTCACTCCTTCACGTTACCCAATGCATTGGAGAGCTATATCGGGCTCACCCGCCCTTATTTTATCACGGAACCACCCGTCTTCATAATAATGCCCAAGAACCATAACATAATCGTATCACATTAAACATGCATAAAGGAAACACAACATTTACACATTTCAATCACAAGATATCAATACAACACATTGATATAATAAAAACATTATGAAAACCATTTTCAATACAAAAATAAAAGAAAAGTAAAACATGGTATTTATTTTTCTTTTAAAAAGAATGTATGGCTTGTAGAGGAAGCCGAAACTCAAATAATAGTCACGGCGGCGGAGAAGTCGTTCTCGCCGCATATGTACGACAAAAACATTTCCTTTTGTCTTTTATTAAATACTTCATATAAAAAATATTCCTTTTGAATAAACTTAAAAGTCAAAGGGGTTTATACACCGTATAAAAGAAGGTTGTGTATTAAACAAAATATGCCTCAATGAAAGGAGATTGAGACGGAGTCCCATACCTCAGGTCCGACTTGACTCGGTCGTTCTTTAATCTCCTGAATAATAAACTTGAGTTAATTTCTACTTGTTTAAGAACCTTTTTCAAGTTCATTATTCCTTTTATATCACTTATTACCATGTTATTAACATTACGTAAATATTTAAGTTAATAACGTTCATTTTAACGATCAATGGTACTTGAGTCAAAAATAAACCCTTCCTAATTACAAGTTGTTCATGTATCTAGTATATCCAGAATTATAATCATGATGTACATATCATATATATCATATATATCCAGAATATACATGCATTTATAATATTACATAATCATTTAGAGGTATGAAATGAAATGCACCGTTCATAGAGACGGTAAGCCGTACGTACGCATGAAAGTTACTTTCATTTTTATTTCGTATTTTATATAATTCAATCCTAATGATATAAAGGTATATTATAATTCCAGTGTAATATCATATATAATATCATAACTCCATCCTTTATACGTCCCACATATGGTATTTAACGAATCAAATCACTTTGAGGGGGCGATAGTCCGCACTTCCTGAAATGATGATATCGCGTTTACCCCTAATGGAAACCATAAAGGTATGAAAAAAAAGAAAAATACAGAAGCTTAAGGAAAACATAAACATATTATATATCATATATAAATATAGTGTCATCTTAATGGACACCTTTGATGGTGTTAAAAAAATGATGAACAATCATCGTTTCGGGAGGCATAAATTCACCATCTATGGAAACGATATGTTATTTAACCATTAGATGTAGGTGTGTGTACGTTTAGCTCGAATAATTATTATATCAGTATCCTATTATATTAAAGATACTGGATTTTTTACTAAAGAAATGAATAAAAAGAGTTTAGGGGGTTGGAGAAATAAAATAAAACAAAAGGACTCAAGTGATGACATTACCTTAAAATCGAGTAACTCCCTTTGGTTTGAGCTAAATGGATTCCTTGGGAAGACTTCTGCCCAATGTGAGGCTTCAAGGAGTAAGAGAGGGAAGTGGAGAGAAAACATGGGTAGGTGTTGGCTGAGCCAAAGGCTATGGAAGTGTGGGTAAGGAGGTAGAGGTGGGGGTCTTTTATAAGAGTAGATGAGGGGCACTCTTTCGAAAGTAATGAAATGATACTTTATATTCAAATGGGTTTCGGATTTTAAAGGTCCCACATTGATATAATTCTAGGATAAGGTGATAAGGGTTCAAAATATACCCACCCAATAGGTTTTTTACATGTGTAGGTATTATATTTTACATTATCTTTCCATTTTATTTAAATCGTCAAATAATGAGGTTATCGATGCATCATTATGATGTCATAAATAATTTAATTTATTTAATGTCTAAAAATTATAAAAAAATACTATGATGTATAAAATATTTTTATATTTCCAATGAATATTTATAGTCCAAAAGATAATTTATTTGGACAAAAGTAAATATATTTTACTTAGGTGATACATTCTTTGTCACCTTTAACATTTTTAAAAAATAAAAAGATAAAAAGTCACTTTCTCACAAAAGTGATTTCATGGGGCCCCCAAGTTTGGGACAAGGCATCCCATGATCGGAAATGTGACAACCAGTAGCCTTAGGAGACATTTTGGTGCCATTTTATATTATTATGATATTATTTTATAATCCTTAACTACCCGATTACTCATTAATCAAGATAATTAATGATAATTACCGTCGTTCCTATTCATAATGTCTAAAAACAAAAGAGTCTTAATTACATAATTTGGACCTTTTGAATCCATATATGTAATCCATTTTACCAAATTCCAAACACATAAATTGAAATAATTTATTTAAAAATAATTCCCGTTGTCAAAACAAATAGCGGGGTTTTTTGAAACAATATCTATGAAAAGTTTGGCATTAGTTTATGACCAATTTCAAAGTAAAATTAATCCTAATGACCACCATTAGATTAAATGGTAGAAATATATTCAGATTACAATTTAATACCAATTAAAAATATAATCTAATAATATAATTAAATTAAATGAAAAAGCAGTTTTGATGTAAAATGCAGTATTTTTCACTATTCATTAAAAAATGAACATTGTCAGAAAAATACCAAAAATTTATACAATGTAAATTTCAATGTCCCAATCATAATTAATATGTTTATTTTGAAAATTATTGATTATAAAATTGTTAAAAGTTTGATTTAAAAATGGTTTTCCATCAAAAGGCAGTAAAACAATCTTTTAAGAATATTAGTGTATTCCATGCTTAAGATTGGATTTATTTTCATTTTAAGCCTCTAAAACACTATCTAATTCATTAATAGACATAGATTAAAATATCTATTATTCATTACTTACTTGGGATGTTACATCCTTCCCCCCTTTAGAAAATTGCGGCCTCACAATTTATTTACTTAACAAATAAATGGGGGTACCTATCCCTCATTGCATTTTCAGATTCCCATGTTGCCTCTTCCATCATGTGGGTTTTCCACAAAACCTTTAACTGATTAATCACCTTATTCCATAACACTTTCTCCCTATGGTCAAGAATCTGGACCGGTTGTTCCTCATAAGATAGGTTCTCTTCCAACTGAACTACCTCTAGACTCAAAACAAGATATGGATCTGGAATATACATTCTCAACATAGAAACGTGAAAAACATTTTGTACCTGAGATAAACTCGGAGGTAAAGCCAACCGGTATGCAACTGATCCATCTCTCTCCAGAATTTCATATGGTCCAATAAACCTTGGACTCAACTTTCCTTTCTTACCAAATCTCATCACACTTTTCCAAGGAGAAACCTTGAGAAAAACATGATCACCTACCTCGAAAGATAGATCCTTCCTCCAGTTATCTGCATAACTCTTCTGCCTGCTCTGAGCTGTTCTCATGTTCTGCTAAATCAACTGAACTTTTTCTATCATCTCTTCTACCAATTCTTGTCCCATCAACTTCCTCTCACCCACTTCATCCCAGAAAGCTGTAGTTCGACACCGCTTCCCATATAATGCCTGAAATGGTGCCATCTGTATACTAGAATGAAAAATTTTATTATATGAAAATTCAACCAAAGAAAGATGTTGGTCCCAACCTCCCTGATAATCCATAGAGCAAGAATGTAGCATATCCTCCAATGTATGAATTGTTCGTTCTGACTGCCCATCTTATTGAGGATGAAAAGCTGTACTAAAATTTAATTCTGTGCCCAACGACTTCTGAAGGCCTTTCTAAAAGTTAGAAGTGAACCTGGGATCACGATCAGATACAATGGAGAGGTGAACTCCATGTAACCTGACTATCTCATTAAGATACAAACAGGAAAGTTGATCTAGGGAAAAAGTATCTCGTATAGAAAGGAAATGAGCAGATTCAGTCAAGCGATCAACAATAACCCAGATTTCATTATTACCTCGAGATGTCTTTGGTAATCCCACAACAAAGTCCATGGATATATTCTCACATTTCCACTCTAGCACCGGTAAAGGATGAAGCATCCCCTTCGGTAACTGCCACTCTTCTTTAACCTGCTGACAAGTCAAACACTTCACAGTAAAATCAGCAATATCTATTTTCATCCCATCCCACCAGTAATACTCCCGAAAATATCTATACATCTTAGTACTGCCTGGATGAACTGAAAATGGATAACTATGAGCTTCAAATAACAACTCTATCTTAAACTGTGAATCACAAGGCACACACAATCTCTTCCCAAATCTCAAAACACAATCATTATCAATGTTGGATTCAGGCAACTTACCTTTTTGAACCAGCTCTACCTTTTTCTACAACTCACTATCTTGCTTCTGTGCTTGCTTGATTCTACCTGATAGAGATTATCTCAATGATACATGAAACAAAACAGAAGAACATCCTGCACCAAAAACTTCTACGCCAAAGTTCATCAAATCTTTAACCAAAGGATCATGTTCCAAACGCAACATTTCTAACGAAGCATTACTTTTTCGACTCAAAGCATCAGCAACTTTATTTTCTTTTCCTGGATGGTAATGAATTGTACAATCATAATCCTTGATTAATTATAAACATCTCCTTTGTCTCATGTTCAATTATTTCTGAGTTAATATATACTATAAACTTTTGTGATCAGTATATATTTCACACTTTACTCCATACAAATGATGCCTCCAAATTTTTAAAGAAAAAAAAAACAGCAGCTAATTCCAAATCATGTATATGGTAATTTACCTCATGAGTTTTCAATTGATGTGAAGCATAAGAAATTACCTGATCATTCTGAATTAGGACACAACCAAGTCCTTTCAATGAAGCATCACTATATATAACAAACTCACCATTCCTGGAAGGTAGTGCCAAAACTGGAGCATTCACCAATCTTCTTTTCAATTCCTGAAAACAATCATCACATTCTTTTGTCTAGATAATCTTATCACCCTTCCCAGTTAGCTTAGTCATTGGACTAGATAACCATGAAAAATTTCTAAAAACCCTTCGGTAATACCCTGCCAAACCATGGAAACTACGAATCTCTATTACATTTGTGGGTCTTGGCCATTCTTCAACAACCTTGGTTTTTGCAGGATCAACGGTTATCCCATCTTTAGAAACAATGTGACCATGGAAATAAATTTGTTGCAACCAAAACTCACACTTTCTGAATTTCCCATAAAATTTCATTTCTTTCATGGTTTGGAAAATAACCCTTAAATGTCTTTCATGCTCCTCTTTACTTTTATAAAACACCAAAATATCATCAGTGAAAACCACCAAAAACTTATCCATGAACTCATGGAAAATTCTATTCATTATGTCCATGAATACAGCAGGTGCATTGGTTATCCCAAAAGGCATTACAAAAAATTCATAATGGCCATATCTTGTATGGAACACAGTCTTCAGAATATCTGCTTCCATTACCTTCAACTGATGGTACCCTGATCACAAGTCAGTCTTTGAAAAATACTGAGCTCCCTGGAACTGATCAAACAAATCATCGATAGGAGGCAAAGGATATTTGTTCTTAACAGTGATTTTATTCAAGGCTCTATAATGAATGAAAAGTCTCATATAACCATATTTATTTTTAACAAATAAAACCGGAGCACCCTATGGTGACGTGCTAGGTCGAATGAAACCTTTCCCTAATAAATCTTTCAATTTCTCCATTAACTCTAAAAGTTCAATTTGAGCCATTCGATAAGGGGGTTTTGAAATTGGCTTAGCATCAAGAACTTAGTCAATAGTAAACTCTACTTCCCGATCTGGTATTATTCCCGGCAACTCATCAGAAAAAACATCAGAATACTCATTTACCACTGGCACATCATTAATATGAACAGTTCCTTTATTTTCAACGATGTGGGCAAGGTAACATTCATTTACATCTTTTACAAGTATCTTGGCCTCTTGATAAGTTATCAACAGTAAGGGCTCATTCTTGTACACAAACTAAATGTCTTTCTGAAAAGAAACTTCTTTAGCTCTACAGTCAATCTTAGCATGGTAAATAGAGAGCCAATCCATACCCAGGATAACATCAAACTCTACTATATGTAGAACAATAAGTTTTTCAAGTAGGTTCTTTCCACAGATAAGGATAGGAATATTCTTATAAAATCATTTTGCCTCATCATTTCCCCCAGGTGTTTTTACCAAAAGTTCAGGAGCCATTTCCTGAGATGGTATTCCCATTTTACTAGAAAAGGATTCAGAGATGAAAGAATGTGTAGACCTCGAATCAAACAACACAGTGGCATAATCTGAAAAAACAACCAAGGAACCTGATACAACTTCATTTGATGGCCCGACATCTGCTAAAGTAGTTGGAAAGGATTTCACCACCCCTTTCTGCTTGTAGTCTGACTGCTTCCCATCACTCAGGCTCTTTGTTGGACACTCGTTAGCATAGTGACCCATCTCATTGCACTTATAACATTACACTAATTGTAAATCAAATTTGGTCTTACCTTCACCTTGATCTTTTTCAGTGCAATCACGTGCCTTATGTCCCATCTTACCACATCGGTAGCACTTTCCAGAATTCAGAAGACATTCCCCAGCAAGCCTTTTGCCACATTTATCAAAAACTGGAAAATTAGTTTTCTTACCGTCCGAACTTTTGGAAGAATTATTTACTTTCTCATGCCACCTCGGTCTCTTCTTCTGTTGGAGGTAATAGAACACTTGATCATTAGAAAACTCCATTTCCACCTTCTCAGCACATCGAACAAGCTTTTCATAAATTTTAAATTCACGAGAAGCTAATGCCCTTCGATATTTTGGCTTTAATCCTGAGTAAAAACGATTTATTTTACTATCAGGGTCTCAAATAAAATTTGGAGCATACCTTGCCAAACTAGTGAACCTTTCTTCATAGAAAGCCACTGAGTTTTCCTCTTGCCTCAATTACAAAATTGAATTTCCATCCTAAGTCGAACAACCTTAGGAAAATACTTCTCAAGAAACATACCTTTGAATTCATCCTAGTCGAGAGAATCAATCACATCAGCGTCCCTGATATTTTTAACCATCTACCACCACTGATATGCTTCACCCTCCAAACGATAAATAGCAAGACTAACATTTTGATTGTCTGAACACCCCATGAAATCAAAAATCTTCTCCAGTGATTTAATCCACCCTTCAGCTAGCAGAGGTTCACATGATCCTTTGAATGATGGGGGATGTTGCCTCGTGAAATGTTCCACCACTGACATGTTCCTCTGTGGTTGATCTAGATGATCTCGTGTATGGATACCACATCCATTTATCGCTTGAGTGAACTGCACCATTACTGCAACAAACTATTCACCTCCAATTCCGACCATCTCAGGATGCTGATTCCGAAGGTTATTTCCTTCTGCATGCCTTCCTAGCACTGCTTCCCTGTTTCCTCTGCAGAAAACCAATCTGAACAAACTTGTCTTAGATGAATCAACATGGTAATCTTCAAATGCTATATCATTTCAAAAAAAAATTATTTTTGGATAATCATTTAATAAAATTTTAACTCCTAAAGTTATCTAAACCGACCTCTTATACCAACTATAAGGCCCCAGCCTTAAACCTTACTTAATCTTGAGTTATTACAAGATTACACATTGAGGATCTTTTCGGGTTTAGAGTTTTAGAGAATTAGATCACAAAACTACCATTACATTCCACATATAAACAAAGAGGTTATATAAATATAGTATTCTTCTTTCCCATCAATGGAAACATATTTAAAATAAAACTTGGATTCTTTCTTGACACTTCCTTGACACTATCATCATATCTTGTACATTTCCCTTGAACTATGAAAAACATTTCAAAAAATGTGGGATGATCATAAAAAGCTCAGTAAGGGATAAAAAAATATGGAACAGAAACATGGGTACATATATACATTAGAATGAAATCATACTTTACCCATAAATCATAATCACTTTAACATTCCTCATCAAAATATTTATAAATCATATAAATCATAAGACATAAAGGTAACATGAGGCATTCATAACATTCTTACGTAGGGAGTTACCCTCTTGGTTACGTTTGGTATACCCATCACAGAATATTACCTAAATCTCTTCAGAGAAACCTTAATGTTTCACTACTTTACGTTACCCAATGCATTGGAGAGCTATATCGGGCTCACCCTCCCATATTTTATCACGGAACCACCCGTCTTCATAATAATGCCCAAGAACCATAACATAATCGTATCACATAATACATGAATAATGGAAACATAACATATCCACATTTCAATCAAAAGATATCAATACAACACATTGATATAATAAAAACATTATGAAAACCATTTTTAATACCAAAATAAAAGAAAAGTAAAACATGGTATTTATTTTTCTTTTAAACAGAAGGTATGGCTTGTAGAGGAAGCCAAAACTCAAATAATAGTCACGGCGGCGGAGAATTCGTTGTCACCGCATACGTACGACAAAAACATTCCCTTTTTTCATTTAGTAAACGCTACGTATAAAAAAGATTCCTTCTGAATAAACATAAAGTTCAAAGGGGTTTATACACCGTATAAAATAAGGTTGTGTATAAAACAAAATATGCCTCAATGAAAGGAGATTGAGACGAAGTCCCATACCTCAGGTCCGACTTGAATTGGTCGTTCTTTAATCTCCTGAATAATAAACTTGAGTTAATTTCTACTTGTTTAAGAACCTTTTTCAAGTTCATTATTCCTTTTATATCACTTATTACCATGTTATGAACATTATGTAATTATTTAAGTTAATAACGTTCATTTTAACGATCATTGGTACTTGAGTAAAAAATAAACCCTTTATAATTACAAGTTGTTCATGTATCCAGTATATCCAGAATTATAATCATGATGTACATATCATATATATCATATATATCCAGTATATACATGCATTTATAATATTACATAATCATTTAGAGGTATGAAATGAAATGCACTTTTCATGGAGACGGTAAGCCGTACGTACGCATGAACGCTACTATCATTTCTATTTCGTATTTTATAGAATTGAAGCATAATGATATAAAGGTATATTATAATTCCAGTTTAATATCATATATAATATCATAACTCCATCCTTTATACGTCCCACATATGGTATTTAACGAATCAAATCACTTTGAGCGGGCGGTAGTCCGCACTTCCTTAAATGAAGATATCGCGTTTACCCATAATGGAAACCATAAAGGTATGACAAAAAAAGAAAAATACAGAAGCTTAAGGAAAAAATAAACACATTATATATCATATATAAATATAGTGTTATCTTAATGGCCACCTTTGAAGGTGTTAAAATAAGGTCGAACAATCATCATTTCGGGAGGCATAAATTCACCATCTATGGAAACAGTATGTTCTTTAACCATTAGATGTAGGTGTGTGTAAATATAGATCGAATCCTTCTTATAACAACATCCTCGTATATTGGAGATACTGTATTTGTTACAAACGAAATGAATAAAAAGAGTTTAGGGGGTTGGAGAAGTAAAATAAAACAAAAGGACTCGAGTGAAGACATTACCTTAAAATCGAGTAACTCCCTTTGGTTTGAGCTCAAAGGCTTCCTCGGGAAGAATTCTTCCCAAAGTGAGGCTTCGAGGAGTTAGAGAGGGAAGTGGAGAGACAAAATGGGCAGGGGTTGTCTGAGTCAAAGGCTTTGGAAGTGTGGGTAAAGAGGTAGAGGTGAGGGCCTTTTATAAGAGGAGAGGAGGGCCACTCTTGGAGAGTAAAGAAATGTTACTTTATATTCAAATGGTTTTCGGATTTTAAAGGTCCCACATTGATATAATTCGAGGATAAGGTGATAAGGGTTCGGAATATACCCACCCAATATGTTTTGGACATGTGTAGCTCTTATATTTTACATTATCTTTCCATTTTATTTAAATCATCAAATAATGAGGTCATCACTGCATCATTATGATGTCATAAATAATTTAATTTATTTAATGTCTAAAAATTATAAAAAAAATACTATGATGTAGAAAATATTCTTAGATTTCCAATTAATATTTATAGTCCAAAGGATCATTTAATTGGACAAAAGTAAAAATATTTTACTTAGGTGATACATTCTTTGTCACATTTAACATTTTTTAAAAATAAAAAGATAAAAAGTCACATTCTCACAAAAGTGACTTCATGGGTCCCCCAAGTTTGGCACAAGGAATCCCATGGTCTGCCCTGAGACAACCAGTATTCTTAGGACACATTTTGGTGTCATTTTTTATTATTATGATATTATTTTATTATCCAAAACTACCTGATTACTCAGTAATCAAGATAATTAAAGATAATTACCGTCGTTACTATTCATAATGTCCAAAAACAAAAGAGTCTTAATTACATAATTTGGACCTTCAGATTCCAAATATGTAATCCATTTTACAAAATTACAAACACATAAATTGAAATAATTGATTTAAAAATAATTCCTATTGTCAAAACAAATAGCGGGTTTTTTTGAAATAATATCTATGAAAACTTTGGCATTAGTTTATGACCAATTTCAAAGTGAAATTAATCCTAATGACCACCATTAGATTAAATGGAAAAAATATATTCAGATTATACTTTAAGACCAATTAAAAATATAATCTAACCATATAATTAAATTAAATGAAAAAGCAGTTTTGATGTAAAATGCAGTATTTTTCACTATTCATTAAAAAAATGAACATTGTCAGAAAAATACCAAAAAATTATCCAATGTAAATTTCAATGTCCCAATCATAATTAATATGTTTATTTTGACAAATATAGATTATAAAATTGTCAAAAGATTGATTTAAAAATGGTTTTCCATCAAAAGGCAGTAAAACAATCTTTTAAGAATATTAGTGTATTCCATGCTTTAGATTGGATTTATTTTCATTTTAAGCATCTAAAACACTATCTAATTCATTAATAGACATAGATAAAAATATATATTATTCATTACTTACTTGGGATGTTACAAGTACCATAGAAATAAATATAATCATTGAAACTATAATTATAGTCTTCCTATCACCATATTACTCTTATATATACTATGTCGCAAAAATAAATTCATTATTTCTCACATGAAGGTCACCCTCAGATAAGATATTTGACACCCCACCATTTGATGGACTAGAATAAAACTAAAAAACCCTTAGTGAAATAGGATTCAACCTTACATACATATGACATATTTTTAATGAATCACTTCACATGGAATCAAAATCCATAATTATGATAGTATGTGGAGCCACTGTATAGTTCGTACTGGTACAACCAAACTACCAGTACTGAGAGAGAAAAATTAATTTTCTTTTAGATGGATCCCATGTAATTGTGTGTAATGAGAACAAATGACCATTACGTTTCATTTTCTCGCTAGAATATACATTACAAATAATAATTGAACAAACCAAATTAGAAACAAAAAATTTCATCCAACCTATGAATATATCTAACATAGAATATTTGCAAACAACCTACTAAATTCATAAATAATATTATTATAAATATGGACATAATATCAATACTTATTCCAAAATAAATCCTCTGATTCATTGTTTTCCCATTAGTGAAAAGATCTAGTAACAAAAGAACTAAAACAAGAAGACTAATGGAATACTATAAAATGGCATTATACCCTTGCACAAGTGTCGAAAACAATAGAGTAACTTCCACATGAAATATATCATGTTATATTTTCTGATTAAATATTTTCTAGAAATAATTCATGTTATGGTCATCATGAAAATTAGTCTACACAATAGATTCTTATTGTAGAATTCATAGTTTCAGTGTAAAATAAATTAATATCCTACTTTTGAGTCATCAAGAATATTCAATATTTTCCAGTTCCTCTAAATATATTCATGTCAGCTACTAGATTCCTCATGAAATTTTTCCATTGAGGATGGATTTATTCTACTTATTAATCATAGCACTAGGATCCCCCACTTTCCCAAGTATCTAGAAACCATCATGACCTGTGCAAAAAATACATACTACAACATCAACCAAATAATGGTCCATTATAACACAAACATAAAGGATCTATCTTTCTACATCCTCTCTTGTATTTGGAATATATCCTCTTTGAGTAATTTTATAATAATAAATGATAACAAATTATATAACTACATCATTCCAAAAATCATAGGACCACATATTAAATTCAATAAATTGTTTTCAAAAAATAATTTCATTTATTTAAAATTTTACTCTAGAAAATATATTACAGATATTAATATATATATTTGAATAACATTAACATCTGATTCATTAAAATAACACCAAATACCATGTCCCATCCAACCTAATGTGACTAAACACCAATGTCTTCTTAGGGTTATTCTATGATTTGAGATTGATAAGACCATTTTCTATTAATACTATCAAAAATATAAAGGTCATATTTCATTTTAACCCAGGAGAAGGAACAAAACATTCTAATTATTAAATAAAATTATGTGACTTATGTTTTTTTCCTAATGAAAAAATACCATCCCTGGTCAACCAAACCATACACTTGGCTAGTCATTGCATGGTGTGGTGAATCATGAAAATATAGTAAGTGTAGAATATATTAAATTATGTCTTCTGACCATAGAACTATAAAAAATAAAACCAATCCACCAAGTCCGTAAAATATGTCCAAACAATCTAATTATGAAATTATGAATCATTTAATGGTAATAATACACCATGTGAAATTTAGTCACTTAAAAACACCCCATTATATAGGAATAATCAATGGAAAATATGACAAGCCATAAGATTATATTTTATTTACATATATCCTATAATTAATCAACTATAAAACCCCAGATTAAAATGTAGAGTTTGGGCCCCAATCCCTATAGAATATGCCCACTGTGGCTACATATGGGATAATAACAAAAACATTATAGTTATATAATTGGAAAATATTTTTATAATTTAATTTCAGAATTCCATTTCATTTGATACTCATTCTTCAACTATTATTTATAAATTGAATTCATAATATGAATCCATAAATATGAAAAGAATCATTAATATAAAAAAACATATATAAATTAATTAAGAGATTTGATAAAACACATATCCATGAAATAAAATATCATGTGAAGTGATCTGACTGAACCTCTTATATAACATGTCATCAAGATTCAATTATTCAATACCATGCAATAAATAAACATAAATGAAAATCACCTCATATTGGCCCCTATCCTATGGGATATTGTATACTAGACATTAATTATCCAAAAAAGAAATAACATTAGATCAAACCAATATTAATACATTCCATATTCTATTTATATCCAAAGGAATAAACCCTAATGGTGTAACCCAATAACGTTTCTCGTGTCTCTTTCATGATACACCGAAATTTACCAATGTCCCAATTGTAAAAATACAATTTCAAAACCATGATCCAAATTTTATTAAACATATTCGATTACAATAAAATATCATTCAGTATTTAATAACCCATTTCTCAAATATGAAAAAAAAATTAATGAATACCCCCATTAATAAACTTTTTATTCCCAATTAATCTTTTAAAATAACACATCACATAATAACTATGAAAATCAGAAATAAATATAACATGAACTAAAAAATGATAATATAATTAACCCATGGTATAAAAACACTAACCTTAATCAAGAAAAAACATAGCTTCCTTCAAAAATAGTGACATGAAATCATTAGACCATACTTCAAAATTCATGTCACATCATGACAATTCATTTTATTAATAGAAAAGTAATATTATGTGGATGTCAAAAAAAATCCAACATAGTTTCTATGGCCACTGTAATGAATATATTCCATTATCTCATACCCGTAATGGCACACCTCACCCATCATAATGGACATTCACCAAAAGAAATACCCATAGAGATATGATATCCCAAAAAATATTTTTGAGATCACTTTAGGTTAGATTAAGGTAGTATTCACATGAAAAAAAACCTTAAACACCTGTATAACACCAT
The DNA here is from genome assembly GCA_963277665.1 of Viscum album. NCBI lineage: Eukaryota > Viridiplantae > Streptophyta > Magnoliopsida > Santalales > Viscaceae > Viscum > Viscum album. Next base: position 1,323,448,126 of record OY728152.1, on the reverse strand, counting down.
AAAAGGAACTAATACCAATCAATTACATAACATTTAAATCATTCATGAATTGTTTTACTTATTTAAAATGATTCACTAAAAAAACCCATCACTATATTATTATGAATATTGTTTTTTAAATTATTAAATTTGAAACTAGGAAACATAGTATAATCCCATCATTCCATGAACTTGTTTCACAACATCTACATATATAAAAGTTTACATAAAGTTATAAAATAACACAAAATCTAATCACCCAATAGACTTCATTCACTATAGGTTTTTGTATAAAAACTCAAACTTCCTCTCTGAGAATTGTCCGAACATGGATTTAAGCCTAATATGTATTTGAAAAATTTATTCCATGAAATCATTAATTAAAATAAACATACTTCTTTTAAAATTATGTCAGTTTCCCTAGTAAAATATTTACATCCTAGATAATATATCCAACAAAAAGAAATAAGGATTATAAAAAATGATAATAATGGGGCTTCTGAAAACATTAAATGATTATCATAGAAAATGTATAAAACAATTTAATAATTATATTATAATATATTATCCAAAATGATTGAAAAATTTATTATTTAGGTTAATTATAAAAAAGTTTAATGGTGTGTCAAATAATAATAATATTTTTAATGATGACCTAAAAATATTTATATATAATGTTTTTGGAATTTATAATTAACAGAAAACATATTTAATAATAAATTACTATAATTTGATTCTACATTTAATTTAATGTGACATCATTATAATTTTATATTTTAAAAATTTATAAATTTTCCCCTTTAATCAATTATAATTTAAACCCCTACTTCTCTTTTATACACAACATATTGAACAAAATCTGTACACCAAATCAGAATAATTTAATTTTAATTAGCATTATTTATATTCATAATGTGTTGTTTTCCTAAATATTACAATGTTATGAACAATTAATGGATATTGAAATATGTTTTCTAAAATATGAGATAATTTTTTTAACTTGTTACTTTATTTTATCTTATTCTTAAACCTCCTCATCTTCCAATCAAAAAAATCATTACAATATCATCATTATCTCACATATAGTAGTATGTCATTTTTTGTATCGTATAAAATTTATATCTCTAGTTTTCTTATGCTGGTAAATTTAACTATATTTTTTTTGTGTGTGGACTAAAACCATTACAATATGATATAATTCATTTTAATTTCCATCATTAATGGTTTTTATTATGCTTTATTTAATAATTAATTATTTTATTATGGTTATAATTTTTATTTTTTAGTAATAATTCTTTAATTATCATATATCATTATGCTCCATTTATAAACAAGAAATGGAAGAAATGTGTATAATTGGTCTTCCAAACCAAACAAATTATGTATTTTATTTTTATATTCCATGGAAATTGGTGGTGATTATGATAAATATAATTAATAAATATTATATTTTTTATATATTAATGATTATGTAAAATGGAATTATAATTAGCCTACCTTTTCTCCCATCAACAATAAATTTGAAACATCACTCAGGTGTACATATGGATTAATATATACATCATGAGACATAATTAAAAAATCACCACCACAAAAAATATATTGTCAAAATTATTAAAATAATATTAAATAAAAATCATACTATGAAATTAAAAATATTTTTACTATAGAAGAATGTAATAAATTCTATAATCTATTATTAAGAATTAAAATTTTTCAGAAAAAACAAAAAAAACTCACCTAAAACGTATATTTTAATGAGTAATTTTGATTAAAATAAAATATAGAAGAGATAAGTAAATAATATATGAAAATATATGTATCAAAATGGTTTGTAATACATTTATAAAAATATAAATTTATCATAATGGAGGACTGAATGAAAATGATTTATGATGTGGCCTGATGTAAGGGCACTTTATCTAAATATTTTCTTCAAAGGTCTATTTATAAGGAGTTATTTATGATTATAAGGTCTTTATAGTAATAAATTTAATGTTTATACAATTTTTCATTAATTTTTACAGTTATTTAATTTTTCTAAATACTAATTTCAATCGGGTCGATTTGAGTTAAATATTACCATTACACTATGGGTATATCTTTTATCACATTTTTGGCTGTGTTAAATACACCATATTAATGAAGAATAAATTTAATGTGTTTTATATAATTGAAATCAATGTCAATTAAGTTTCTTTTTATGTTAATTATGCATATTTTAAAAAATATTATTTAATTTCTTACAATTTGTTGATTAAAATATTATGTAAGTGAATAGCATTATATTCTTCACACATAACATTATCATGATCATGTGGATTATATATAAAAGGGTTTTGGATATTTTATGGGTTGGAAAATAATTATATTACCTTTATATGCTTTAGGTGACATTTTGTTGATATTTTATGAGATGATAATGATTAAGAATTAAAATAAAATTAAAAACATGCATCGACATAATTTTATTTGGGTATGATTTCTCCAAGATATTATAAAAATATATTTGTTGGGGATTACTATGAATATTTTTTATATTGGGATGTGTGCGTACAATTACTTCATGAAGTTCTCGTATAATTTTGTGTAGAAGTTATTATGAATGTCCTTGGTCAAATGATTATGGCTTCCAATTGTTATTATTTTGTATTCCTATATAATGAATATTGATTGATGACAACTAGTTAACAAACATTTTTCATCATCATTTTGTAAATTACATGAATATTTTATTTTTGATCTATTATTTATATTAGGATTGATGGTTTTTAATAATATCATTATGTTGATTATGGTATCATACATGTATGTTTATATTGTGTTCATATTACTAATATCAACCTATTAAACCATACAATGTGTCTTATCATAACCATTATTTTATTTAATTATCCATAATATATTATGAATTTTCATTTTCTGATATGTCTAAGATGGGTTCTAGTTGTAATTAATTATTTCATAGAAAATTTAGGACTTTTCTAAAATAGTATTTATATATTCATCTTTCAAAAAAACAGTAAACCATTATGATTCTAATGTTGATTATAATGTTATATAATAAATATTATGATGAAACGAATTATTTTTTATTTATGTCATTGTTGGGATATTATATTAGTTATCATTGTATATATTTTTTAACTTTTGAGATAATGTATAGTAATATTTTTTTCCAAACCAGGGGATGGTTCTATGTGGAGCATAACATCATCAAACATTTTTTACTTTATATTAATTATGGTTATCAAATAAAACATATACTTTTATGGATATTATAATATGGATGTGTCTATGTCACAAATGAACATTGGAGTAGAAATTATGAAATGAAATATTTGTTGTTAACTCTCTTTTCACCAATGAAAAATGAGTGCACAGAAGACTACAAAATAAGGATAAGGAATCCTATGTGATATGTTTGTATTAATTTAAATTATAATTATTAAGGTTAATCAATGATTTTAATATGTGATTAAAAAAATGAAATAGATTGTATATTCGGTGTCATATATCAAAAAAGGACTGATGATTTAGAAATTCTATAATTTTTTGTATTAGTTACATAATAATCCATTAAGATTATAATTAATAAAAAAATTTCTGATAATGTCAATTGGTTGAAATAAGATTATTTTTAATAAAAATAATGAGATATATTGTTTAAAGTTTTTCTATATGATATATATAGTGAAATGAGATATATAGTTAAATTTTTTTGTTTGAGAGTGTTCATTTTAGTAGTTTTTATCATCATTTTGTCTGTATATATTAATGGAAGTTCATCTAAAATGAGTATGAACCTATAGAATTGTGATAATATGTCATTAAGGATCATAAATAAAACTATATGATCTTTAAATGTATTTGGTTATATAACTACAGTATGATTCAGTTGATTAATGTTAATGATGATCGTTTTAGGAAAATTTTTGCGGGTATTCTAACACAACCAACTCATTTTGTTTATCCTTTTATTATTATGAGTTTATGTAATTTAGCATAAAAATGATTATAAAATAAAAATATTAGACGATTATAAATTATTTAATTTTCTATTAATAACCTTTATGATTTTTAGGGAAAAATATTATGCATCGTACATGATGTCTATAAGATGACACATCACGTAAAAAAATTTCATTTTTACGATAAAAGTCATAGGTGGATTTTAATTTAGTATCTTCCATTAGAATTATATAATTCAAGTATATATTAGGTACTAGATTTTTCATTCCTTTTGGATCAAGGGATGTGAGTAGAGAATAAAGAAAATATATGTAAATTGAAATGTAAATAAGAAAATGATGGAGGATGTCCCTCTTGATTTCTGCTCTTGAGGTCCTCCTCACGAAACCTACACTTTAAAATTGTATAATACAATGATCTCTAAGACAAGAGGTAGGTTATAGGGAAGAATATTGTACAGAATATTGGAATGAAAAAATTATTGAGAAGTGTGAGGTGAAGAGGGGTGAGGGGTGGTATTTATAGTGGTTAAATGGGTTATTTTCATAATCATTAGTTTATTATTTCTTCTCAATTCATTGAAATGTTATTTCACATTCATCTGAAATATTAGAAAAATTAAATTAATTTCATGATTTTGTTTTTACATTGGAAAGATTCAATTAATAGTGTATTTAACTTATAATTTATATATACAATAAATTTTCGTATTTTACTATCCACAAAAAATTAACGAATTTCTTAATAATAATAAAAAACTCACCCTTTACAATTTTTAATATGTATAATTCCAAAAATGAACTCTACTATGTGACCCTAATTTTTTAAATAAATGATATTTTTTTAATTAAAATCCTCATTTACTTGGAAAATATATATTTTAAAATTAGAAATGATTATAAAACACAATAAAAATTTATATAGGTTATCATAAAATTATCTTGAAATTATAAGACATAAAAATATTTATTTATTAATATATCTAATTATAATATATTTTCTTCTAAATTATATAATAGATCATAAAATTGTAATTAAATATTTATGATATATAAAAATATCAACACTTAAATAATAATTTTTAAAAAATTTACAAGGTTATATTGTGAAATAATTATATCATATTTACACTAATAATATGAAATAATTTTAATTAAAATTTATTGGGTGATTTTAATATTTCCTTTCCCAGATTTATATTTATAGGGTTCATATTATTATTCATATGTTCTTGCTAATATTTTATCAATAATGGTTTCATATTTACTAGAAATACTTCTCATTTCATTAATTATTCATTTATAATATTTTTATTATGGTATCTTAGTGTTTATATGTGATTTATACAACGCAAATTTACTATAACATTATTGATATTAATTTGAGAAAATTTATGATCATTACATTATTCCTCCCATATGAAATTTCACTATCAATATTTCAATTCACATAAATAGTTGAGGGTAGTTATCCATCATTACCTCTTCTGGTCACCTTGTTTCTTTTTCATTATTATAGTTCCTCCAAAACACTTTTATAAGGGGGGTTTTTTTTGTTTTGATTATACATATCTCTATTGACTATAATCGTTACTTTCTTCTCCCCGAAAGATAGATCATATTCCACCCATACCATCTTTTAATTCTGTAAATTTGAGGGATATTGTAAGTAATTTATTAGGAGAGGTACATGGATCATATCATAAACATTATCTTAAATTTGTGGAAGTACATTCTTATAAGACATCTCTTATGAGATCAATGATCTCAAAGGTCCAATATACTTTGTGTTTAGCTTCCCTTTATTTCTAGACTGCATGAAACTCTTCCATGGTGATATTAGAAGGAAGACATTGTCTCCCACATTGAGCTCTATATCCCCTAGATGTGTGATAATATAGACCTTTTTCAACTCTATGAAGATTTGATATGTTTCTAGATGGTTTGTAAATCATCTATCATCTCTTGTTGAAGATGGGGTCCTTGTTTCATTCTTTCAGCATCTTCATCCAAACAAGTTGGAGATATACATCCGTTTCCATCAAGAACTATATATGGAACCATTTTAATACAAAAGTTGAATCTATTTCCATATAAAAACTCCACCACTGAGAGATGAAGATCCCATCCACATATGAATTATATATAAAATAATCCAAACATATCTTTCATCATATAAATATTCCTTTTAGATTGACCATCATTTTGAGGGTGATAAGACATAATAAATCATAATTCATTACACAATGATAATTAAAGGCTCCACTGTAATTTAGATGTGAACCTGGGGACACAATAAAAAACAATTGAAAGTGGAACACCACGTATTCCCACCACTTCAATCAAATATATATTTTTAATTATATCAAGTGAGATATATTTCTGAATAGTGATAATTTCAGCAGTCTTGGAGAGTTGGTATACCACAACCCATATAGCATTATATCTATTGGATATTTTCAGGTGACCATTGTCGTTGTACATAGTGACACTATCCTATTTCCATAGGGGTATAAGAAATAGTTTCCTCACCCAATTGAACATTTATCAATGTACATTAAATTGATGACATATCAAGAACCTTGATATACAATCCACAATATTTTTCATCATGTTATCGCACTTGAATTTATCTCAGGGATATTGGTACATCTTGGAACACCCATGATGGATATTGAATGTTTGGAAATGTTCATATTACAATATATCATTCTTTATCCTATATAATTAAGGGACACAAATCCATGTCCCAAAATTAATCACACCATCATCATCGATATGTATCTCATAGAGCCTCCCCTCTTTTATTGCATTCAACATCTATTGTTTCACAAGATCATCCCTTTGTGACTCCTTAATTTTTTCTGAGATAGATAGTTGGGAAATTATTTGGTCAATGTAGGATTTATTCCCTGCCATTATGATTTTAAAATCTATCCTTTACATGTCCAATAATGCAGGTTCTTTCTCAAAATGTAACATGTATATATTTGCATGATATTTTCTACAAAGAGCATCAACATCCATGTTCCCATTATTGGGATGATAGTGAATATAGAAATCATATTATTTGATTATTTCTAACAAAATGCTTGAATCGTGTTAATATACTTATTTCATAATATATTCATTTGGAACATGTGATATGTATATATGTCACACTTCTCCACATATGGTTAGTGCCACCAAATTTTCAAAGAAAAAATCACAACTGCTTGCTCCAAATAATGTGTTCGGAAGTTCAACTTATAGATCATCAACTACAATGATTTATAGGTTTGAAATTACAATTTTGGATGTCTACACAACCCATTAATTTCATGGAATCATCAAGCTATATCAAAAAACATTCTATAGTTTTTTTAATTTTAGTTTAGGAGATTGGATCATCCTTCACATTAGTACCTTGATTTTTTCCTCACATTTTAATGTCTATACATAAATTACCACTTTAATATTTTATTTTCTCATCATTCTTGTTGATAATTAGAATAGTTGATAATACACATATAATCTTTCAAAATTATGGATTTCAATAACACTAAAGGTTTTATTCCCTTCCTGAGTTTCCTTTTATGTTGGGTCCATTGAAATTTCCTGACTTATGATCACATGACCCATGAATGTGACTTGCTTTATCGAAACGTCACACATTGTTAACAAGTAATAAACATTATTCTTCCTCAATATCATCAACTACACCCTTATTTGGTATTAATGTTCTTCACTTATAATAGAGTAGATGATAAAGTCCTCAATAAGCACTTGAAATTTTATTGAGGTTATGTAAAGAAACAATATTCATAAAATCCATGAATATCATTGGGTAATTAGTAGGTTCAAATGGTATAACTATAAAATCATAATTTTCATACCTTTTATGGACAGTAGTATTATTAGTATATTCCCTCTTCACTTTTAGATGATGTTATCAAAAATATTGATCCACCATTTCGATGTACCAAGATCCATGCAACAGATTGTACAATTATTCAATCCTTCAATGAGGATACATGATATTTATGGTGATCTAGTTGGATTTTTTATTATCAATACACAACCTCCACGATCCTTCTTTTTTCACCACAATGATCCTAGGAAAACACCATGGTAATGAAGTATGACATATGAACCCTTTATAAAAGTTCTCTAACAACTACATCAATAACTACTCCATTTTGATTGGATCCATACTATTGGATAACATTGATATTTGAGTTTATTTAGGTATGAATTATATTGAGAAAAATACCTCATGATGCAAGGATATTTTAGAAAATTCCTCGTGAAATACATCATATATTCCCTCACAAGGAGTATTTCCCGAAGGTTGACATCATCTTATGAATCATCCATTTGATCGAGGTATGCTTCATCCCATGTAATCAGAACCCAGATCATTAAATAAATTTTCACTTTACATTCATGATCCTTACTGAATATTTATAGGAACATTGAATGGTTCAGAATATGAAATGGTATTTATTTTTTCCAAATTTTTTATCTGTTCTATATATAACAAGAGTCATTCCATCCCCATTATGGAATTAAATTCCACCAATGAAATTAATACAATATTCATTTGGAGAATCATCCCACATAGGTCAGTAATAAAAGAATCTATAATTCATGTTTCAATGAGTTCACCACCGGTAATTTTTATAGATATCTCTACTTCAAGGATTTTGAGCCCCAATTCAATAGTTCAAGAAAAATTGAATTGTTTAAAATAATTCATAGAAATTGAATCCTTTAAAACACTTTTAATTATTGATTGAATAGTATGTGAACCTTGTATGACATCAATTTCGTACTCCAGTCAAATATTATTGATATAATAATCCATACCTTTCTCATATAGATTTGGTTTCTAAGGATGCTGATTACCCTTGAGGACTTGGGCTATAGTGTAGTGGATTGCATATTGACCATGCTCTGTAAGATTAGACCATTGGTGGTGCTTCTCATTCCTCTATGAAAATATCATAGTTAATCAAGTATTTTATGAATTCAAGAGCATGGTGGACTTCTCTCCCACACCTAATGAATTTCTCGTTCCCATTCATGTAGTTCCAATGATTCTTCTTCCCATGTTTTTGACATGTGGGTGGTTGAGTTTTCTTTCATCATTTTTCTTGAAATCTTCCATCTTGAAATAACGTCATTAGTATCATATCATCGTATCCAATTGATCATTATCCAAACTATATCTCCATATTGAGATAACATTGATCAATTTTTAAAAAACTCAAAATGTTCCAAATTACATGATGCTTTCGAAGGTGTGGTTTTAGACCACTAATGAATCTAATTTTTTTCTATCATTATTGATAACTAATCAGGAAGCATTCAATGTAAGGCTTGAAAAATTTACCTTGAATGCCATAATAGATTCATCTTTCTATTTCATCATATGTATGAATTCTCTCTCTAATATTTTTCAAAGAGTATGATGTAAATAAAATTTCTAAAACATTATCTTAATGTCATCCAACTCCTACTCTTCAATTGTTTTATCTTTGGCCTGATATCCATAATGAAAGCCTATTATTGATTGAACTCTCCATCTAGATGATAAATAGATAGATTCACCATCTCATTCTAAGAATAGTAAAGATTGTAAATGATATTTTCCATCGAGTTGTCCCATTATTCTACAACTACTTGATCATTATATCCACAAAATGATTGTGTTGATTTTCTCATAAAAGTCTTGGTAGGCAATTTATTCCTCTTTGGGGGATGATGACATTCCAAATAATTCAAGATAGTTTTCATAATCTATGGTATCTAATTAATAATATACATGAAATTTTAAACTCCACCTCCCAACATAATAGGGATGTCAATCGAGTAATTACTATATCATCTATTTCATGGGATGTTGGACTGGATTCTTAAACTTCCAAACATTTTCTAAAATAGAAAATGTCAGAAAATTTAAGTCTAGAAGACATGAATAATATATCACATTATAAAATTAACTCTAAAAGATTATCTGATGGGATCCCAATGTATAGAAAATTTTCTTCTTTTCATACATATACATAGTTTCATACTTTGTATTTTACTATAGTTCCCTAATCCTAATTAAAATATTAACAAATAATTTCTTTTTTAAAAACTATAGTGACTCATATCTTTCAATAATCCCTATTACATCATTAAAATGATAAATAACCTAAAATATACACAATATGGATCCCAGGTTTTACTGTCATGTGAATACTAGGACCATACATCACATTTACATTGTAAAACATATACAATTACTTAATTTTTTTCTTCCATAGATTTTTATTGTGTATACGATTATCCTTAGTACATGTAGTCAACTGAGGATATTAATTAAAAATGGGCGAGGCAAAAATCCCACTAAGAGCATTGAAAATATCTTAAAACAATATTACATGGGGTGGGAAATATCATAACATCATAATAATGAAAGGAATCCTTAAATAAAGCATGGAATATAGAAATACATTGAAAAGAAAAATCAAGTCTTTGTGGTAAGATACCAAACATAGCTTCAAACACCGATTGAATCATGATGGTGCATATAACACATTTTTTATATGATACATAAATTTAACCAATATATCGGATATCTATATGATTCTTGGAGAACCCCTCAAATCATTGAATTTTCTTTGTGCTTTAAAATTCCAATTTCACCAATCACATCATAACATTAACATTATAAAGCATGAAACATAGATGGTATATTAATCATGAACAAAAAATATTCCATTTAAAAGAATCATTTTTACTTCATAAATAATTCATTCATAAATTATGGGTTTACAAATTAAATATTAAATAACATATATGATATAATAATAATATACCTTGAGTGAGATATAAAAGGTGTATTTTTTTAATGAATTATTGTTTTGGAAAACATTTTGATTTTCATTAACTGAAGAAGAAAAAATTTATATATCCCAAAAAGAAGTCAAATAATGATGAATAAATGATATATATGTATTATCAATTTTGAATTTAGTGTGAAATTGGGAAACCCCAATAAAGGAGATTTGGGTTCTAGAATTCCCATTACCATGTTATTGAATCATTTCATCACTTTAATGTCACTTATAATATCATTAGATACGTTAATTAAAAATTATATACATCTTAATACATTAAATGATATTTCATTTCCCATGGTGTCAGTAAATTGACACATCACGGGTGACTGTTTCATTTTTATGACAAAAATGATAGGGAAGAGTATTCTATTAACTCTTAAATTAAAATTAAATAATGAAAAAATATATATTTTATTGTATTTATAATTCTATTTTGATGATTTTATGGGGGATATATAAGGTAATTCATTTGAAATTGAAAAAAAAATTGAAAAAGAAATAGGATTTACCACTTGAATTCTCATGTTGAGATCCTCACCAAGGCGCCTAGGATGAGTCTATTAATGAAACAAATATCTAATTGACGTGGGGGGGCATGGAGTGTTATTGAGTACATTATATTAGGGATACAATATTTTGGAGTGTGTTAAGAAGATGGGTTTAGGGGTGGTATTTTTAGTGAAGGAGAGGGGTGTTTTCTCAATATTTTTATAATTAGATTATTATTTTGACACATGATTATTAATAGTTTGGGTATTATCATAAATTATATTAAAATAATTAAATATAATTTTTGATTATGGTTCTTACATTAGTGATATATTAATTAATTGGTTATTTAACATAATATATATATATATATAATATAAATTTATGTATTTTTCTATCCACAATAAATTTATTTATTTCAGAAAAATATAAAAATATTCATCCTAATAATATTTATTTTTTTAGAAATCATAAATGATCTACATTGTATGAATATAAGTTTCTAAATATGATTACTATAATTTTTAATTAAATTATTTATTTTCGTTAAAAATACAGATTTTATAATAATTTAAATATTTACATATGTTGTCATAAAATTACCATAATATCATAATACATAATAATAATAATTCATAAAATAATATTATGAGAAAAACTATCCACTAAATTATTAAATAAATTGTAATATTGTAATTAAAATTTAAGATACCTAAAGATAACAACACTTAATTAATCAATTTTAAAATAATTACCTATAAATGATATAATAATACCATATATTTCTTTATTAGATGATTTTTATTATAAATTCATGTGTGATTCTACTATTCATTTTTCATGTTTAATATTCATAAGGTCCATTTTACTATTTCAATAGTTATGTTACTATTTCATCTGTACTGGTTCCTTATCTTCATGAAATACATCTTTTTCAATTAATTTTTGATTAATATAATTTTTATTAAGGTATCTATTTTATTTTATGTTATTTATAATATTCTACATTACAATAATAATAGAGAAATTCATTTGATAATTTATATGTGGTTTAATCTAAAACTAAGGTATACATCAATATTTGAGATCCTACTGAAAGTGAGCAATTTGGAGTCACCTGTTATATTACAAATCATCACATTAGGGGTACGAGAGGGTGATGGGGTCCTGATAGAGTGGTATAAATTTTTTTTTTGCTGATAGATATAATAGAAATATTTGTAATGAAATCTGGAGGAATTAATGTATTATTAAGGAAATATTAATTATAGTACATAGTGTTTGATATATATTGTGATACCAGCTATGAAATAGTAATTTATGGTCCTCTGTGATCTTATGAAAAGACCATATGATTTCATAACATCTTATGAATTATAATACTAATTTATGTGATGTGACCGATGTTTAGTATATGAATTATTTCAATATAAAAATTATAAAACCTTTTAGATTATATTATCTATTATAATAACCAAATTAAAAATGATAAGTTGAATAATAAAATAAAATTTTTAGTGTTTTTTTATTAGTATTGAGTGTTATTGATACAATTATATGATTTTGGGAATTTATCTAATAACTATTGAATATTATATGATATTTTTTAATCTTATGTGGATGATATATATATTCCCAAATTAAATTTTTTTATATTACTATCCATATTTCTCATTGACCTGTATTCTTTAATTGGCTCAATTATGAATGTATATCTGTTTTTATTACTATGGGGAATATAATGTAGTGATTTCTTCACCCTCAACGGTGTGATTATATTCACTTATAGTAATTGTTAAATAGATTCATTATGTTTTTATGGTTTTAAATTTTATTTATTTATTTTAATCATTGATATATTATTCATGTCAATCATTTATAGTCCAAAAAACGAATATTTTCAAGAGATTTATTTTTTCAAATTATATTATACAATAGATGTATAAATATAAATTATCTTTTAAAAAATTATTATTTAATAATTAAATTATTAAATAGTAAATATCATTCTTTGTATGATAGCATAATATTTTTTAAAAATTTACCATTGATTTAATTACATGAGTGTAAAAATAAATTTTTTATTATATAGAATTTTATTTTTATTTATAGATAATTCTTTTTCATCTTCATCTACTTACTAAATATGGATTGTTCGTAAATAGTTTCTGAATTTGGATAATTTGAAAAAATTTTAACAGTTTATATTAAAAAATATTTTAATGTATAACAATAGATGTCATCTATATATATTTTTTTGTGTATTCTAATTTTTTCTATTATAAGTTTATAGGAATATTTTTTATTAAAAAAACATTCCTATGTTGAGGTACTTCAATGGACTCTATAGGATATTATAATTATATATGGTTCAATATTAATTCAAATATCTAAACACTAAATTTGAATAATGATATTTTTTAGGGTATACTTCTACTCTATTTTATTTATACAGTTAATTAATTATCATTATAACTAATCCAATTTAAATTGATAATTAATTTTTGAATCAAAAATCATTATAATTTATTATATGAAGAAATTATTATTTTTCTATAGTATCACGTTTAAAAGGCAAAAAAATAACATGTAATTTTATTTTAATTATTTGGGATTATTAGAATTATTTGAAAAATGAGGGCGTCTGATTCTGAGACACGATGTGCAGAAAATAGAATTTTGAACATTATTTAGGGTACATCCTGTAATCATGTGGTCATCATTTTCAATCTTTTCAACTGATGCATGGATTAAAAATTCTAGGGCACCGTTTAATTTGTGACACCAATATTTTCTTAAAATAAGGGTTCATATCCACTGTAGTAGGTTGGGATAAAAATATAGTTTATGGACATTAAAAAATATAATATAAAATCAATGATATTTTATTTCATTTTTGTGTAACTGTTTTGTGGTGGTGGAAGGACTGATGACATGTCATTACATTAAATTGCTTGACTCCTATATTTGTAACCATGATGTGTAATCATTAAATGTGGTTCATAAATTAACCGCATTAATGTCATGCAACATGGTTGGTTTCCTGTTTATTTATTTGAAGCTCGGGGTTGGGTATTTTAGGAGAATGTGAGGAACCTCTAACCAAGTGACTTGATGACTTCCACCGATGAGGAAAGGAATCATGGACGTCATGGGAGGGATCAATATTGGATAGATGAATATTTGTGACATCAAGGAATTGGGACTCTTCATCCTCAAAAACCATGACTTTTTCCAATGGTTCATGAGGTAGGGGGTTTATTAAAGTTAATCTATGATGAATCAAATTGCTACCATCTATTATGATTTTTACACAGAGGGCGTGGGACAAATGAACAAGGTCCAGACCCTCCACTGATTCATTCTTTTCGCATTCTATGGGGGACAATCAGACAACCTGGCAGAGCCACGAATCCAGAAGCCGTGTAGCGATAGAGGCATCTGAGGAGACTCTTAGGTGCATGCAGAAGGGAAAACATACCACTGTAGATCACCTGGTGGCCCGAAGAAGTTTCACCACTCAGCGACGTGTCAGATGGTCTGGACAGCCAGGCGTGGTGGAGACAAGGCAGAGCCCTGTCGCGTACCACTGTGAGCAGGCCGCGACTTCGATGCCATAGAGGAAGTGGACTCTCTGCCTATGGGTCCACGGACGACCACTACAGTATCACATGGAGCCGCCAATTAAATAGTAGTTCAGCTCTTTGAGATGTTTGGTAAGGAGGAAAAGAAACTCCATTCTCTTCGTGGGCCAGCAGCAGGCTGTTGTGCCCAGCCGGGGCGGTCCAAGGCCTGACTGGCCGAGCCTGCGTTGGACAATCAATGTCAAGCCGACCCAAGAAGGTTCAGGCCAGGTCAGATCATACCCAGACCCCTTCAGGGAAATTTCGATTAAACAACTGTATATAGAGAACTAGACATCAGCATCACTAGGATCGTCAGTGATAGATAGTAATTTTTTGTTCCTCCACTTGGGTTTTGGAAAATGATGTAGAATGGTTGGGTTGGATCGTACCTGAATCCAACTGAGGCCTCTGCACTAGAAAGTCTACAACTTATAGACCAAGAGTCTGATTGATGTGATGTATATTTAATTGGAACCCTTTCGACATGATGGTCCATTAATTTACTTAGATGTGGGTCTTATTGGTGGTTGATGCACTACAGATATCCAGAGGTGAAGAATATACCAAAATCAAGCGCATCAGGGGGCCGAGATTTCTATGGAGGGTTGTCATCTGAGTTGCAACCCTCTATGGGTCAGCATTATAGAGACCATGTGTGAATCATAATAATAATGACTATGTGTGCATCATCATCATATTGAAAATCTTAGGATCAATATCTTGAAACTTTGTGTGGATCAGTATCATAGAGACCCTATGTGGATCAGTATTCTAGCAACCGTATGTGGATCAGCAGTGCACAACCCGATGAGGACCAACCTTAGAGTGTCCCATCATGGATCAACAATAAACGATCATGTGTGAAATTACATTGGAAATACTGCTTTTTTTAGTTATGTAGAATTTATAAATGAATAAAATTTTATAACATAAGGCTTATAATCATTATTTCTAAACTCTGAGTTGTTGACCAGGTTTGAGCTGTGTCTTTTACTTTGTGCATTGTTATTGAGATCATGATTTTTTTTTCATATTTTTGATTGAGAGGGACCTTCAGGGGTCTTAGGGTCCCTACTGGGTAATTTATACTCACCCCTACAGTCTTCACCCACAACATGTTGTGTCTTGTGTAGATAATGAGCTGCTTGACTGAGTCTATAGGAGAAAGGATCGTGTTGTACATAATTGTGATAGTTAATTTGGGGTGTTTTAGAGATGATATGTACATACCCCTTAGGTAGGATCCATGGTGGAAGATCTCAAGATCTGTTTTCTATTTTCTGTTTTATTGTATATTTCAGTTGGGATTGTATTCTAGCCCATTTAATTTTCAGTACACACTTTTACAACTGCAATTTTACATAGTGTTTTCATCTTGTTGTGTTCCTAGGATATATTTTTTTACATGTTTATTGGGAATGAATTCCCTATATAGGGATATTCCTTTCTGGTTCTAGTCCCCATCACCTGGCCAATGGATTGTGGGCTTGGATTAGTCATGGAATTGACCCTAGGGGACAGGTCATAACAAAGTTGTATCATAGGCGATTAATTTAACCAGAAAATCCAAGAGTCTATGTTTTCAATTGAGAAACATTGTTATGTGTCGTATGTTTGGGTTTTAGATTGGGGAGTCCAATGTTGGTGTGGCGACCGACATATCCAAACACAAGGACCCCGAATCCTAATTTCTTAATCGGTACATGAAAACATTGATTATTTCCCGAGATGGTACATTTGGTTGGTGTCCCAGCAATACCACTGCCTACTGGTCAATATTTACAACCGGTGTTATCGGTAGAGAACAAATATAAGAGAAGCACCTTATACAAGTTTTAGAGGTACATACTTCTCATGATTTGATGTTATCCCGACTCGCATGTGGATATGGAATATGTTGAGGTGGGGACTCATTTTCCATCTTTCTGGGGAACCATTAGAATAGGTGGTGGTCATACCAGTGAGCATTCTATGTGGCTCAATAGTGTTATAGCAGGGATTAGATTACCCTGATAATACGATGAGGTGAATTTTAATTGATCAAAGATTGAGAAAATTACTAATATAATTTGTCACATGCCATAAAAATATAAGTGGTTTGTGTTCCCTAGAGGTTATATAGTTTTGACAAGACGAAATGTCATTAATTTTGTACTGGTCAAGGTTTACCAACCATTCCTGGTAATCAATTAATACAATATGAATAGTTTTTCAGGGATCTGTCCCCTGAAAAAGATTTTTTAGGGACATATGAGATGACACTATTCTTTTGTTAATTACTACTTATGTTAAGTTTTCAAGAGAGAATGTTTTGGTTGAATGTTCTTTGGGTGAGCAGATACAGACAGTGAATGTTAGTAGTGGGAAAGAAGGAAACAGATGTTAGTCATAGAGAATTGGGTGTGTAAAAATTTTTTAGAAAAGGAAGTGATAGGGAAATATGAATATGTACGGAAGAAGATGTGGGGGAGGAGCTAGGAGAGATGAATGAGGTGGTTTAAATTCTTACATGTTGTATCCACCAACCCAATATGGTCCCCACCCTGCTCAGGAAGATGGAGGACATGGGAAGGGAGTAGATTAGTGTGGTAAAAAAGTGTGACCAAAGGGATCTATGAATGATTTGAGGTACAGTCTGTGTCTAATACTAGCTTCTGTATTAGTAGACATATGTTCTAACCATTCGTTGTCAATAATCTTGTTCAAAACCCCATGTTTCTAGTTAAACAGTTAATATGACCCATACTTTGGTGGATTCATATGGGATGAGACTTGATAATCACAATTATGCCGAAAATTTGACATGACCACTGAGACCATAGTTTCAGTTGGACAGTCATGGTGGAAGCAATGAGGCATTATGATGTCAGTTTGAGTATGGACATTTCTTCCACAGTTCTTACTTAGATTGAGAGTTTTCGGCCAAATTATTCTGTTATATCTACATCATTGGAATGGGATTTTCCTTGGTTGGTGAAAAAGGAAACCCATGAAACATGGGTGAAACACATGAATATGAGGGTGAAATTGTTCACTATTGAGTCAGCTAGTTTTTAACAACATAACATCAGGTGTAATGAGTTTTCAGAATCTGAGGTAGATGCAAACAAGGGCCCCCCTGTTGAGGATACCAGATGTGTTTGTTGGATATGTAGTATACTATGACACATCAGTGACCATAGTATGTTGTGTTTGGATGTAGGAGTGAATAGTGATTGCCTACTGCTCATAAATGACGATACAACACAAGAAGTACTATGATACCCATTAACCAGAGTTACCAGCTGTGGTATTTTCACTGAGGATTCTGCAGTACTTCTTGATGGGTGAACAATTTAATGTTAATTGTAATCACAAGATTATCAGTTATATATTCTCATAGAAGGACCTGAACTCGAGACAAACCCAATGACTAGAGTTCCTCTAGGACTATGTCTTCGAGATAGACAACACTTCTTGGAAGGGGAATGCAGTAGATTATATACTCCTCCGGAGGTATGGTCTACTATTGCTGAGTGAGGAGATAGAGATTCTAGCCGCATTATAGATAATTTTTTTGAGTATAGATGGACTAGATTATCTCCTGTCTGTGATTGTCTCTCCCCCACTTCATAAATGAGTTCAGGAGGCTCAACTTGGGGACACAGACAACAAGACATGACGTCCTCAGATATCCTCATGACAGGATCCTGATGAATTTTATAAAGGTGGAGATCACTTTATCCTCTTTATAGGGCACACTATGGCACTACTGACACAAATAAAGGTGGAGATCACTCATCGTGATACCTCACTTGTTTGCAAGTGAAGGTCGAGGATTAGGTACCACCATTCTTATCTTAGCCACTAGTGGTATTAGAGTGTATGTTCGATGGAATATTCATGAACTTCATGATGTGGATACCACATATGTTTGGGGGCCACGATTACATATTGGTGATCATTGAACAACTCAATAAGTCATCCCACATCCTACCCTTTCAAGAGCACGGATTAGTAGAGAGCATGGGATGTCTCTACATACAAGAGATTGTATGACTTAATGGGGCTCTAGGAACAATTGTTTCATATTGCGATGCTCGTTTTACATCCCATTTATGCAATGGATAACATGAGTCTTTCAAGGATCGGTGACATTTTAACACCGCCATCCATCTAGATAGAGATGGTTAGTTGGACCAAACTATACAAATATTCGAGGAAATACTTCATTCATGTTTCCCCAATTTTCCCATAGTTTGGAGGACCACCTTACCCTGGCAGAGTTCCCATACAACAGAAGTTACCACTCCACAATCAACATGGCTCCATTTGCATCCATGTACGATAGACCATGCAGATCACCCCTTTGATGGATAGTCCCATGTGAGTTAGAACATGTGCGTCCATATTTCGTATTGGATGCCATAGTGAAGTTGATGATCATCTAGGATATGATGAAGATAACATAGATATGGAATATGTCATATGATTTAAAGATACATAGACCCTTGGAGTTTGAATAAGGAGACTATGTATTCCTACGAATCTCACCCCGACGTGGTTAACTAAGGTTTGGATGGGCCTGCAAGCTATATTTGAGGTTCATCATACCATTAACTTCCTCGGTAGAGTAGGCTTGGTGGAAAACAATCTAGATCTACCTCCACATATGTACTTGTTGAATAATGTTTTCCATGTGTCACAATTGAGGAGGTACATGCATGACACATCGCACGTTAATGATTGGGTCAGGATGAACATTAACGATGGGGAAACATTTGCAGAGTTCTCGATAGAGATAGAGGATAGAAAAGAGAGGGTCCTTTAGGGATTGTCTATTCCTCTACTGCGATTTTATTTGCATAATGACATCCTTGAGGAGTGAAAATTTGAGAGGGAGGATAAGATTCATGCGGAGTACCCCCCACTTGTTTTCCATTTCCTTCTTTTGGCTTTTAGGGATTGAAATCCCTAATGTGGGGAGAATGTAATGGCCCAGAAATTCAATGTAATTTTTTTAACAATTTGATATTATTAAGACTCTAAGAAAAATGATGGAGCATGATTATGAGACCTGTCGTTCCTAGAATAGAATTTGGAACAGTATATATGGTATGTTCAGTAAACCCGTGGGTTGTGTTTTATATCATTTGTAGTGGTGCTTTAATTAAAAATCCAAGGGAACTATTTAATTCCCATTTATTGGATTCCCATAACAGAGTATTTACATCGATAATTGTAGTTTGTGAGAAAATGATTGTTTTTGTACTTTATAAAAAATTAATTAATTAAACAATGATATATAATTTTTTTTCTATCTTTTGAGTGGTGGTGGATAGACCAGTCAAATTTCATGCCATTAAATTGCTAAACACATGGTTTTGTATGCACAATGGTGAAACCTTAAATTTGGTTCATAAATTAACTGCATTAATGTTGTTTAAAATGGTTGGATTCCCATATTTTTAAGTGAGGCTATGTTTTGGTTTTTGAGAAGAGAGTGAGGAACTTCTAACGGCGTGATGTGATGGCTTCCACTGATGAGGAAAAAAACCTTGGACGTCATTGTAGGAATCTATCAGGGTTCGGATAACACATAAAAATTCAAAAGATTAGGAATATTTACCCTCCATAATGGTATCATTATCCAATGGTTTACGATGTAGGGGGTTTATTAAAGATTATCATTGAGGAATTATAGTTCAACCTCCTATTAGGATGTTGAAGTGGAGGGTGCGGGCCAAATGAACAAAGCCTGAACCCTATGATGCATTGTTGTTGTTGAGTAATTTTTGAGGTGGTCTTACAACAAGGAGAAACCTTGAATCCTTAAGCATTGCAACAATGGTAGTATCATGGATGGCTAGTAGGTGAAGAAGATGGGAAAACGGACCATCAAAAATCAACCGGTGTCCCACAGAAGTCATGTCAGCACAGAAGTTCCAGAGACAAGAGCGGCCAAGAAAGATTGGTGACCTAACCTCACTGACTGAAAATGGAGGTGGTGCCGCTTGATGTAACGACAAATGTTTGGGGAGCCGGAAAAAACTGGCTGCAGTGGTGGCGTGGAGGTGCGCTGTTATGCGCTACGATGAGAAGGTGTCGTCTTTGAATCCACAATGAATGGGGACCCTCTACCTATGGGTACCTCAAACGACTAGTGATTTTCCACCTAACATGACTAATTAAAGAGCTAAATGGATCTTTGATTCATTTGGGAAGGAGGGGGATCCCCCCCACGCGCAGGCCACCATCATGGTGTCGCGCCACCAAGTGGCCCGAAACGCCTGGCAGGCTGCGCCTAGTCTAAGTGGGTCAGGCTGGACCATAAAATAGCATAACTAGGATGCCCTATGATAGTTCAAACAAGGTCAGACCAGACTTGGACCCGTTCATGATCACGGTCGCTTAAAAACTCATATCTTGTGAACTAGACATTTGTTTAACGAACTGTATTCGACACTGGGATCTTGGGGTGAGACATGCCTTTTTAGATACTTTACTTTGGTTTTGGGGAAATTTGGAGTATGGATGGGTTGGGTTGTACTCTAATCCAACCAGGCCCCCATCACTAAAATTCATATAACTCACAGATCAGACATTATATTGATGTGATATCTCTTTCATTAGAATCCTTATGACATGACCGTCATTGGGTTTACTCCTTGGTTGAAGATCATGGAGGTTTATATACAAACCATGTCATGGTTAGTAGATTATATAGTACACAAGTGCACTAGGTGTGGGGAATCCAACAGATGACTATCATTTTATTAGCGACCCTATGTGGATCACAATCTAGAGACCCTTTGTGGATAAGAATAAATTTGACCCTATGCAGATCAACATCACAAACACCCTATGTAGATAAGCATCCAAATGAACCTTTGTGGATCTGTATCTAGAAACTCTATGTGCATTAGCATCATAGCAACCCTGTGTGGATCGGCATACTAGCAACCACATGTGTATTAGCAGTACATGCTTGATGTGGACCAGCCATAGAGTGGCCCATCGTGGATAAGCGATATATGACCATGTGTGGATTGAAATTGGATCAAATCCTTAATGGTTTAGTTGTGGAGGCATCCTAATAATATAAAATGATACAACATAAGAATAGAAATCTTTATTATAGAAATATGTGTTTTATACCTGGGTTGAGATGAGACATGTGCTTTTTGATTTCTGATTGAGATTATGCTTAGTTGTTTTCGGTTGTGAAATTCTGATAGTCCTTCGGGGGTCTCGGGGTCCTTACTAGGTAATTTATATACTGACCCCTATATGGTCTTCACCTGCACCTTGTCATCTCAGGTGATGTTGGCGAGTAGCTTGACTGATTATATAGGTCCTTGGTCCAGACAGTACATGACAGTGACGGTTGACTTGGAGAGATATTCAGACAAGCCATACATACCCCTCAGGTCGGATCCTCGATAGACAATCAAATGAGTAGTTTTCAGTTTTTTATTGTATTTTATGATTGAAATGGGTTTCTATTCCATCTCTTTTATTTTCATTACGCACTATTACTACTGTAGTTTTATTTGTGGTTGCATCTTGTTGTGTTCTTATGATATTTGTTTGTACATGTATAATGGTAATCCCCTCCCATTTTAGGGATACATTATTCCAGTTCTAGTCTCTAACCCCTGGCCTATAGAAGGCATGCTAGGGGAATTCATGACATGGACCCTGAGGGATAGGTCGAGACACAAAAAATAATAGTCTTAAATCTTTCAACATTTAATATAAACTATATGACGGAATTTTAAATTTTAGATTAATATTTCATACCAATTTATGTAGTCGTTTATTTTCTTTTTATTAATTTAAAATCATGTGAAATGGATATTAATTTCTGGAATTTAATTTCAAAAATCATTTAATTTAAAAAATATGATATTTATGGAATGTAATTAATTTATAGAGGGAATTTTTAATCCTAGTGATTTACAGTTTTATATTCCTTAACTTTATTTGTAAATATTTGGTCCAAGATGAGTTGTATATAGACAATACTTATATCATGTGTGATTGATTTATCAAATATATTGATAAGTGACATTATTCATATTAATTAAATTGATAGTCTCAAAGATTAGTGTGGTTAATTTCTAATATATATTGTATTTAATTAAAAATAAATATTGATTAATTATTTAAATTGGTAAATTATAAACTACTTAATTAATAAAATATATTTTTTATGTCATTCTAATGATGTACCATATGGTATTTTGAAATTTGATCTGACTTCATGGTTTAATATCATATATTATTATCTATAAGCACAAATTATAATGCTGATTAAAATATTTTAATAATATTATATGAAATTAATGAGTTTATAATACGGTGAAAATTTTATAATGTGATAACATTAATAATTAGGAAATTATACATTCACGAGAAAAGAAGAAACCATAATATACTTCCACTAAAATGTGGTTCGAATGACTAATATCTTTTAATGATACCACACATTACATAATTTGTTTTATCATAAATTAAATTCATAAAATTTTCATCGAAATTCCTAACATGCTGATATGATTCAATGATATATGGAACATTTCATATAGATTTATTTCAATAGATAGTGATCATAATTGTTAAAATTATTTCCTTCATAAATAATATACCTCATTATAATTTACATTATTTTAGATTTTAATTATTTCCACTGATCCATGACACTATAATTTTTTATTTATTTTATGAATATATGTGTTATATTCCTATGTTATAAATGTTGTTTGAGGAATTAACATTTTCCCAGTGTTTTATTAAATTCCATGGAGATGAAAAATATTCATAATAAAAACCCTTTTAAAATTATATATTTAAATTCATTGATCATTTTCCCCATTCAATGAATGTATTATTTTTTTGATGAAAAATATTTTTTCCTTGTATGATGCTATATAAATAAAATTCCATGAGTAGTAGTTTATCAGATTTATAACAATGCTTAAGATATATTTTTAACATAATTTATCATGATTTTAGAGAATAAACATAATCATCCTTCAATAAATAATTTTTAATGATATTTTATTATTTTTTAGTTAATATGAAGAATTATTTAATACATTATATTCATCGCTAACTTGTTGTACTAAAACATTTATGTGAAAATATATCACTAGTATGCATAATTAAAATATGTTTTTTATTTTTAAAATAATAAATGAAAATTTTAATATATATTATATAAATTAGAGATGAAATTAATTCATGTCCATTTCTATTTATTAGATATAAATGAATTTATTCTTTCTGTGTAAAGTGCCAAGGGATATTTTTTACAAACATTATCCAATGGAAATGTGTATGAATAAATTTTCAATTATTTTAGGATGAAATGTCTATATAATATTATTGATTTGAAATTTCTCATGAAATTAAAAAAATATAAATAGAATTTTTATTATATTTATTGTCAAATATTTCTTGATGATAATTTTTAACCATTTGATTTATTATTATAAAAAAAATTAAATTTTCCTTTATTTTAATTTTTATGAATAGTGTCAAAATAATTATCCATTAATATTAGAATTGAAATTTTTATTTTAATATTAGTAAATGGGATATGATGATTCAGTTTCTACAAAATTCATAAATGGGGAATGGTATAAAAATTGTATTAGTGGATGATTATTTGTTTTTAGTGTAAATATTAAATTGTGGTTTCTTGTCTAACCCATGTCACGATATTTCATTCATTAGAAACTAGGATTATTTATATTAAAAGAGTCTAAAAATGAAAAAATAATAATAATATATGTTTATTGATTAAATGAAAAGTAGAATAATTTGAAATATAATAAAAACATCTCATTCACATATAGTTTATAGTTGTAGATGTTTAATTTATGTCTTATGTTGTGTTTTTAGGGTAGTGATATATGTTTTTTAGTAAATATAATATATTGAAATGATTTATTGATCTAAATAATGATTATATTAAAATTATCATGGAATGTTTTCATAATGGTGTTTGTTGAGTTGTTTGTATTTTTGTTCATTGACATAGATTCCATGTGACATTTTTCCTAGGTGAAGTTTGGTGGTTTCTATAGGAAAATGCATTTTCTAATGCCTACATTGTTGGTTAACAAGTTAGGGATAATAATATATTGGTGAAATGATTCTTCATTAATTGATGTTGAGAGTGGATTTTGATTGGATCCCCTTAGATATTATTTTATTTAATCCCTTTATAAAAATAATCTATTAGAGAGGTACCTATTTTGGTTTCTAAATATAGGGTTTTTCTTTTTGGGAGAGGATAAGAAATTTAATAATACCCCCCGATCCAAATTTTGGAATCTGGAATGAATACTTCTTTTCAGTGGATTATTGTTTTCATGTATTAGGGAGTGATTTATATTACTATATATAATATATTTTTATATAACTATGTAATTGAGTTTATATACATTATGATTTTGAAAAAGAGATTCCAGTTGAAATTTAATCATTCTTAATCAAGTTCCCATGTGATTTGAATGAATTTTATATTTCCCATTGATATTGTTTATAAATGATGCACCCTAGATATGTGGTTCATATGGATTATCATGTCAGATTTAGAATTTGTTTCATGTATTTTATGCTTATTTTAGTGTATGTGGCTGATTAGAAACTATTTGTATTTTGGGTCAATAATTTGTATTATGAACAATGTTTTTTCAACTATATAAATCTATAATGAAATTACATCATGAACTAAAATACAATACGGAGTAATATGATAAAACTTAAATGATATATATAGGTTACAAAACTATATATTCTACATTTTTTTAACATTTTTCAATTCATTTTCTTCACATTTATTTATTAAGACACTTTTTATGAAATTATTTAATAATTATATTAATATTTTTTCTTTTATGATTTAAATTATTCTATCCTTCATAATAAAAAGATGCTGAGGTATAAAATTCCCCCCTCTGACTAATTTATAAAAACCATTATCTCACATAGAATTCTATGATTCATTACATGAACACATATGATTCAATTTTCTTGGTGGATTAGATTTAAACATTGAAATATTCTACTATATTGACCTCAAAGTCTCTCTTTTAGTGCATCAGATGGGGAATGGAATGATTTACAGTGAGAGTGGATCATGATAATTAGTATATATTAGGCTAATTTTCTAGGTCTATATAGTGTAAATATGATTTTTCGGTGGAACTGGAGAAATATCCATTGATTGATAATCTCCTTATGTTTGTTGTCGAGTTTCCTCATGTGTTTATTTTTAATATTTCATATCTTCCATCATAAATAGATGTATAATTCTCTATATAGATGATTAATTCTATGAGACCTATCTTAAATCCTTTATTACATTTTGGCCTATTGTAAATAAATCAATTAAATTCTCATAATGAATATCTCATAATTAAAGGATTCATCTATCCATGTGTGTCACCATAGTGGGAAGTTAATCATTTTTTTCAATGCCTATCAGTTTAATAAATTGACATCATGTTGATTTTTGTAAACATAATCAATCTAATATAACAAAAAAAATTATATATGAAATGATTGGTAATTTTTTACCAGTTTATGTGGGTTGAGTAATTTTTGAAGATTGATCCTCTGTGTGATTTAAACTAGTTCTGAATAAAAAAATATTCATTCCTAAGATCACATTCTAGACTATGTATATCCATTATGAGTACCCTTTTATGCCTATTTTTCTGAAAAATGAATCAAAATATTTTATACAACAAGTAAAAAAGATATTCAAGTATTATGATGATTCATTCATTGATATTTTCGGCATTATATTTTGGTTTAAATAAAAAACAAGGAGCAAAATAATTTTATTACCTATGAGTAGTGACATAAAAAAAGATACATAATTATATTTATATGATGTTTAGGAATTATATTTCGCCTATCTTTATGTTAATTTTACTAGGATATAATGGATTGAGATATTTTATATTATTTGATCCAAAATTTTTTTTGGATTATATGACATGGGGGAATTATTGGAATATTCTTGAGATGCAGATATAAATTGGAATTGCGTGAAATTACCATAAATTTGTTACATTTTTATTTAATATCTATTCTATGATGATAAATCTTTCTTGGAAGAGGTTTATGTTCTTATGGGATTTAAAATATTAGCGATATTTTTATTTGATGAAGTGTGTTTTGTATTTTTTCCATTGTTGAATATTACAGGGGGTGCTTTGGACTATGTGGTGTTCTTTAATTTATATGGTTGATGTTTTTGTTCTGTTCTTATATATGGTGATCATATGATATATTATGGATCTCTAAATATTAATACACTACAGTGGAACAGTCCATCCAACAATGTTGAAAACATTGTCTTAATGCATTCTCATTTGGGCAGGCACGTCACACCCATGACTTCTGTTGGAGGTATCATTATATTTATTCTCAGTATATATTTTACCCATTTGGTTTCCTTTGTGTTTTTATAGAAAACTGATTAAAAATTTATAGAAAACTTTTGGAACATGTTTTGAATGTTGTTAGTTTAAATTTTGCACCCATTACTATTTAATAGTGTGGTTGGTGACTTATTTGAGGTAGTAGCCACCTCTTATTCGGCACACTATAAGATAGAGCGTTCTTGAGAAACACGTGGTAGGAACCTCTTTGGAATCTTAGGGGTTCATGGTTACAATAGAGTTTGTAAAACCATGTGGAAAATCTATTTGTGTGCCTAGATTAGTAAATTTCATTAAATTCAAAAACTACAACTTTAAAATATTCACCACAACACTCATTCTCAACCCCACTCATGATTCCTAACCCTAGGAATGCCTCTCCCTTCCTCCACACTTTCGGTGACTCCTTTTTGATTTGTGATTTTTCTTGTATTCATCACAGAAACATCATGTATGTGCCCCTTCTCTTGGTTTTCATCATTTTATAGTGTATCCCTCTTTATTAATTGATTTTCACTTCTATAGTAGGCGAGGTAGATTTTTTGGTATAGATAATTATTATTTGGGTTTAATCATGTTTTAAGGTTTTACCATTCATATAATGTGTGTGATTGAGGTTACATTTCATTTTTGAAACATCTTCCATATGTTTCTTCAATCAAGGATGGTGGTTTCATTCATAAACAGTAACTTATGAATTTGATATTCATTATTCCATGATAAAATGTTTTTTATGAATTATGAATGTAATGTGAAATCTATTTTTGATGTGTTCCTAAATTTATATGGATTGAAATTGTTATTTATAATATAAATTGGGATTATTTCATGTGTGAACAGTTTTTGTGCTTATTGAAGATGTTTTATAAAAAATGCAAGTTATAAAAAACATTTTTTTAATTAATTTGTTGTGTGTCTGGTTCAAAAATATGGTTTTGATGCATAATGGGGGTTAAACACATGTTATATTGTTTGGAATGTGTCAGTGTAAATTTTTTTGATCCTTGTGACATGTCGAACAAAAATTGAGCCCCATAGAAAACCTTGGTTACAAGGTTGGTGGATTAGGAATGTCATTATCCACCTCCCTGGGCCATGAATCTTGTCATCTGACCCCATGGGTCTTCTATAATACCTTGGATGCCTTCCCAGCACACCATAGGATATTAATCACTAAGGGCAATTATCAGACTAACGACTGCCTCCACAGGCCAACATATGTTCTTTCTGTGTGTTTTGTCCTCATTCACACACACCCTGATAAACAACATAGAAGGTCACCCATCCATATTACAACTCCATGCCACGCATGCATAACTGTGGAGTTCTAATCACGTAGTCCATCAAAAATAATGGATTAACTTTTTGACATGGGTAGTAACATTTATCCCTTTTTAGTCTCACTTTTCCAGAGGTGTTACATTATCCACCCCTTTAAAGAATAACACCCTCGTTGTGGACCCCAACCCTCAAACCCAGGGAGTGCCTAAGAACTTTTGGCTGGGTATTGGCTCTAATACAATTTTTCATGATCCACCTCCCTGACCCATAAACCTTGTCATCTGACCCCATGGGTCTCCTGTATTACCTTGGTTGCCTTCCCAGCAAACCATAGGCTATTACTCACTAGGGTCACTTATTAGACTAATAATTGTCCCCATAGGCCAACAAATGTTCTTTCAGTGTATTTTTTCCTCCCTCACAAACAACCAGGGATACTTCCAAGATGGTTAGACATCCTGATTACTACTCGAGGCCAAACATGATTAATTGTGGAGTTCTAATCAAGTAGGCTCCGGAAAAGAAAGGTGGACCTTTTTGACATGGTTAGTAAAATTTATCCTTTTTAAGTCACATTTTTTCAGTGGTGTTACATTAAAATAAAGGTGAACCTTCTTGAAATCTGTAGTAACATTTAGCTATTTAGGTTTCACTTTTCCAGGTGTGTTACATTATCCACCCATTTAAATCATAACACCCTCGTTCTGGACCCCAAGCCTCAAACCCAGGTAATTCCTAAGAACCTCCAGCTGGGTATTGGCTCTGATACGATTTGTCATGATCCACCTCCACAGGAAATGAACCTTGTCATCTAACTCCATGGGTCTCCTGTAATACCATGGTTTCCTTCACAACACACCATAGGCTATTACTCACAAGGGTCGCTTATCAGACTACTGACTATCCCAATTGGCCAACACATGTTCTTTCAATGTGTTTTTCCTCATTCACACACACCATGGGAAACATCCCAGAAGGTCACCCATCCCAATTACTACTTCAAGCCAATCATGCTTAACTATGGTGTTCTAATCAAGTAGGATCCTGAAAATAAGGGTGCACCTTGTTGACATGGGTAGTAACATCTAGCCTTCTTATGTCTCACTTTTCCAAGGGTTCTACATTAAATGAAAGGTTAACCTTGTTGACATTGGTTTTATCATTGAGCCTTTTAAGTCTTACTTTTCTAGGGGTTTTACAAGGAACACTTTTCTAGATGAGTCATATGTTGTACATCCCATATTCTTCTCGAAGGATCAATGAATAGAATAGTAACTAAATATATATTTTTATAACCAATAAAACTTTTGATGTTTCTCCATTCTAGTAGCTCATGCATGATGATTCAATATAGTATTTATATTATTCAACATTCTACCATTATATTATATACAATGGCTTCCACTAATGCTAGTTATTATAATGTTTTCACGTAACATATTGATCATTTCTGGTATTGTAGTCACATAAAGGATACACTAAGCAGTTATGGTTATTTTCGAAGTATACATGTTTTCCATAAAATAATTTCCAAATTGTTTACTATTTTTATTATATAAATCCTATTTTTTATTTTATCTAATAAATTTTTTACCATGGAATCAATTTTTTTTTGGAATTCTACTAGTCTTTGTCTCACACACCTACTGACACCACTGGGTGTATGTAGACTTTGTTATGTATGAAACAGGTGAAGGAATGGTGGTTAAATAATGTGGCAAGGGATGGTAGTGGTTGTCTCCTAGTAGTTGTTTTAGGTGATGTTGAAATGACAATTCTCTACTTTTTTCAAGGTGGTATTTTGGAATATTTCTCATTCCCTTTGGATATAGGACTTTTGGGTTTTATTTAACGTTGTATAAACGAATCTGAAAATATTGTATTCCTTATTTAGTTGTGATTTTTTAGTTTTGGTTGATTTATTATTTATTATTTTTATATAATATGTGGAAATCATTACCTAGTTATATTTTGGGCTTCCAAACACTTTTTACCAGCCTGTCTAGAATTTTTATACCTTTTGGGCCATTGCCTGAACTGGTTCGACTATTCGGTTGGATGTTACTCTATCAGTGTTCATGAATAAATGGAATTAGATATATGTTATACCCTTTTTGATCATGATATTTTGGAAGATAATTGATGTAACATCCAAGGTAAATAAAGGATATGATATTTTCACTATTTTAATATATTTGAATTAAATATGAATTTTACATAAAATATGATGTTATGATCTATGTCGTACACGACCTGAAATTATGGGTTTCTCCAAAAGCTCATGTTTCACAAAAGGATGAGTCATACTTAAAAATTATAATATAATATTATTTTTAATGGTAGTTAATACATATTCATTGTATTGGAGTAAATAAACTGAACTATCTAAAATATGATAACACATTCATGTTAAATGTTTTTAAATTTATCCAATAAAATTTAAATAAATAAAATGTGAATGAATACAATATAAGCTTAAACACTCTTATATTCATTAAAAGATTTATTTATCCTCTTTTGATGGAAATCCATTTTTAGATCTATATTTTTTTACTATAATATGTTCTCCTTAAATAAATAATGTTATTATTTATAATTCAGACATCAAAATTTAATTTGGATGAAAATTTTTTATTTTGAAGATAATGTTAATTTTTTTATGAATAGTGAAAAATTATATATTTTAATTCAAAACTACCTTTTAATCGATTTTATTCATATGGTTAGATTATCTTTTTATAATTTTTTAAAGTGTAATTTGTTTATATTTTTACCATTTAATATAATTTTTGTCAATTTATGTAATTTCACTTTGATATTGGACATAAACAAATTTCAATGTTGTGATAAATATTATTTCTTAAAAACCCATTTTTTTCTTTTGGTAGAAAACATTTATTTTATATTAATTTCTTAAACTTCTGGGTTTTCAATATGGATGAATTTATTCCATATTTGGAATAATGAGTTCTAAAATGTGTTAATATTTATCATTTTTGTAGACATTATGAATAGTTAATTTTGAAAATATTTTATTTACCATGGTTAAAAGGTAAATCTCGAAAAATATTGTTAAAAAATAATATTACAATAATATTAAATTATCTAAAGATGTGTCATAATACTATTAGATAATAAATATATGACCATTTTTATCCTTGGGTCTATTTTTGGACCCCATGGAATGACTTTTATGTGAAAATGACACTTTATAAAAAAAATTCAAGTTAATGAAAATATAACATAAACATATATCTCTTAGTAAAATAATTTTTATAATGGTTTATATAAGACATATTTTCAATTATAATTATTAATTAGTAGGATAAAATGATTTAATAAATATGTTAATTTTATTTATAATTTTTAGACATCATATATATTAATATATTTATGACATGAAGATTATGTAATGATTATCTAATTAATGAATGTTTTAAACAAATGACATTATAAATATTAAAATAAATATATTTTGAATCTTTTAATTCCATTCAAAAATTATATGGATGATTATAACTTGTTATATTTTAATTAATGTAGGTTTTTTGAAAGAATCAAGTTGTTATAGATTATTCAAAGGTCATTATTTGAATACATTCTAAATTGACATAAATTAGTTTTTAAAATGAATACTCATTAATGAAATGATAAAAAATCCTAAAAATAGAGTTTTCATCCAACTGACATATATTATGTTACTAACATCCTTAAGGATATATTTTTTTGGGATATTTTCATTTTATAGTAAATATATTAACCATATATAAAGAATATACAAGAGGACATGGTAAAAGTAAAATTAGTTAACTAAAGGTTAATGCTATAATATATGGTTGCTTTTATTCCCTTAACATGAATAAAACAGATTTTTTAAAAGTACTTTGAACAATAATATCCTTATCTTTGAATTAAATGAATTAGGGACTTTGTGAAATCCAAATTATAATTTTAATAGAATAATATTTTCAAGCATTGCTAAAGAGCCCCTCTTCCCCATTTTAAAAAGAAATAACCTCTATCCCTTACTCACACATCTTAATCCCCATTGGCTCATCAAGACTCTTCCAAAATAATCTCCCAAAATCCCGGTATACAATCTAAAAGACTTTACATAGGAAGAAGGCACTTAAAGAAATCATTTTGGATCATACCAAAATCTGTTACCAAATTTAAAGAAAATGTCTTCCCTAAAGTTATTTTCTTTTATTTTCCTTCTTCAACCCCCTAAACTCTCATTATTCCATTATTATATAACAACCCCATTTTTTTAAATATACTAGTATTTTGTTATGTTATGGACTCAAAAAACACTTCCACACCTCCATCTAATTGATATAAACATATTGGTTCTTTGGACGGTGAACTACTGCATGTCCCGTTGTATGACATCGACTAGGGTGAGCTAAACATTCAGGATGAAATAATCGTCGCTGAGTACATGGTGGATATCGAGGATAAAAAAGACATGATCCTTCATGGGTGACCGATTCCTTTGTTGTGCATTATGTGGTAGCATGAGAATCTTCAATAGAGCACGTGGGAGTAAGAGGCCAAGATTTGTGCCTCGTACCCACATCTTTTTTAATAGTAATGTTTTGTCATTTTAGTGATGTAATGCCCTATGGTGGGGGGAATGTAATTCCTCAGATTTTACATGTATTATTTTTAAATATAATATGGAATTATTTACATACTATACCTTTTGAAGGTGTGCAATTTTGAGGCCAAGAGTGCCCGAAATAAATGTTAGAATTAATTTAATCTTAAAATCGTGTGCGTGAGCAGTTTTCCTAAAAAAATGGAATAACAACTAAATGAGTTCCCCAATAAGTTATATGAGGTAATAGTTTGGTTTTGATCAGTGTATTTACCTTAGGCGGGGCCTAACATTGATAGGATTGGGTCAGATACCATGTTATTTTTTGGGTGTTTGAGAGGATACATTTTAGAATAAAAAAATTAACAAATTATTTTATTTTCAAATGTTTCCATAATGCAACAAAACTTGTTTTCATTTAATGAGAAGGAGCCCAGGGTTATAATCCTTCCCCTGGTGTTTTCCCCTAGAATTCTCTAAATAATTGGAGAGGATCCAACCTTGGATGGTTTTTGATGAACAATGATGAACAACGATTCGTGGATCGTTGAGTAGTGAGATCGAACACCATCTAACAACCGATCTACCTCTTCTTCGATGAATGAGGTCGGCGATTGTTACTTCAATTATAATTTTCCTTGTTCTAGGATTGAAATAACGAAAGTAGATCAATCCACAAATATGTTGATCCAAAAATTGTTCGTTCATGAGGGAAGGTTATTATTTTCTTTTCTTTGGGTTTCTGATTTGGGGATTTAATACATGATAGTTTAGCTCTTTTTTTGGATTTTTTTATTCTTATACGACTGATCCTAATAATGGGAGAAGATCAATGTTGTGATGAAAGATGGCGGATGTTTGTTCCTCTATTTTCACTGGGATTGCTTCCCAATTTTTACTTATGTTCATAGTTTTCATTGTGGGGAATCGAACAATGGATCTTTGTGCATCCGTTCTACAATAAAACGGCCAATCAGATGCACGAAAATGATTGAATCAGCTTCGTGATGGAAGGAAGACCCCAGATCCTAGGTTTTGAGGAGAATGGGTGGTAGGATAGAGGATCAGAGGATAATATGGGTCTCGGTGGAGACATTCATTGTTTCTGGAAATTTCCGAATCACACGTTGTGCATCCCTGAGAACACTTCGTGTTGGACCGACTTATGGATGACTAGGGTTCCATGATGCATCAATAGATGACACAGAGTGTTCCCCAAAGAACACTTAAAATGGGTCCTTATTTAGACTCGACATGTATCCCATGTGATACATAAACATAATATGTAGTACACAACCATCTACTCCACCACATGGCCAGATTAGGCCGGTGGCAGGAGTTACCCCATGTACTGGTTACACAGGATGGTGAATACAAGATAAATCTATGTATGTGCACACATCATCATACACGGAGCTGACCCCAGTTACTCGAAAATAGCGTGTGATCTGTACTAAACTCATTCTACTGACCTTCCTACACAACAAGCACTACGATACAAGTCGTTGTACATTCACATTATCTGGGGTGAGAATAAATGATGTGTGACACCCCTACACACCGTGTAATTTTCAGCACATTGCTTGATCTTTCTATACACAGTATCTTGGTTATGTATCATTTCCTTTAGTGCCCCATATTTATCATTCACCAGAAGGTCTGGTATCATTTACATTCAAGAAGAAAATGAGACATTCTGTAGGACATTCTATGATATAGACAGGTATCCTTCCAAGAGTCATGTAGCGAGATCCTTTATCCATTATTGACCCAAGGTAGAGTCAGGTATCAATGTGACAATTCCCACAGGGCGTCGATCCTCTATTTAGCATGTGAGTCCAGATGAGTTGTTGTATCCTCCAAGGACATGGTAGTGATCCTTATATCTGCATCATGATCTCTCCCCACTCAGGAGTGTCTTCTACAAGAAGTAGTATGTCCATCTCTCATGACTTTTCCTGATAGACAATTCATCTCAAAATTACATAATCAGTTCTATAATACTAATGGAGTGAGTCTTCTGGGATGAGTGCTTTGTGATATCATCAAATGAAATCCCTAGCTGGGGGGAATGCTGTTGTGTTACATATATCTACACTACGGGTGTGGGTTTTGAGTATATCTTGTTTGTCTTCACCTATTATATGTTCATTAGACACAAACTAAATTGACATGACAATCCCTTTTGTTTGTGTATTTCTTTCAGGGTTGTGGGGTACTCTACTGAGAATTGATATTCTCACCCCTTCACGGGCTTTTCATGCACCTGTCGTGTCTTGTGCAGATGAGAAGCCTTTTGGATGAGTCCTGGGTGAACCAGGATAGGACCGAGCATTCAGAGTTTCCATACATGCCGAGGTGTTACTATAGCTATATGCAGTAGTCCCAATACCTCATTCTATTTGCAGGTTGCAATTTGTAGTTTTAAAAATCTTTTCTTTTTTGGTGGCTTGTATTTTGGAACATATTAAATTCTGTACATTACTTCTCGGAATACTCTAATGGATGGATTCAGTTGTATGCTGGC
The DNA here is from genome assembly GCA_963277665.1 of Viscum album. Lineage (NCBI taxonomy): Eukaryota > Viridiplantae > Streptophyta > Magnoliopsida > Santalales > Viscaceae > Viscum > Viscum album. The sequence continues at coordinate 1,323,412,338 of OY728152.1, read as the reverse complement.
ATTTTGTTCCTTATGGGTTTTTATACATTTCAACATTTATGGTCTTGGTGTTTTGTGTGTTTGTGTGTATAGGTACTTAGAAAGGCCCCACATGTTTGTATTATTCCTACTCAGTGATTGTCACCATCCCCTGGCATATTAGAGGCGGGCTTGGGTAGTCGCATCATGGGCCCCACTTGGACGAGTCATGATAATTTCCATGGAATCAGTTGGTGGTATTATGTATACCTAAAAATTGATTAAATCAAATGAATATTTGAGTTTCATTTTGATGATTTGAATGAATTAGTGCCTATTGAAATAAAGGTGCATCAGTCGGTCCATAAGAGATTAAATCTATTATTATAATATTTTCCAATATGATAAATAGAGGCACGTGTTTTGGATATGAATTGAGTCATGTTGGAGCATCATGATGTCATTCATATGGTGATTATATCATAACCTCTTCCATATTATATATCATGTTTGTGATATCGTTGTAACATCAAAATACTTTGAATATGATTTATTCACATCAGATATATATTTTTGAACTATGGGAGAGTATAATTTTTGTTTAAATCCAAATATAAAATGTCATTATTCATCCCAGAGTAACAAAATGAAATTCAATGATGTTATATACATTGATCTAATGTGGTGGACTGTTTCTTTATAAAGACTACAAGTGGTTAATTTAGTTCATGATAAAGAAATACCTCCCTCCTACAAGGATTAATGACCTATAATATCATCTTTTTATATCTATGTGGTTCTCAAAGATAAATATATGATCATGATTATATTTTATAGTATTTTTGTAGGTGGACATCTAGAAGATCCAATTATGGTATCGTTCCATGCTGGTTGGGTTCGTGGTCAGGTTATTCAATGTCATGAATTCCGATGTGATGTTTTTCTAGAAACAAATAAAATTATTTAATGCGTTATTGTACATTTTAAAATATGTTTTCATTAGTAATATATATATACTCACGTTCATAGGTGGTTAATTTTGAGAACCATTATTATATGTAATAATTCATTTCATAACATCAAAATTTCTTGATGATTTGTTTGTATATGTATTTAATGCGATTGGTTTAGTTTCATTGATATATAGTATCACACAAGGGACATGTAGTTAATCAATCAGTTATTGAAGCCAATAAAATTATTTATTGACTAAATTAAGTCTATTAGGTACATATATTGATTGATCTAGTGAGTTATCGTGAGATTTTATTTTCTAAAAAATAGCATGTATGAAAAACATTAAATCATTAACATAGAATAACCATTATTTTTGTTAGACCAATCAGTATTATGTAACATTTCCCTACCTAATATTATTGTTATATTAATGATATCATTATCCAGAAGAATGATGATTGAATAAGATATGTTAAGTAATATTATGTTTTCTCTACTAGTATTGGTTATCTATTTATGAAGTAGAGGATAATGATATCATATATAGTGTTGGAGTTGCATACCAACAATATATTCATTATTTCAATTTTATGAAAATATTGTTATAATATTTTAATCTGATGTAATCAATACATAACCAAACCCTTGAGTTAAATATTTTATTATCAAAAAATGTGATATTCATTTGCCTTTTAAATCATTTGTATTTTATTATGCATGGACTAAAGAGGATAAATATTCCCTGAAATTTTGTCGAAATAATATTATAACTTGGTTTCAATTTGATTTTAGTTGTATAAAACTAATTAAGATGTTGATTGATGATATCATACAATTCATTGAATATATTTTTAATGTCATAGAGTAGATTTATATGATATATCATTATATATAGTTGGAAAGATAAATTGGTTTCATTTTTTATGTGGTTGTTGAACCCTCCAACATACCTCTATTGGAGGAATATTAGTGGGGAGAGTTAGAGGTAGATGTATTAAGGGATCACTTAATACATGAGGATGTTATAAAGGGGTGGTTAAAGGATTATCATAAAATAATAATGATTTAGGAATGGTTTTTAGATACATCAGTAATACATGAGGATTTCCTATAAGTGTTCGACAGATCGTTAGATATATAGTATACCACTAATGAAAATATGTATCATTCATGTTGAAAATAAAATTGGGGGATGATAATTAGATTCCCAGTAGTGGAGTTTTTGTTTCTTTTTATGGTCTATTAGTAGGTTGTGTAATAGAATCAATTTCCTTGTTATTATTTTTATCAATTATGAGTCTTGTGATTAAAATGGGATGGTATATCTATGGATTCCATCATATTAGTAATGTGATAACATAGAAGATGTGAGGATAATTTGGGTTTTAATTCAACTGATAATCTCTAAAAAGTTCATTGAGAGATAATAGTTGAGTAACATGGATTTATTTTTGTGGAGGAATATATATGAGGTTTTCTTTCATAATGGGGGAACCAATGACTCTAATTTGTAATTTATATCCTCATTTTTCCAAATGATTATATGGATGATTTAATCATGAGTATTTTTAATGTATAACATGATATATTTTCCCCATATATATATGGAATGAATGATAGGGTGAACTATGTTGACACAAAAAGATAAGAAGCATGATTTAATTCTACATATTTTAATGTTTTATCTCGTAATTTTTGATTCACAATGGGTTTTTTCATATGAAAACATCTTTCACTTACGCATCGTTATAAATTTAATTATTTTTGATGCATAATGAATTTAATGATTCATTACTTAAATGATATAACATTGAGAAACCTATCATTTCAACCTATAATAATATTTCAAAACATAATAATGATCTCAATAATTTAGTCATGTTTTATCAAATGGTGAGTAGTGACACTTTTATTTTACTTTAATTTAATTTATTATCATCATTTAGGTCAATAATTTGTATGATTCAAATTATTTAATTATTCTATTGGCAAATATAAGATAATTTTAAAATAATAATGAACATTTGATAAATTTTATAATTTTCAATTTACAAGATATTATTTTTTACGAAATTCATATTCATTAAATCATAATTTAGTTATTCAATTACTTTTGACATAATTTTCTTAATCAATATGAAGAATATAATATAAGAAAATTAAAATTATAATAATATAATAGTAATGGTATCACAAAATATTGATAATAAACATCCAAGATTCTATATAGTTGTAAAACTCATAATCATGATAACACTTACCAAATCATTATTAATCTGGTTCTATAATTTTTATTATAAATCCCTTTATATCCAAACAAATAAACCATTAACATTATGAATTAAATAGAATTTATTATAATAACTATGAATTAAATACAATAATTGTGTTAATGTTCTTTACACAAGAATATGCCATTGTTTTAGATGGTGATATCCTCTTCCTCATGAAGCCACATACCTCCATGGAAACACCAATGGATCAACATAGAAAATTATATAATCCATTTGGAAAATATATATGATCATCAAATGAATGGACTTATTAATTGAAAATATATTTATATATTAAAAATCATAAAAGTGGTATAAAATCGAGTTTAAAGAACGAATAAATAACAGAAGTCCAAGAATTGATCCTTGTAAAAGGAATCCGAAAATAATGCAAGATATGGTTTTTGGATTTCCTATAAGTCACTAATAAAGAGGGTATGAGAATAATCAAAGGAATTTTTTTTCTTTATAAGAATATAACATATTGGATTTAAATTTCATGAATACCCATTCTTGTAATGTAAATATTAGGATTCATACCTCACTGAAAATGATTCTCCCTAATGATGTTAAAATCAAATTTGTACACATCATGAAACTTTATATGAACCTTCCTCAGAAAATATATGATGTTCATTCGGTCCATGATTTGGGTTCCCACCCAATATTTTAGCTACTCATTTTTTGTATTAAAATCTTACATTTTTTTAACTCACACTACATCACCTTTTTTAGAAGTCAAACTCCTCCAAAACCATTATTGTCCTCCTCAAAGAACGACATGATTTTAAAATCATGACATGGTTGAAAGAAAATAATTTTGTCCCTTAAATTATACTACACTCAAAAAAATATTTTACCTTTACATTAAAAACAAACCCCAGAGTGAAAAAGAAATGGGGTCCTAAAATTATTCCCGTCTTGATATACATATGTGGGAACCAATTATCACATGAGATAAATAATGCCATCAAAGGATAGTGTAGATAAACACTACAAAAAACTATATATTAAAAACAATATCAAGGAATATATGTCTCTAATGAGATTAAATTCACCGTAATATACACGAGGAAACAATCTCAAAAACTAGAAAAGTAAATATCAAGAATGTAAATAATGATACCTAAAAGGAATTAATCATCGATCATGTCATGGTACAATGTTTGCATCATGAAATTAAATTCCAATTTTCTCTACTCCATGCCATAGATTCAACATAATACATAAAACACATGGATAAAACAACCTTTGTAATGACCTAAAATTTAATTAATAAAAATTCCTCTTTATCTGATTTAATGTCATATTATGTAAAATGGTTATATAAAATATGTACTTATTTTGTTTAATGATTTTGGATTTTCCAAATGTCGTTATGAATTTTGACTGTTTCTAATATAGTTTTAGAAAATTGATCACAAGATTAGTATAAATATAGGGCTTTAACAAATCCATTTTAATCAAACAAAGGAAGTGATGTCCTCATCCAATAGACTTTCCCAGTATGAGGCCATTTGTCGAATCATGGAACAGATGTGACTTAATTGGGCGTCCCTTTGCACCTATCATTAGCTGAGCATCAACATTTTACGCTCTAATAGAAAGGTCTAAGGGAGAAGTGGAAGATGAAATAAATAATATTTTAATAAATTATTATTATTATAATTATTATTAATATGTATAAATGAACATATAATTTTTATATGAAAAATTGAAATTTTTATTACGATTTGAAAGTAGTCTTTGTTAAAACCAATGAATTTTTGATAAATGTCAGTTTTTATTTTAAAAGTGAAAATTCACATATTTTGAAAACTATTTTTAATAAATGAATATTATTTTTGGAATCAGGACTTAGAAATTATCTAATGGTTAATTTTTCATAATATTTCGAGACAATCAAATTTTTGGGTAAAAATTACATACATTTTAAATATATAATTTGTTTTATGACATCATATTGACCCAATAGTGATGTAATAAAATACTATAAACATTATGTTAATCCAATATATGATATACCATTAAAATAATGTGATTTTAGTTTTTATTTATTTATTTTTCAATGCTTTAGTGGACCCTTCCAGACATATAAAACATTATAGCTTTTTAAATTTCTTTCCATGAGAGTGTGACACATCTCTACATAAAAAAACCTATTAATTAAAAACCTACAGCCATTGGCCTTAAAAAATAACATTTTTTCACTACCCTTTTGAAAAAACAATGGGAAACAACCACTTTCTGGTTTATGGTTTTGATTTGTTTAGTTGTGGTGTCCCAAACCTAAATAATTAAAAATTCCTTCTCCATTCCTATATAATCCAACACAGGATCCCACTTCATCATAACTCAAAGAATTTTTATTTCATCCAATATCTTCCCTCATCTCTTTATAATCCACCCAACGTGCCCCACGATCCCCCGATGCCTCTCTCAAGTCTCTCCCAAACCTTTGAGATCAAACTTCCAAGTAAGGGACTCCTTCCTTCTTCATTTTAACCACGTTTCTTAATATTTTTATACCCATTAATTATCAATTATAAAAGTTGTGGTATGATTTCTCACCTCTCCCATACATATCTCATTATGATTTAGTGATTATAGACACATTTATCTCTCATTAATCCTTCCCATGCAAACCTGTTACCATGCAGAAATTCGGTTAATATTTTCACCCTCCTCATTTACATTCATGCAATTTAATTATATCATACTTCTAAATTCCATTCCTAATGTTGGTATATTGTGTCCCGAAATCCCCTTACTGTCAAGTTAATTTATAAATGACGATATAGTTCTTTTAATCTAGTCAAACCATTTTAAAAATTTCAATTTGACATCGTTATGCTACCAAAATAACCCCAAAAGTTTCATTCAAAATTAATTGGGTAGTGAATACCGTAACCACTCCTCAATAAATGGTATTAAACATTATCCACATGTAATTTTTTATTTAATACTTATATTAATGTATTCTACATATTTTATTCAGGGAATTAATTATGTTTTTAATTAATCCATGTTATATTATCTATGAAGGACACTTATGCATGGAATGAAATGATTATGAAGGGTGTGCCCTGATAGAACTCCAATTCATTGGGTGAATTATAGTAACGTGATTCATCATGTGAAATTAGTGTTGAATCATGCTATTTCAAGTGAAATGTGGTTCTACTTGTGCTTCATATGCAATGATGGATTACTCATGCTCCATGTGAAAAGTGACATGGCTCAGGGTAATATCATGTTAAATGATGTTTCCAGTTTTACATGTTCTGATAATCATGTTTTATCTTTACATTACGTTCATGTTTCTATTGAGCTCCATTTATATGCCTATTTTCAATAATGTATTTTATTCCTCATGTTATTTTATGTTTATCCCCTTATAGGGATTTACAGCTCACCCCTTTCTTAGGTATGTCCTCTAGTTATTCCATGAAATTCTAAGTACAAGGAAATGTAGGGGTTATGTAAAAGAATTTACTAATAAGATATTGTGTTTTGTGTTTTATGTTGTTATTTAATGTTCCTAATCCCAAAAGAAACTGTACCTCTTGATCATCTATGTTTTATCACGTGATGATTTTTTGTAATAATTTATGTTATCTGTTTAATAAAAAGTAGGGTTATTATAGTTGGTATCAGATGATAGGTTTAGTTATTTTTTGGATTAGGATTATAGAACCCTAGTGAATTCCTTAATGATAAGGAAATATATAATAAAAAACATTCCTATAGTTTGGTGATAATTGAGTAAGTTGTTAATCATGAAAGTACACCCATGTCTAGATACGAGTAGGTAGAGGCTGCTCTGGCACAGATGTAACTAGAAGTGGAAATTCTGACAAGGAGTTTCATTCATGAACCAGGGTATCCTAGAACATGATAAATATCCATGATGCACTCTTGTACATTACACTCCCAAGGGATATTATTTGGTAAATTTAAAACTATTGTATGAACCATTATTAAGGTTATAATAGAAAATTCCCTTAAGAATATATGTTTGAAAGTTGATCATGGATACAAAAATATTTATTCTTATAGATTAATACCTTAAGGATATAAAACATATATATATGTAATCTGTTTTTTCCTTGAATTAATCTTTATGTGTTACCCTTATCATTCCATTTATTTCAGCCAATGGCAGGTTATAGAAGGACTCAGGCTAACAAGTGATGTGAAGTTCATTGTGATGATTTTTCTGTTGAGAAGACAAATCCAATTGGAGTAGGAATCACAAAAATTATCATGATTATCTCTCATTTAACTGAATATTTGAATACAAACACATGTCAAGAAGAATGTGACCCCCCCCCTTGAAAGAACAAGTCACTATCAAGAGCTTCATGAGACGAATGCCTCCTAATTTTAATGGTTCATGTGATCCCTCAGTCCCTGAAAAATGGATGAACTCCATTAAAAAGATATTCTATATCCTTCAATCTTCTGAACAAGAGAAGGTTATTCTTGATTCTTATTGCATGGAAGGTGAATATGATCGATGGTGGAAATTAATCAAAAATTTTAATCCTGTTGAGGGTATCGAGGCATTGAATTTGAATTATTTATAATAAAAATTATCGATAAATATTTTTCTCGCACCCTCCGACTTATGATGGAAACAGACTTCCTTGACCTGAAGAAAAAAAGATGACAAATCCATTGGAGTGTATAGAGAAAACAACGTAAGGAATGTGTGATAGACCTCTATATTTGTGGTTACCCTTGAATGCACAGTTGACCGTGTCTATGGTGGGCTGAAATCAAGCCAATAGAAAGAACTGCTGATCTGTGACTTTGATAGCTATTTCAAAATTGTCTAATGTTCCCTGAAGGACGAAATGGATATCTGTGAATCTCAGTGGTATCTTGTGGATAAGAATCATAATGTGGACTTCAATTCTGGAAATTCGAGGGATAAATCCAATGTTGCTATGAAAATCCAGCTCACCACATACCAATTGTGATGAAAGAATCTCACTATTAATTACTTTAAGGGTATGCTAAAATTCATTAGGTGTGGAAGAGATGGGCACCTAGCCGTTAACTGCCGATAAGAAAAACCCACGACTGCAATAGAGGAGAGGAATACTCCGTTCGACTCTCAATGTGTTGTTCATTGCTTTAACTGTAATTAACCATGCAATATTGAAAATATGTGCCCAAATCCAAGGGTTTTTTAAGGAATCCAACAACCTCCATGATAGAAAAGGGTATAATTTTCCATCATTATCCCAAAAGTGAACCACAAATCATGGAAGTGAAGATGTTTGTGAGTATAGAAAATGTGGAAATCATAGAATCCCATGAATATTACACCCCTATCATAATTTTTGTATTGATCTTCTCAAAGATCCTTGTCATACTACATCTGATGGATTATGGTTCCATTCATGTCTAGGATTGGCATTCCCTATATAGAGCCAACAAAAATTGTCTTCATAGGGAAATCACTATCCTTATGGGGAATCGACCCCCGAATTATAAACATGTGCAAAGTTGAAAATGAATCCTCTTTAGCACCATCATCTCAAGTGTGGATATTACTACCCTATGATAACGTGTATCTGGCGTAGAAGTTTGAGCCTAAAGAAGCAACTGTCCTCGAAGACATGCCAATTGTGATGGAATTTACTGAAGTTTTTCCAAGGGAATTTCTTGGTCTTACACCTAGAAGAGATGTTGAATAATCAATTGAACTTATACATGGAGCATTACTATCATCCAATACTCTGTATAGAATCCCTATTGTGGATCATGAGAAGCTAACGAAACAACTAATAGAGAATCTAGATAATTGTTTTATATTCACATGTTATACACCATAGGGTGCACCAACTTTCATCATCATGGATATGTATGGGGTAATGTGCCTTTGCATTTATTATCACATCCTCAACAAAATAACATTTAATAACAAGTATCTTATTCCATGAATTGATGGAATATTCGATCATCTTTGTGGAGAACAATACTTCCCCAAGGTGTACATGTGGTCGGGTTATTATCAAGTAGGGGTGGAAAAGGATCATATCCCCCATACTACTTTTCGTTCAAGATACAAGAACTATGAATTCATAGTAATTCTTTTTGGACACAATAATTCTCTATCAATCCATATGGGCATGATGAATAGATTATTTAGAGACTAATTTGACAAATATATGGTATCTTTATATATGATCTTATAATATACTCAAAAATAAGGAGGATCATGAAGAGAATCTATGAACTGTACTCGAGACCTTGTGAAAGAAGAAGCACTATGGAAAGTACAAAAAGTGTCAATTCTGGTAGAAGTAGGTCTCATTAAAGGGTTATATCATCCCATGTAATGGAATAGATGTGGATCCCTCAAAGGAAACTATAATATAGGGATGGATGAGGCCAACATCGATAACAGATATCCATATATTCTTTGTGTTATCTATATATCATAAAAGATTAGTGATAAATTTCTCTCAATTTCGAACCATAGTACCAAGATAACTCATAAAGGAGTAATGATTTTTTAGAATGATGAATGTCAATAAATATTCAAGGAATTGAAAATGAGGCTTATCACTGCACCCATGCTCAAATTACCCACATGTGGAGATCTTTTTGTGGTATCCATTGACACTTAAAAGAAGGGATTGGGTTGCCTGATAATGAAAAATGAAATGGTCATTGCCTATGCTTCTTGGAAATTTAATGTAAATGAGAAGTATTATCCAAAGCATTATATATAGTTGGATGTAGTGATCTTATATTTAAAAACATGGTAGCATTACCTCTATGGGGAGAAGTGTGAAATATACATGGGTCAAAAAAACCTTAAATATATATTCACACAGAAAGAGTTCAATATGTTCGAATGAAGATGGTTAGAGCTGATCAATGATTATGACTACAAAATTCATTACCACCATGGAAAATTGAACAAGGTGGAAGATGTTTTACATAAAAAGGATCCAACGATTCTTCCATTTATGTGAATTTTGAAGGATCCAATCTTTATATATTTGATGAATGTGGACAAGGTAATCATAACTAAGGGAACATCATCAATACATTAAAATATTATTGCTCAAAACTATCATTTGTAATGTTTAATGGATTCTCAAAGAAAGGATTTGTAAATTATGAAATGTTTGGAAGCTATAAGTAATGGGAAATCCATAGAGTTCATGGTTGAAAAGGATGGACGTGTGAGATTTGGGCCACTATTATGTGTACCATCTGATCCAGAGATAATGAAATATCTTCTGAATAACACACATATCTCACCATTGTATATTCACCTGGGGGAATAAAGATGTATCAGGATCTTCAATAAATCATTTGGTGGGACAATATGAAAAGGGAAACTGCTGAATATACATTAATGTGCCTGGTATTTCAAAAAGAGATGGATGAGAGGGAAATGTCTAAAAGGGTGATGTAACCACTACCCACACTAACTTTTACGTGGGAGAACATTTCCATGGAATTTATGACTGGAAATCTAAGGACATCCAGAGGAAACAATTCTATATTGGTCTTTGTGAATCATCTTATGAAGACAGCTCACATTATCATGATTTGAGATGACTTCTCATTTGATAAACATACATGAATTTGTATCAATTAAGTGGTAAGGATGAATGGAGTACCACTATCTATTGTATGTGATCGCGATCCTAGATTCACCTCGATGTTTTGGAAAGTCCTATAAGATTCTCTAAGCATGGAACTGAAGTTCATTACAGCCTATAATCCTCTAAATGATGGAAAATGTGAAGGAACTATTCAGACAATGGAAGATATATTAGATCAGGTTAAATGGACTACATTCGAGGATGGGACCAACATCTTCCACGAGTTGATTTCTACTACAATAATATTTTCTACTCGAGAATCAGAATGTCACCAAATAAATCCCTTTATTGGAAAAAGTCCAGAACATCGGTGTGTTGGGATTAAGATAGTGAGAATAATCTACTAGGACCTAAAACGGATGAAGAAATGGTGGAGAAGGTATAAACCATTCAACAACATATCAAGGAATCCCAAACCTGACAGAAGTGTTATGAAGACAAACGTCGATGAGACCATGAATTCTAAGTTGGATACATGGTATTTTGGTGCATCTATAAATGGAATAAGTACATGAGGTATGGAAGGAATGGGAAGATAAGTACAAGGTACATTGGACCTTCGAGATTCTTGATCGGGTTGGGGTCGTGGCATATGAACAGGCACTCCCCCTACTATGGAAAAATTACATGATGTCTTTAATATATCCCGCTTAACAAAGTACATAACAAACCCTTTTTATGTACTATCTTCAAAGGTATTACAATTAGAGGATGGTATTTCTTTGAAGGATCAACTAGTGATGATCTTAGATTGAAGGGAAAATGATCTATGAAATAATACAATTCCCCTTGTCAAAGTGTTGTGGAAAAACCAAAAGAAGGAAGAAGCAACGTGGGAATCAGAGGAAGTGATCATGAAATGTTACCCAAATATATTTTAGTGTGGGAAAAGAAAATTTCATGCGTGAAATTTCATAAGGGGGAAGATTGTAAAGACCCAAACTTTCATTAATGATAATTCCTCTTGACCTGATTAAATTTATTATTATGTAAAATGGTTATATAAAATTTGAAAATCTATGGATTTATGTTTTTGGATTTCTAATATACTGTAATGAATTGTGACCACTGGTAATATATCCATTGAACAATGATAACATGATATGTATAAATATAGGGCTGTATGAAATCCAATTTAAGTAGACATAGGAACCACGAGCCTCATCTATTATACTTCCCCATATGGTTCTTATTTTCCGGAGCATTGAAAGGAGGTGGAATCATTAGGCTTCACTCATAACCAAGAACAATCTGAGCTTAATCATGATAAGCTCTAATAGAACCGCCTATGGGAGAAGTGGTAGTTGGTAGAGATTACCGCCAGAACAATGTTATCTGATCCACCCCAAGAGTTTGTCGCAATCGTGCAACTTACCCTATGGTCTTATGTGAGTATTATAAGGGGTTATGTAACAAGACCTCAGGAATATGATTCTGTAGGTTATTTTTATATATAATAATGTATTTACATTCATTTTATTATAGTTAAATTGTAAATAGTTTTTAAAGCACAATTAGTATTTTTCGTTAAAATTCAATTAATGAATCTATATTGTTAAATTAATGGATTTTTTATTAAATAATATATTAATAATATTTTATTATTATTGAATTACTTTTTATTATGTATCAATGATTATATAATTTTTATCAATGTAATTGTTAATTTTATTAATGATTGAAAGATGTTATTATCAAAATCCATGACTTTTAGATAAAAGTTGGTTTTTATATTAAATGCTAAAATTCACATATTTGGAAAATTATTTTGATAAAATAAATATTATTTATGGTATTTGCATATCGATTTTTTCCAATGGTGAAATATTCATAATTTTCTGAGACCGTTGAAATTTTGGAAAAAAATTAAATACCGTATAAATATATAATGTGTTTTATGACCTCATAATGATCCAATTGTAAAGTAATAAAATAATCTAGACATTATGTTCATCAAGTAAATGTTTTAGCATTAAAATATATTTATTTTAGTTATTATTGTTATATTTTACTGTGATTTGGTGGATGCTTCAAGACATTTTAAAAATTATATATTTTTAAAATGACAACCTTGAGAATTTGACTAACCTCCACATAAAAAAACCAATTATTTTAATATTCTAGGACATTGGCCATATAAAATATTTTTTCTACTCCCCATTTTACGAAACCATCGGCAAAACCCATGCTATGGATTGTAGTTTTGAAATGTATAATCTGTGGTGTCCCAAACCTAAATCATAAATAATTCCCTCTAATATCCTATATAATCCCACCCAATCTCCCACGTAATCTTCACTAAATTACTTTTGTGTTCATATAAACTCTTCCCTCATCTATCTATAATCCTTCCAAGGCACCCCAAGCTCCCACTAAACTGCTCTCATGCATCTCCCAGGCCTTTGGCATCAAATTTTCAAGTATTGGATTCCTTCCTTCCAGATTTTAACATTGTTTCTTAATATTTTATGGCCTTTTAATTTAAATTAAAAATGTTTGGGTATGATTTATCACCCCCCGTACTTCCCCATATATTTTTTAATGATTACAGTCCAATTTCTCTACCATTAATGCCTCCCATTACACCAGTTACCATGGTTAAATTCCTTAAGGAATTTCTCTCCCCTCATTTTCATTCTTGAAATTCATTTAAATTATCCATCTAAATTCCTTTCCATATGTCAGTATGTTAGGTCACATGATCCCCTTACTATCCATTTAATGTATAAATGATGAGTGATACATTTCAATCTCATCAACCCATTTTAATTTTTTCTATTTTATGTCGTTATGCTGCCAAAATTACACAAAAATATCCATTCCAAAATCATTGGGTAGTAAATACCATAACCACTCATCTATCAGGGGTATTCATATTTATGCACATTTACATGTTTATTTTGGAATTAAATTTATGTATTCCACATCTCTTATTCTTGGAATTAATTATGATGATAATGAATCCATGTTGTATGATCTATGTGCACAGTTATTCATGAAATGAAATGATTATGAGGGACTGCCATAATAGCGCTCTAATGAATTGGGTAATGTATAGTATAATGATACATCATGTGAAATGAGTTTTCAATCATGCTAAATCATGTGCAATGAAGGTTTACACATGCTTCATGTGCAACAAGGGTCTACTCATTCATTATTGCAATGATCCTTGGCTCATTCTAATATCATGTTAAATTTTTTCTCCACATCTCCATGTTATTATTATCATGATTTTTCATGCCTTTATGTTCATTTTTCTCTTATGCTCCATTTATATTCCTTTTTTCTAACATGTATTTTATTTCTCATGTTATTCAATGATTTTACCTTACATGGATTTATAGATCACCACTTTCTTATGTATGTCATAAGGTTATCCCAGGCAATGCTATGATCAAGGGAATGTATTGGTCAGGTAAATAATGTTTTCAACAAGATGTTTTGTTTTATGTTTTAAGATGTCATGTAATTATCTTCTTCCCAATATACATTATACATATTGATATTCTTTGTTGAATCAAGTGAACATTTTATGAAAAAAATTTAGTTATGTGTTTAATAAAAAGTAGGGTAGTTATAATCTTGAAACACAATATCCTATATATAATATATATCCACAAGCTACTCCTCAATGGTCGCATAAACATCAATATCAAAATCTCCCAAACATATTACATGAGAGTTATCATGAAAATAGACAAGGAGTTATGACATGTAAAAATCCCTTATTTTTCTCATCTATAGGGGATGTTATATCTGATATTCCACAAATACAACATGAAACCACAACCTGAAATTCCTAAAAGGATGAAGAGACATATTTCATCCATGTCCAAATCATTAGTTACCTCAACATCAGGGAACCATTAAGAATACATAAAATCCAATATAGATATACATATTTTTCCAACTATGATAAACATAAGATTTATTAGGATCATGAACATCCTTCATCATAATTTTGATTACATAGACCACTAATACCAAATTCTATAATAGATCAGTCATGATAAAACATACCTATTGTCACCATGTCTGTCATAATTGATAATTGTAAGGATATATATAAAATTACTCAAATGTTATGTTACCATACCAATGATAGAGTGGAAACTATTATTGCATGAAAACAAAAGCATGTTTTCATTACGCATCAAGGAATATCCAAAATCCTGTATCTAATAGAAAAAAATGACATTAGTAGTCTGGATGGTCCAATTAATCAGACTATCCATGTGTAGATACAATGTATTTATAAGAAAAAACTGAGAGAAAAAATACTTGTGGATAACTCCCCACACCCAAGAGGTAAAACAACGGTCTATATAATAGATGATAATCCTATGATCTCAATGGAGTTGTACCACCTCCTCCAAAAAACACCATGATCAATCCTTTAACTGAGATCAAATCCATGATTTATATAATACAATATTATTTAATGAAATGATCCAGTATCACCTATAAAAAAATTTATCCTCTATGAGGACAATGTAACCTAGAAATAATGTACATTTTTTCCACCCACTTTGATCCGGATAATATCTTATGGCTAGAGAAATCCAATAAGTACATAGAGTTTCATCTTTATCATATACTGGATAAAATATTATGAATAAAATATTAAACAACCTTCTTTAAAATGGCATACCAAAACTATCATATCATGTATTATTATATCTTTTTATGACATTATGTACCACCAAATGAGATAAATACAACTCATGGAAAACAATATCAGGAAAAACCAAATTATTGAAATGGTTTCTCTAGAATAACACATAGTGTATCTGTCCTCCGACCAGTCATTAATGGAGTAACTAAAAAAACATGGACCCCTACACCTCCACTAATTAAACCCCCAACTGGGACTTTGTCACCCACCACACTAGATAAAATGGTACTGTAATCTGGAAATGAAAAAATCTCCATAAACCACATCTATATATAGATGCATCATTTAGATTTATTCCATCACACTATATAAATCTGCATATTCATGAACAACATCACTACATGAATTTATTCTAAAAAATTTAACTAAAATATTTTATTATAGTATATATGAAATAAAAATTTTGTAATCATGCATGAATATCTTCATCGAAAACAAAATAAATTTTCTGTGACACTGGGAGATGGTATTTCTGAATAAATCATGGTAGGTAGAATCTAAAAATTTCTCAAAGGTGTGGTAATTATACCACAACATCAAGGAAAAGACAACTACCAATACATAAAAATGGATGGTATATATAATCTCATAGTGTGTTAAATTATAAGGCCAATATGAAACAAATGATATCTTTTGTATCATATCACATCCAATGAAAAGATGTGAAGCATCATAACATACCACTAATTATACACCTACTACTAGGAAACAAAATACTAGGGAATTAACCAAATTCTATTTATGTAAATCTGAAGCTATATTATACTAGACAGACTTGAAGAATGACTGATTAGTCTTGGTCAAATATTTCCAATTTTTTACAAACTAATATAAATAAGTTGTTGATATCCAATATAGGCCCACAAAGCCATGTAATATCTATAGATTTAACATTTTAATTAGGATACCCATGAAGAAACTATATCTATATTAAAATTATCCATAGCTACTCCCAACTATCTCATGATATGCCCAATGAAACATAATTTATAAACAAGAAACTCACACTTTAAAAACATCCCAAAAAAAATCATGAGGAAAAAAACCCAAAATTTAATAATGATGATTGACATGCTCCTCGTCGGACATGTATTACACAAGGATTTCACAGATGAAATGAACCACTAAACTTTCCATGACCTCATAGGACACTGCATTCATTAACTCCTTGAAAATAGACAAGTAATTCATTAGAACAAACAAAATCATAAACATATCACTTCTCGATAGAAAAATGGAATAGAGTATTTAAGATATCATCACCCATCACCAGTATCATATGATACCCTGACAAAAAATTAAAAATCGATATGAAAATTTCTTCCCTTATCATGTCACATATGTCATTAATTTATATAATATGATATGGTATCATCACCACCAAATGGTTCTTGTGATTATAATCTATCAATACCTTAAAAATACCATTCTATAATTAAAAAATAGAATGGGTGCACCCCAAGGTGAAAAAAACCAATATAAACCACATTGTAGAAGATTATTTACTTGTACATGAAACTCTTATAAGATAGAACGTACAAAAAATATGGAGAAATAATGATATGAGACATGATGGGAAATAGTTAAATCCCAAAATGATCTCCCATGAAGGGAGTAATGCTATATCTTCCACATGAATGTCTTTGGTGTACTCTTTTATAGGACTTGAAAACCATAGTTGATTAAAAATAGAAGATATACACATACACTTGGTCTTCAAATAATGGAAGGACATAATATTCCACAATTATATTTGTGGTTATCACTAACATATAAACATAGTTTGGTAACCATAAGTATCATATAATAAAATCTTATTCATAAATTAATCAATAAAATCCTGTAATGAATACCACCAATTCTGGATAAGGATGATATCATTTCCATTTATAGGTACACATAGGAAATATCACAAAGATGTGTTCTACCCAAGAAATTGTTTAATATTTATATATACTTTATAAAATTCAGTTTGACAACTAACTATGATAGTCAATGCCCAGGGAAGTTGAGGACCCTATATTTGATATCCCATATCATCTGCAAGGGTGTGTTATATAAAGGATTTCACCCCTCTTGAATCACAATGAGAAATAAAAGATATAAGAAAAAATACATTGGTGCACCAAATTATGTATTTATCACATAGAGATAAAAAAAGACTAAATCTCACAATGACATGGTTCTTGGACTCTCTAACCCTACTGATCACCACCTCCACTACCATGCTATACTATCCGTGGAAGAAGATAATATTCGGGATCTACTATACCTTCCAAATATCTACATTCTATTCCAAAACTATAATACCCATCTTTTACTACCCAATATAAAACTAACACAATGGGGGAATATGATGAGGAACACCTAGTTCATGGAGACTTATCCGAAGGTTCATGCACCCTCAATGATAATGAACCTATGCTTTATAATAAATTTTTTATTGATCCCAAGTAAAATGATTGTGATCCACCACATCTAGATAATTGATATGATGGACGATGGGTCTTAATCCAATATGAACTAAAACTAGTATGTATAAGAAAAGGAAACCATGTAAAATATATATTCTTCTTGAAGAATCCTTATGGATCACCTATTGTGATGATATATTTTTTTTAGCATACCCTTAACAACCATACATCTCACCAACAACAAAATATTTTTTTTCCTCAAGAATATGGTGATATTGAACTAGATCAATCGACATAAAATACCCTTAATATGATTCACCATAGTGTCTATATAAGAAAATTGATTTCTACATCATATTATATATGGGTCCACAAATTGATACATAACTCTTCAATATGATATAACTATGTAAAATAGCATGATTCTCCAAGTAATTATATGGATTCATTGTTGATGAAAGAAACATTAATCCAAAATGCTCTCAGAATATCTCTAATGAGACTTATATTCAAGGCCCTTGAATACTTAGAAACACCACTACCTCACTAATCTACATTTCATCATCATTAATAAAAAATTATTTATCTTTTCATGCATATATATAATTTATATCTATCTAAACACACTTCAACTTTTCTTTTGTAACTAAATATGAAATGGATCACTCATAATTTTTTATATCCTAACAGTGAAACTCATGGTTTTTCCTCCTCTGACTTCAACGTCTTAGACATTGACAATTTATTGTTCTGTTGAAACATTGTTCAAAATTCCATTGATGTGATTCTGAAAATAAATTCATCCTAGATCCATTATATTAACAAAGAATAAAATATTTGACTCATAAATAATGAATATGAAATATTACTCTATTAATAATTTATTATTTTATTTTGATGGTTATGGTTTTACCAAATTAAAATGTGCTCCCATTTAAATTTTTTTGAAAATTATAATGAATGATGAACAATTTTAAAGTATATAACATATAAGTAATAAAACATCATTTGGGTGGATATGATAAATCAATGATTTATAAATCAGATAATATAAGGATCTAGAAAACAATTTATCTAATAGTCTCCAGTCTTTACATCGCTAACTAATCCATACTGATATTATTTCCCTTTCAACTCATGGATTATCACATATTCCTAACTCCAAACACCAATGAATACCTTATCATGAACCATTAATACCAAATTTTCATGATCTCATTTGAAAAATGGACACCCCTTGTAAGAAGAAAATTATATTTGGGATATAGTTCCCACACAGGTCCTTGATCCAG
This sequence comes from Viscum album, assembly GCA_963277665.1. Taxonomy (NCBI): domain Eukaryota; kingdom Viridiplantae; phylum Streptophyta; class Magnoliopsida; order Santalales; family Viscaceae; genus Viscum; species Viscum album. The sequence continues at coordinate 1,323,393,129 of OY728152.1, read as the reverse complement.
TAGGCCCTGAGTTTTTGACTAGTACTAATGGAATAATAAACAACAACATCGGATGCATTACCGTCTTATATATTTCAAATAATATATTGATAAGAAATATTCACCAATAAAAAAATAATTATACATATGTATATATAAATAAAATTTTCATACATGAAATTTTATGAACTAATATATCAATAGAAGCGATAAATATGAGTACCATTAGGATAATGATAACTATGACCATAAATCCCAATCAACTCCCACAAAACATGGGCTCTTAATATTTTTTTATTGAATTTAATCTTATCCAAAAAACATATAAGATATTTTATATATACATAGGGTGAGAATATCAATATACATAGTTGGACCTCCAATCTTCTCACTCATTACATAATGATATCATGATAAATTATTGTAAATAAAAATGAATATAACTCATCACCTAAATAGGTATATAATTCTATGTGCCTCACTATGTAAAACTCCCAACAAGTAAAATATTCAAAAAATCATATAATATAACAATGAAATATCAATGTTATCCCACTCCAACATCCTCAATAATTTTATTTTATTCCCAAACATCACATGTCTTAATCCGCCTCTGTACAAAATAAGCCATAACAATAAATCCTGGTAAAGGAATCACAACAAGAATCTTATGCATCACATTTAAATATTATCTCATCCACATAACCATATACTATAACAGACTTTTTTGTTAATGCCTACATGTCATTATGATGTGTTCAATACATTTGGTATTATATCAAAACCATCACAATCCAAACAACTAGTAATTAACTCAATACATCCCATCTTACACATTTAATACCTATATTTGTCTTTTTTTTATATTATATCATTTGAAACATATGGCTGAATAAAAAAATATATTACATCCGTATAAAAACATGTATGTGGAAACTGAACATCATGGATACTAATGAAGAAAGTTATGGGGAATATAATGATGATAAAACAATAATTAGATACATCATCTAATAAATAAAATCATTAGAAGTAATTACATATCTCCACATCATATCAATGGTTAAGACATATGTCACACATTGAATCATCTCTAGTACCATCCATAACACCCTTATGAATATCATAATGTATCATAACATCAGAAACATTAATTATAGTCACATCATCTACGCTTACACCAATGATGGATCTTTTATACCATGCCCATTCATCATAAGATCATTTCATATTCAATCGCTGACATCCAATATAATGTCACATAGTGGACCCCACATTCAAATCACAACAGAAGGATGAAAAAACAATCAATTGGTATGTATATTTCCATAGGCATTTAACCATGACATATAAATAAGTATACGTGACTCGAAACATAATGCACTAGGAATCCTCTTGTTGAATGTCTTCTTATACCATTAAAATATATTTATTATCCAAACTATTTTTAATCGATCAAGAATTACCAATTTAATATTCACAGGTTTCACCTATGATAATTTTAAGGAATCAATCTATAACTAAATATCAATTTATTTACATTATCAAAATAATTATAACTAGTCTCATCAAAATTTGAAAAGATCCATACTCAATTATCATTACTGATATTTATTATCTACATAATAAAAAATAATTTTCATTAATAAAATCCACTATCAATTCCATTAAAATATTGGTGATCATTTTCAATTTAATAATTTAATTGAACAAATATTATTATTATAAAATTATAAGAAATATTATATGAGTTCAAAATGAGTCATCAGTAATTAATAACTTTATTAATATAATAAGTCTGTGATTAAATTCTCTATCAATTTAAAAATCTTACTCTAAAAAAATAAAATAATAACAATTCATATAATACATGTCTTTAAATATAGAGAATCATGATTGGCACTACTAAATTTGTATAAAAACATATAAATTTGATCATTATCTGATTTTTTAATATTCATATTCAACAATTATTAGGTTAATTATGCTACCATCAAAATTATATACCATGAAAAAAATTAAAATTTCACAATAAATAAGGAAGAAGATATTAATCTCCAACCAAAATGGATTCAAAATTATTCTACGATTAATATAAATATGTAATATATCATGATAAACTATCCCACATGGCATTGTATCCTCTAATGATTTCGTGGAAAACGACACCAACAAAAAATCAAGAAACACTACATTATAATCATTTAGTGATAGATCATATCATTGAAACAAAAAAATTGGGATGTTATAGATTAATGAACCATATGAAAGGATTTATATAATATCTTAGATCACCATATATCGGTGATTAGATACCCAAATTTGATCCACATTGATGTAAATGAGAGACACCGTAATGGAAGGTCGTTGCATCAATTTTTTTTGACACTTATAGTGTTTGAGAAGAAAACATAAGGTGATGTAACCATTATTTTAATGATGCAATGTGGATATACAAAATTTGAATCTTCTTTCACATCATCTAAATTTCAGGATTTACATATCCCAAAAATATAAGTCACTGATAATTATTTATTCATGAATTGATAAAGATCATGATGCAACTAATGGCCAATCATAAAACAAGATATGGATGGCTTTTAGGAAATGAATCATACTCTCACCCAATACATGAGATACTAATTCAAAAAATGAAATAAATAAATTTATTTAATTTCCATTTATTATATAATTTTAAAATCCTACATCAAATAAACACACCTTCATTCCTACAATCTCCAAGATATTGGAAACAGACATTTTATTGGACTACATGAATCCAATCCCCTATATGAATGATTTATAGTTTATTAATTCCATATAATATTGTTTGAAGTTATAATCAAGATGTGTGGAAGGTTATAATTAAATATTATCATAGTTGTTAATGATCAAATTAAACTAAAAATGAAATGATAACTTAATGAATATTATAATTTTTTGTTTTATATTAAAATAAATACGGAAATTTTTTCTTAATTATTTTAAATAAATTTTTAAATGGAAACTTTAAAAATGGAATAATTATTTGAGGATAATTTTTTATATAAATGTTTTATATTCTTTTTTAGGGGATATATAGATTATTCAATTGTTTTATTTGGAAGAGATGGAAGAGTAAGGATGTTGTAGTGGGTAGTGTTTTCGAGATGTGGTAGTGTTTTTCGGATGTGAACCTCAAAGGATAGCATTGTTTTTCACTATAAAAATTATTTTACAAACCATATAATTTCAATATAATCCTAGTTATTGTCATATCCCCTTTCTGAAAGGAAATATAAATTCCTTCCATGAATCAACCAATAAATATAATTATGTTGACTGAAACTATTATTGAATAAAACATCACCTTAATCTTCTTTCCTACAATATAATTTGATGTAGTATATAATAATAGTTACCATTATTATACTATTTTATGATGAATACTAGAATAAATTATATACCATTGGATGAATGATAGTGAAATTATTTAGTAGTATGATATTTGGGGTATTAATAGAGGTATTTTTGATTGGTGCCTTTTTAAACCCTATAGTTTATTTGGATGAAGATATTGGATATGTGCACTAGTAATCCCTTGTGGTTATTTATGTGATTAAATGTGATGATGTTGAAATAAGGGTATATAGTGGGAATGATTAATGATTAGAGTAGGTTATTATATTTATTTAATTCATAGTAGAGATAATAAATTGTACAATTTATTTGATGTTATGTAAGGTCATGATGCTTGAGTTCTAATATTAAATGTGGTATGATGTGGAGATAATCTAGAATGTATTGATAATAAAAAATGTCTAACATAGTGGTATTAGAGAATGAAACTTGGGGAGAAGTTGTTCTTGGTAACTATTATGATATTCGATTATGATATTAAATTAATTCTCACATATGTGCTTCTGTGTGAGTGATCCTCGGTGTGGATTGGGGTAAGTGACTTATTAAATGAAATTTAGTTCTTTTCCATGTTTTATTAGGGAATTTTATTGTCCATATAAAATTTTATTTGATGTAATGTGTATGATCCCTCTGATTGTAAATTTCATTCGTAAAACAATATATATGTATATAGTTTTTCAAGAATCCAATGAGAGTTTGGAGACAACAAAAAAATGTACTAGATTTTAGCATGAAATACGTAATGGAATTTATTGTTATGATATTATTAATAATATATTTTTTTATTTTTATTAAATTTCAATATTCTTGAACTGTGGTATTTTTATTGATCTCTTTTTATTTAAATCATGATTTTTATTTATTTCTTATGTATATATTTCTAATGAATAATTAGACAGTTCATCCCACTTGTATAATATAATATAGATTTTATAATTCCATGAAAAATTATAACAATATAAAACCTCATTTGAATATTGTTTATTTCACAACCCATAATCCTTAAATATTGAAACAAATTAAAATTATCCACACAAGATATAAATATATAATTATAAATTGTGATTTTTCTTAAATAATGATAAAATAAAATACAACTAGTACATTTATCAAAATTATTAGAAAAAATATATAATTTTTTCAAATAAGAAATACAGAAATATTATTTCACATTTTCAATGAAATAATACCCTAACAAAGAAAATATAGTTAGTTTACATAAAATAATAATTCAAATTTTTTGATTTCAACTGACACCATTAAAAATAAACTAGAATCATTTATATATTTTTATTTTCACAATGTGGTTATAATTTTACACGTTTTAAATAATGATAATCAATCGAAAATTAATTTTAAAAAATCAATAAATCTTTATATTGTATAATTTTTTTAATTATTTTATAATTTTCACCAAAAAAAATTAGTGACAACATGATATTTATAAATTTTATATAATATACAGAATAAATTTTATTGATTTATATTTACAAATTATATATGATGAATACATGGTGAAATTTTTCATTTTTATATAAATAATAATGTAATTATAATAAAATATAAACAATTCCATGATAAAAATTATACTATGTTCACTATCCATTTTCTAAAAACTAATTAAATATAAAATTATCCACTACTATTGGGTAAAAAATATATATTTATTATTTCATATAAATAAACAATCATGTCAAAAATTTCAAATATTGTAAATTTATTTTGAATGATTATTTGAAATTTAATGGATAAATATTTATTATTCAATATTTATCTAAGTATCTATTTAATAAACACTTCTTACAAACCCATTTCTATACATATCAATTAAATAATTTTATTATCCATATTTAAATAAAAATTTATTTTATTTTAAATCAATTAAATTAACTATTTCACTATTTGTTTAAAAATCATCTTTGACATCCTTATCCGTCCAATAATATTTAAATTTTTTAGGAAAATTTATATATAACAATTAATATATATATATATATATAGTTGAATAATAAAATTTTTTAATTGAATATAAAACATTATTTTTATATTATTAACAATAATTAATAAATGAATAGATTATATATATAAAATATCTAAGATAAAATTTAAAACAATGGAAATGTTTTATTCCACTTATTATATAGTAGTTAATTACATATAATACATATTTCTAGTTATGAAATTTTAATCATTATTTCTTATTGATGTGAATTACTTACCTTTTCTTATTTTGGGAGAATTTTATTTTATTTATTTTTAACGATATAATTAATTTATAATATTTGATGAAATTGGAAAGCATAAAAATATATATATGGTTGAGATTAAAATTTTTAAAATTATTTATAATGTACCTATATTTTAGATTCATTCAAAAAAAATTAATGAATAATCATGTAGAAATAATGGACATGTAATAATAGGATAAGTGTCTGGAAATAATTTAATGAGAAACTAAATTTTTCATGATCATTAATCACATAGATATCAGAGATAAAATTATGTCCATCACATAAGAGATCATATTATTTCATTCACATCCTATATGGAATTGAAAAATTAATAATAGAATTATATAACTTATTTTAAACAAATAACTCATGAATAAGCATATTTTCAAGATTGAGTTTGAAATAGAAAAATAGCTATAAATTAATTAATTATAGATTAATCTTTTCAATTTAATATCTATACCATATAAATTGAATTAATGTAATTAGATTTAACATATTTCCATAGATATTATTCGTAAAATATATGAATTGTGATCCCTAACAGAAAGACGATCTTGATGAGGTATCAACGAATTATTCCATAGGATTGAAGATAATAATAGACACATTACCATCATAAATTAGAGAACCTTATTCAATGAATCCACCCAAATTATTTTATATGTTTAATTTCCTATTTAAATAAAGAATATTTTCCAAAAAAATGTTTTTTAGAATATATATACAGTATAAAAAATAATTTTATAATTAGTTATGTTATTATTTTATAAAATAAATATATCTTTGAGAACTAAAATTTTCTAATTTTGTATACAAATAAAAAAAATAATTAATAAGGAAATATTAATAAGGTAGATCACATGTATTAATAATAATAAAATAAACCAACATAAAAACGAAACATTAAATTTTTAATTTTTTATAAATTTTAAATGTGAATATTGTTTTCATTGATAAGAATTTTTGTCAATATTGATTGATGAAATTAGTATGTATTTATAGGATGAAATATGGTTTTTTGAATAGTAACAAAACTATGAATAATTTTAAACATAATTTTATAATAGATAAATAAAAAAAATATTGATATAAATAATATTTACAATTGATAATTTATGAAAATATGAATTTAATAATTATAAATAATATAATTTACTATAATATATAAAATGATATTAATCAAATTTTAAAAATTTATTCTATTTTATTTTATAAAATTCATAATTACTATGTTAATAATTAGAGGTATACAATTTTATCAATCATTTTTGTTAAATTTCTGAATCTTTTGAAAAAATAACAATGAATGTTGTTTAGAGTGTCATTTTTGTAATATGACGAAAATATTAATTTGATGATTTGAAAACATACTCTCATAACATCAATGATATGTTTTATATTTCAAATTTCTTTATTTTATAATAAATTAACTAATTATATAACTTATGGATTGATGAAATTTTTATTATAATTAAAAATATAAATTAAATAAAATTTTAGCAGAATAAAATTGTTTAAAAATTTCAAATTTCCAATAAATTCCACGAAGAAATCTAATATTAATTTTTCATAATTAAATTTTCATAATATAACACATTGAATTTATAAATGTTTTAAATGAAATTAATATTTATAATTCCTCTGAAATATAATTTTTTATTTCATAACTATTAGTGTTAGAAATTATACCTTATAAATTATAAATAATTAATCATGTTTCCATTAAATACCCATCTCCTAATATAGAAATACCCCATCTCCCTATACAATAAAAAGAACATCATTAACTTTTATCAAATCCATTTATCTACTGAATTACCAAATATTAATTCCCTTAAATTCATAATGAATGTAATGGGGTAATAAACAACATTATTTTATGGAATTAGTGGTCATTACAATATAGTAATCCAAATTTGGATGTAAATTTACATCATCTTTTCATTTCATTGTTATACATTTCTACAAAAATTATATTAATTTTATATCCATAACAACCTGAATGTAAAATATTAATATTAAGTTACAAATATATTAATGATATTAGTCAAATATAATAAATTCTTTTGACGAATATTGGTATGTTATACTCCTCATAACCCATATTTTGGATAGTGATAGTCAACAAAATATTATATTCCAATGTGTATTATTTGAATCCATTTCATATCACAAAATTTTAATATATTTATAATAAAATAAATGTGATATATATTTATATATGAAATGTAATTATATTGGAGGTTTTTTAAATGTGAAAATTTTATGAGTGAAAAATATAAAACATAAAATAAATGAGATAATATAAACAAATATATAATATTAGACTACAAAACATATGATAATAAAAATTAGGAAATAAAAGATATTTAATTTAATATTTATAAAATTATAAGATGTAATAAATTTCAGAACCTCTTTAGTGTTTAGTGAATTTTATGATTATTGTATAGGATTTAATATGTGATGAAAAACATCAAGAACTATATATAGGTGAATTCCTAACAAAAAAAATCTTTATGTACGTATCAATTATTTATCTTTATTTTCAATTTTAAATATAATTAATTCCATTATAAAATACATTTCAATCCTATTTAACATTTTATTTATGAGGTATATACATTCATAAAATATTATAGATGATATAATTGTTAAATATAATTATTCTTAATAATATATTATATTATGAAACCTCTAATTAATTATTTTTAAAATATTTAACATGTCATCGTGAAGTGAAATTATTTATAAAAAAATTTATTTAAAAATAATTCCCTAAAAAATTTTATAACCTCAATGACATTTACATATATATGATTCATGAGAAAAATGTGAGTACCTATTTACTTTTTATAATTTTTCATTTTTATAATTTCTATTTGATCTGTATATGCGTTACATATATTATTATTATCATTTTATTATTTGACAAGAAATCCCATTATTAATTGATCCTCCATTGAACTATGTAATATCTTATATGTCATTATATTATTTTCATGATGCATGAATATGGTACTATCTTTTGTCATAGTTATGAACTTCTATTATATGCACTTATGTTATGTATTTACAAGATCAAGTATTTGTTGCGAACAAATTAGTGGTACATGAAATATATTATATAATTATTTGAACAATAATCATATTAAAATTAACTTGAATTATTTGAATTAAAATTTTATCTTTATAATGATGATTAAATTTTTAACACCACATGATATTAAAAAAGTATGCTATGTTTGATTGTGAATTAGACAAGTAATATTGGTCGGAAATGTGTAGTGAAATCTGTGACAATTAATAAATAGATATTCAATTTGTGTTAATGAATATTATTGATTTATATATGAAATATTAATAATATACTATTTAATTTTATGTTATAAATAGTTCTTAATTAATTCTTCAATTTTTTGTAGTGTTTCCTTATTCATCAAAAAATATTTTCTTGAATATTTTTTTAATTTTTTGATAAATTATTATAATTAATTTGTGGATCATATATAAATTAAACATTTTTATATGATATTTAGTTTTTTATCATAATACCAACACTATCTTAGACTGATTTGTATGATTTTTTCCTAAATTTATTATTTTTAATATATATTGATGAATATATATTTTTTAAAAATTCATTTGATTTAAATAAATATTTTTATTTTAACATACTAAATAAAATTTGAATGTCTTTCCAAGTAACATATGGTTTCAATATTAAATTTAATATAACTAAATTTATTTCGATCATATTTATATTGATAATTGGTATAATTTTTTTTGTCAATAAAATTAGGTTTTCCCAAAACAATTATTTTAAACTGAACAATGATTCTAAATTTTAATTTTTTATAATAACACCTAATGAGAAATTATTTAAATTTATTATATAGAATATATTTAAATTAATATTAATTTAAATTATTATAATGTTTTTAAATAGTCATAATGTTAATATAAAATCATATTTGCGTGAAAAGTGCACATCTTGAAGTACATCATTATAATCGAATCTACACTTTAATTTTTTGTTTTATCTTTGAAATTATGTGGATTTAATTTAGTAAAATGGAATAAAATATTTAAATAATTTTAATTTATATTATCTAAAAGGTTTTTAATAATTTTAACGATAATGAATAGTTAATACCAGAAAAAATTAATTACCATGATTAATGTAGAACAAAACATACCGCCCTTGGGGTAAAATAAAAAGTTATGTGTTGAAATGACCTCAAAACATGCCTCCAATAAATTGGATTTCCATATATTGAAAATATAATTTCAATGTCTATAAAATCATCAATTTTATTTAGTGATTAGAAAAACATTATTAATCTTTTTTCAATTCCATCATTACAAGTGTGACAGTCACAACACTATTATAATGCCACCCACTATTTTGTATACATTACAAATTTAATTCCATTTCTCTCAGATAATACCAACTAGAATAAATTCATAAATTCACATCATAATAATTCTATCAATTATTTTGATCATAAATCAATGATATGAAGAATTTTGGTTCTTACAAAGATTAGTTGCCTAGAAAATGAGTTTTCATGCTTAATTGTGCATCTATATTTTATTTCATCTTCCACCTCCTCATAATAATGTTCATTAATGATTATATAAAATCACCATTATTGTTAATTATTTTTAAACTATCTATTTTTGAAGGGCCCATCCCCCATTAAAAATAGCCCTTCTGGTTGGACTATGTGGGATTCGACATGAATCCTGTAGTAAATAATACATAATTAAAAATTATTTGTGCCCTTAATTAATTTTCATCCCAACTGAATTAGAATGTGGGAATTTGAAACCATGGGAACTTCAATTTATAATGTATATTAACTCTCATTGTAAAAAACTCATTCATAAAAGTTATTTCTAAAATGAATTTATAACCCGTTGTGATAAAAGTATAAAATTTGAGGTGTTTATTTAATTATTTTAAATTTTTATATGGATTCATACATTATATTGACAATAATAATTAATAATTATAGGTAATTAGTGTCAAAAATATTCAATTATATTCAATTATAAGTAATTTGTATTCATTGATATTAAAATTTTTAAATTCGATGTATTTGGGTTCTATTATCAGTAATTATTTTTAATTGGATGTAAGTAGTTTTAGTTATTAGTAATTAGATTATATAATTAGTTAGTTGTTATTATTATTATTAACGAAATATAATTTAATGACAAATAATACAAATTAACCAGACATAGTAATAATTAATAGTTCATAGTAATATATAATAACAATTTGTAGTAATTTTTAATAATTAAAAGTAATGAGTAATTTATAGTAATTAACAATAATTTAAAGTATTTGATGAAAATATTAGAAATTCAAAAAAAAGTAGTTTAAAATAATTTTATTTATTATATATTATTGGTAATCATAAAAACTAGTAGTAATTATTAGATATTAAGGGAGATTTTTTGCAATTATAATTTATTAGTGTAAAATAGGGATAATTTTTAAAATTAACATTAATGATTAAAATGTAATAGTAAATATTATAATATAGATGTATATAGTTAATTTATATGGATTTACTTGAAATTTATGATAATTATTAGAAATTAGATTAAATAATAAAAAATTTAGAATTAATGATTAGAAATTATCTTTAGTTAATCCAAAAATAAATAATTAGCCGAAAAGAGTGGAAATGTGCTTGAATTTTTATAATTTAGAAGAAATTATAAGGCCCCAGCCTTAAACATTACTTAATCTTGAGTTAATTTAAGAATACACGTTGAGGATCTTTTCTGTTTTATATTTTTAGAGAATTAGATCATAAATCATGCCTTATATTCCTCATTTAAACACAGTGGTTACATAAAATATAGTAATCATTTATCCCCTGAACAGAAAAATATTTAAAATAAAACATTGATTCTTTCTTGACACATCCTTGACATTATCACCACATCATATACCATTCCCTTGACCTGTGAAAAACATTTCAAAAACTTTGGATTAGCATAAAAAGCTTAGCATGGGATTTAAAAGTATGTAATGAAAAAATTAGTCCATGTATGGAATCATACATTACTCATAAAATATAAGAACATTAACATACCTCATCCAAATTATGAATAAATCATATAAATCATAAGACATAAAGGTAACTTGAGGCATTCATAACATTCTTACATAGGGAGTAACGATCATGGTTACGTTTGGAATACCCATCACAGTATATTCCATAAATCTCTTTGGAGAAACCATAAAATTTAACCCCTTCACGTTACCTAATGCGTTGGAGAGCTATATCAGGCTCACCTGCCCTTAGTTTATCATGGAACAACCCATCTCATAACAATGCCCAGGAACCATAACATAATCGAATCACATAAAAAATGTACAAAGGAAACATAACATTTCCACTTTTCAATCATAAGATATCAATACAACTCATTTATATAAAAACAATATGAAAACCATTTTGAATACCAAAATAAAAGAAAATTAAAACATGGTATTTATTTTTCATTTAAAAAAAATTTATGGCTTGTAGAGGAAGCCGAAGCTCAAATAATGGTCACGCAGGCAGAGAAGTCATTGTCGCCGCATACGTATGACAAAAAAACATTCCCTTTTTTCATTTACTAAACGCTTCTTATAAAAAAGATTCCTTTTGAATAAATGTAAAAGTCAAATTGGTTTATACGTCGTATAAAAGAATTTTGTGTATAAAACAAAATATGCCTCAATGAAAGGAGATTGAGACGAAGTCCCATACCTCATGACTGACTTGACTTGATTGTTATTTAACCTCCTAAATAATAAACATGAGTTATTTTATACTTGTTTAAGAACCTTTTTAAAGTTCATTATTCCTTTTATATCACATATAACCATGTTAAGAACACTATGTAATTATTTCAGTTAATAATGGTCGTTTTGTCGATCATTGGTACATGAGTCAAAAATAAACTCTTTATAATTACAAGTTGTTCATGTGGTAAAATATCCATTATATCCAAAATTATATTCATGATGTAGATATAATATATATCATATATATCCATTATATACATGCATTTAAAATATTACATAACATTTAGAGGTAAGAAATTAAATGCACCATTCATGGAGACGGTAAGTCCTACGTATGCATGAACGCTACTTTCATTTCTATTTACTATTTAATAGAATTTAATCATAATGATACAAAGGTTTATTATAATTCCAGTATAATATTATATATAATATCATTAACTCTATCCTTTTTATGTCCCACATATGTCATTAACGAATCAAATCACTTTGAGGGGGCGGTAGTCTGCACTTTATAAAATGAAGATATCGTGTTTACCCATAATGGAAGCCATAAAGGTATTCCATAAATGAAAAATACAGAGGCTTATGGAAAACATAAACATATTATATATCATATATAAATATAGTTACATATTTATGGATACCTTTTAAGGTTTTATAAGATTATTGAACAATCATCGTTTCGTGAGGCAGAAATTCACCATCCACAGAAACAGTATGTTCTTTAACCATTAGATGTATGTGTGTGTACATTTAGCTCAAATAATTCTTATAAAAATATCATAGGATGTAGAAAATACTGGTGTTGTTACAAATGAAATGAATATAAAGAGTTTAGTGGGTTGGAGATGCTAAATAAAACAAAATAACATTAGAGAAGTCTTTACCTTTAAATCGGGTAACTCCTCTTGGTTTGAACCAAAAGGTTTCTTAAAGAGATTTCTAACTAAGGTAAGGATTCTAGGATAAAGAGATTGTTGTGGAGAGATAAAATGAGCAGATCTTGGCCAAGCTAATGGCTTGAGAAGTGTGTGTGTAAAGAGGTAGAGGTGGGGGCCCTTTATAAGAGGAGAGGAGGGGCACTATTGGAATGTTATAAATTGTTACATTATATTGAAATGTGTTTCAGATTTAAAAGGCCCCGCTATGATATATTTCGAGGATAAGGTGGTAATGATTCAAAATATACTCATAAAATAGGTCTTTGACAAGTTTATGTCTTATATTTTAAATTATATTTCCATTTTATTTAAATCATTCATTAATGTGGTAATCGATGGATCATCATGATGTCATAAATAATTATTTTCTTTAATTTTTAAAAATTATGAACAAATACTATGATTTAGTAAATCCGTTTAGCTTTCCAATGACTATTTATAGTCCAAAAGATCCTTTATTTAGACAAAATGAAAAAAAGTTTTACTCAGGTGATACATTCTTTGTTATATTTCTCTTTCTTTAAAAATAAAAAGATAAAAAGTCATTATCACACAAAAGTGATTCCATGGGGTCCCCAAGTTTGGCAAAAGGCATCCCATTTTCTTCCATGATACAACCAGTAGCATTATGACACATGTTGGTGTCATTTGTTATTATTATAATATTATTTTATTATCCTTAACTACCCGATTACCAATTAATCAAGATAATTAAATATAATTATCGTCGTTACTATTCATAATATCCAAAAAACAAAATAGTCTTGATTAAATAATTTGAACCATCTGATTAAAAACATGTAATCCATTTTACCAAATTCCAAACACAGAAAATGCAAATATAAAAAATAATTCCCCCTGTCACAAAAAATAGCGGGTTTTTTAGAAACAATATTTATGAAAAGTTTGGCACTTTTTTATGCCCAATTCCAAAGTGAAATTTATCCCATTGACCCTCATTGGATTTAATGGAAAACATATATTCTATTTAAACTTTAAAACTAATTAAAAAGATAATCTTGTAATATAATTAAATTAGATAAAAATGCAGTTTTGATGTAAAATGTAATATTTTTCACTATTCATTAAAAAATGAACATTGTCAAAAAAATACCAAAAATTTATCCAATGTAAATTTGAATGTCCCAATATTAAAGAATAAGTATATTTTGACAAATAGATCTTATAAAATGTCAAAATTTTGATTTACAAATGGTTTCCCATCAAAAGGAAGTAAAATAATCTTTTCAAAATATTTGTGTATTCCATGCTTAAGATTGGATTTATTCTCATTTTAAGACTCTAAAACACTATCTAATTCATAAATAGACATAGATAAGAATATATATTATTCATTACTTACTTGGGATGTTAGATCCTTCCCCCCTTTAGAAAATTTTGTCCCTACAATTTATTTACATATCAAATAAGTGGGGGTATTTATCCCTCATTGCATTTTCAGATTCCCATGATTCCTCTTCACTCATGCGGGTTTTCCACAAAACCTTTACCTGATGAATCACCTTATTCAGAAAACCTTTCTCCCTATGGTCAAGAATCTAGACTGGTTGATCCTCATAAGATAGATTCCCTTCCAGTTTAACTACCTCTGGACTCAAAACATTAGATGGATCTGTCACGTACTTCTTTGACATTGAAACATGAAAAACATTGTGTACCTGAGATAAACTCGGAGGTAAAGACACTCGGTATGCAACTGATCCAACCCTCTCAAAAATTTCATATTTTCCAATGATCCTTGGACTCATATTTCCTTTCATAGAAAATCACATCACACTTTTCCAGGGTGAAACATTGAGAAATCTTGATCACCTACCTCAAAAAAGAGATCCTTCCTCCGATTGTCCGCATAACTCTTCTGCCTGCTGTGAGCTGTTCTCATGTGTTTCTGTATCAGCTGAACTTTTTCTTCCAACTCTTCTACCAATTCTGGTCTCATCAACTTCCTTTTACCACTTCATCCCAGAAAGCTGTAGTTTGACACCGCTTCCCATATAATGCCTCAAATGGTGCCATCTGTATACTAGGATGAAAACTGTTATTATAAGAAAACTCATCCAAAGAAAGATTTTGGTCCCAACTTCACGGATAATCCATTGAACAAGCATGTAGAATATCCTCCAAGGTCTGAATTTTTCATTCTGACTGCCCATCTAATTGAGGATGAAAAGCGGTACTAAAATTTAATTCAGTTCCCAACGACTTCTAATGGCCTTTACCAAAGTTATAAGGGAACCCGGGATCACGGTCAGATACAATGGAGAGAGGAACTCCATGTAACCTGACAATATGTTTATGATATTAACGGAAATGTTCATCTAGGTAAAAAGTATCTCATATAGAAAGGAAATGATAATATTTATTCAAGCATTCAACTATAACCCAGATTGTATTATTACCTCGAGGTGTCTTCGGCAATCCCACAATGAAGACCATGGATATATTCTCCCATTTCCACTCTGGTACTGGTAAAGGTTTAATCATCCCTGTTGGTAACTGCCTCTCTGCTTTACCCTATTGAAATGTCAGACACTTCACACTAAAATTAGCAATATCCCTTTTCATTCCGTCCCACCAGTAATACTCCCGTAGATTTCTATACATCTTAGTACTGCTTGGATGAACTGAAAACAGAGATCTATGAGCTCCACATAACAACTCTGCCTTCAACTGTGAATCAAAAGGAAAACACAATCTCTTCCAAAATCTTAAAAAACAATCATTATCTATGTTTAATTCATGCTACTTACCCTTCTGAACCATCTCTACCTTTTTCTGCAACTAATTTTCTTGCTTCTGTGCTTGTTTAATTCTATCTGATAGTGAAGATTTCACTGATAGCTGAAACAAAACAGAAGGAAATCCTGCGCCCAGAACTTCTCTGAAAATGTTCATCAAATCCTTAACCAAAGGATCACGTTCCAAACACAACATTATTAATGAAGCATTACTTTTTCGACTCAAAGCATCAATGACTTTGTTTGCTTTTCCCGAATGGTAATGAATTGTACAATCATCATCCTTGATTAATTCTAGCCATCTCCTCTATCACATTTTCAACTCTTTCTGAGTGAATATATACTTTAAAATTTTGTGATCGGTATATATTTCACACTTTACTCCCTACAAATGATGCCCCCAAAATTTTAAAGGAAAAACTAAAGCAATTAATTTAAAATCATGTGTAGGATAATTTACCTCATGAGTTTTCAAATGACGTAAAGCATAAGAAATTACCTGATCATTCGACATTATGATGCAACCAAGTTCTTTCAATAAAGCATCACTATAGATAACCCACTCCCCATTCCTGGAAGGTAGTGCCAAAACTGGAGCATTTACCAATCTTCTTTTTTGTTCCTGAAAACAATCATCACATTCTTTTGTACAGATAAACTTAACACCCTTTCGAGTTAGCTTAGTCATTAGACTATATAATAGTGAAACATTTCTAACTAACATTCGGTAATAGCCATCCAAACCAAGAAAACTACGAATCTCATTAACATTTGTGGGTCTTGGCCATTCTTCCACAACATTTTTTCTTGCAGGATAAATATTTATCCCATCTTTAGAAAAAATGTGACCAAGGAATGAAATTTGTTGCAACCAAAACTCACACTTGCTGAATTTCCCATACAATTTCTTTTCTTTTATGTTTTTCAAAATAACCCTTAAATGTCTTTCATGCTCCTCTTTAATTTTAGAAAACCCCAAAATATCATCAATGAAAACAACCACAGTCTTATCCAAGAACTCATGGAAAATTCTATTGACAATTTCTATCAATAATGCAGGTACATTGGTTAGCCCAAAAGGCATAACTACAAATTCATAATGGTCATATCATGTACGAAACACAGTCTTCGGAATATCTGTATCCTTTACCTTCAACTAACGGTACCCCGATCTCAGGTAAATCGTTGAAAAATACTGAGCTCCCTGGAGCTGATCAAACAAATAATCAATATGAGGCAAAGGATATTTGTTCTTAACAGTGATGTTATTCAAGGCTCCGTAATCAATGAAAAATCTCATGGAACCATATTTATTTTTAACAAATAAAACAAGAGCACCCCATGGTGATATGCTAGGTCGAATAAAACCTTTATCTAATAAATCTTGAAATTGCTCCTTCAACTCTATAAGTTAAATTTGAGTCATTCGATAAGGGGGTTTTGAAATTGGATTTGCATCAAGAACTAAGTAAACAATAACCTCAACTTCCTGATCTTGTATTATTATAGGAAAATCATCAAGAAAAACAACAGGATACTCATTTACCACTGGCACATCATTAATCTGAACAGTTCCCTTGTTTTCAATAATATTTGCAAGGTAACATTTATTTCCATCTTTTACAAGTTTCTCAGCCTCTTGATATGTTATCAACAGTAAGGGTTCATTATTGTACACAAACTGAAATTCTTTCTGAAAAGGAACTTCTTTAGCACTACTGTAAATCATAGCATGGTTAATAGAGACCCAATCCATACCCTAGATAACATCGAACTGTACTAGAGGTAAAACAATAAGGTTTTCAAGTAGGTTCTTTCCACGGATAAGGATATGAATATTCTTATAAATTCTTTTTGCCTCAATGTTTCCCTTCGAGGTTTTTACCACAAGTTCAGGAGTCATTTCTTGATATGGTATTCACATTTTTCATGAAAAGTTTTCAGAGATGATAGAATGTGTAGACCCTGAACCAAACGACACACTAGAATAATCTGAAAAAAATAAACAAAGTACCTTATACCACATCATTTGATGGCCCAACATCTGTGGAAGTAGTTGCAATGGATTTCACAATGCCTTTCTTCTTGTAGACTAACTGCTTCCAATCACACCAACTCTTTTTTGGACACTCGTTTGCATAGTGACCCATCTCATTGCACTTAAAAAATTTCACTAACCTTAAATAAAATTTGGTCTTACCATCACCCTGGTATTTTTTAGTGCAATCATGATCCTTATGTCCCATCTTACCACATCAGTAGCACTTTAAAGAATTAAAAAGACAATCCCCAACATGCCTTATACCACATTTATCACAAACTGGAAATTTAGTTTTCATACCCTCAACACTTTTTGAATAATTCTTCCCTTTCTCCTGCCACCTCGGCCTCTTCTTCTGTTGGTTGTTATAGAACAATTGATCATCTAAAAACTCTATTTCCACATTCAAAGCACATAAAACAAGATTTTCATAACTTTTGAACTCACAAGAATCCAATGCCCTTCAATATTATGGCTTTAATCCTGAGTAAAAACAATTGATTTTACTATCACGGTCTCAGATAAAATTTGGAGTATACCTTTCCAATCGATTGAACCTCTCTTCATAAGAAGCCACTTAGTCGTCCTCTTGCCTCAATTCCATGAATTTTTTTCCATCCTAAGTCAAAAAACCTTAGGAAAATATTTCTCATGAAACATCCCTCTGAATTCATCCCAGTCGAGAACATCAATCTCATTTGCGTCCCAGATATTTTATCCATCGACCACCACTGATCTGCTTCACCCTCCAAACGTTAAACAGCAAGACTAACCTTTTGATTATCTGAACAACCCATTACATCAAAAATAATCTCCAGTGCTTTAATCCATCCTTGAGCTAGCATAGGGTCAGATGAGCATCTGTATGATGGGGGATGTTGCCTCATGAAATGTTCCACCACTAACATGTTCCTGTGCAGTTGATCTAGATGATCTTGTGCATGGTTACCACCTCCATTTATCGCTTGAGTCAACTGCGCCATTACTGCAACGAACAGTTCCATTCCAATACCGACCATCTCAGGATGCTGATTCAGAAGGTCATTTCCTTTCGTATTCCTTCCTAGCACTACTTCCATGTTTCCTCTGTAGAAAATCATTCTGAACAAACATGTCTTCTATGAAGCAACATGGTAATCTTCAAATTCTATATCATTTCAATTTGATAATAAAAAAATATTTTTTTTATAATCATATATTATAATTCAAACTCCTAAAGTTTTCTAAAATGGCCTCTGATACCAACTATAAGGCCCCAACCTTAAACATTACTTAATATTGAATTACTTTAGGAATAAACGCTGACGATATTTTTAGGTTTAGTGTTTCAGATAATTAGATCATAAATCATGCATTACATTCAACATTTAAACAAAGTGGTTACATAAAATATTGTACTCATTTTTCCAATCAACGGAAACATATTTAAAATAAAACATGGATTATTTATTGAAACTTCCTTGACACTATCATCATATCATGCACCTTTCCCCTGACCTATGAAAAACATTTCAAAAACATGGGATGAGTATAAAAGGCTCAGTAAGGGATATGAAAGTACGAAATGAAAAAATTAATCTATGTATGATATCATACTTTACTCATAAAAAATAAGCATTTGAAAATACCTCATAAATCATGAATAAATCATAGAAATCTTAAGACATAAAGGTAACTTGAGGCATTCATAACATTCTGACGTAGGGAGAAACACTCATAGTTACATTTGGAATACCAATCACAGTATATTCCATAAATCTTTCAGAAAAACCTTAACGATTAACCCCTTCGCGTTACCCAATACATTGGAGAGCTATATCGGCCTCTCCCACCCATAGTTTATCACGGAACCACCCATCTTTATCACAATTACCAAGAACCATTACATAATTGTATCACATAAAACATGCATAAAGGAAACATAACATTTCCAGTTTTCAATCATAAGATATCAATACAACACATTGATATAAAAACATTATGAAAACCATTTTCAATACCAAAATAAATGAAAAGTAAAACATGTTATTTATTTTTTCATTTTTAAAAATGTTATGGGTTGTAGAGGAAACCAAAGCTCAAATAATGGTCACGGCGGCAGAGAAGTCGTTGTCGCTACATATGTACGACAAAAAAACATTCCCTTTTGTCGTTTAGTAAATAATTTGTAGAAAAAATATTCCTTTTGAATAAACGTAAAATTCAAATGGGTGTATACACCATATAAAAGAAATTTGTGTATAAAACAAAATATGCCTCAATGAATGGAGATTGAGACGAAGTTCCAATACTCGTGTCCGACTTGACTCGATCATTCTTTAACCTCCAGAATAATAAACTTTAGATAATTACAAATTTATTAAAAACCTTTTTCAAGTTCATTATTCATTTTATATCACATATTACCATGCTATGAACACTATGTAATTATTTAATTTAATAATGGTCATTTTTTCAATCATTTGTACTTGAGTTAAAAATAAACTCTTTATAATTACAAGTTGTTCATGTGGTAAAATTTCCATTTTATCCATAATTATATTCATGATTTAGATATCATATATATCTTATATATCCAGTATATACATGAATTTATAATATTAAATATCATTTAGAGGTAAGAAATGAAATTCACCGTTCATGGAGACAGTAAGTCGTACGTACCCATGAACGCTACTTTCATTTCTATTTCTTATTTAATGGAATTGAATCATAATGATATAAAGGTATATTATAATTCCAGTATAATATCATATATAATGTCATTAAATACATCCTTTATATTTCCCACATATGGCATTAACGAATCAAATCACTTTGAGGGGGCGGCAGTCCGCACTTCCAAAAATGAAGATATCGTGTTTTCCCATAATGGAAGCAATAAAGGTATGCCATAAATGAAAAATCCAGAAGAATAATGTAAACATAAACATATTACATATCATATATAAAAAAAGTTACCTATTAATGGCCACCTTTGATGGTGTTAAAATAATATTGAACAACCATCGTTTCGTGAGGCAGAAATTCTCCATCCACTGAAACAATGTGTTTTTAACCATTAGATGTAGGTGTGTGTAAGTGTAGCTCGTATAATTCATATAAAAACAATCCTACTACATTGAAAATACTGATTTTTTTTACAAATGAAGTGAATAAAAAGAGTTTAGGGGGTTGGAGAAGAAAAATAAAACAAAAGAACATTAGAGAATTCTTTACCTTTAAATCAGGTTACTCCTCTTGGTTTGAACCAAAAGGGTTTCTTGAACAGATTTCTGCCTAAGGTAAGGCTTCTAGGATTAAAAGAGTTATGTGGAGAGATAAAATGAGCATATCTTGGCTGAGGAAATGGCCTAATAAGTGTGTGTAAATAGGTAGAGGTGGGGGCCTTTTATAAGAGGAGAGGAGGGGCACTCTTGGAATGTTATAAAATGTTACTTTATATTGAAATGTGTTTTGGATTTAAAAGGTCCCACATTGATATATTTCGAGGATAAGGTGATAATGGTTCTAAATATTCTCATCCAATAGGTCCTTGACAAGTTCAAATCTTATATTTTACATTATATTTTCATTTTATTTAAATCGTTCATTAATGAGGTAATCGATGCATCATCAAGATGTCATAAATAATTTAATTTATTTAACATTTAATAATTATAAAAAAAATACTATGATGTAGGAAATATTTTAATATTTCCAATAAATATTTATAGTCTAAAATATAATTTATTTAGAAAAAATGAAAAATGTTTTACTCAGGTGATACATTCTTTGTTATATTTGACTTTCTCTAAAAATAAAAAGATAAAAAGTCATTATCACACAAAAGTGATTCTATGGGATCCCCAAGTTTGGAACAAGGCATCCCATGGTCGGCCATGACACAAACAGTTTCATTAGGACACATTTTGGGGTAGTTTGTTATTATTAATTTATTATTTTATTATCCTTAACTACCCGATTACTAATTAATCAAATAATTAAAGATAATTACCATTGTTACTATTCATAATGTCAAAAAATAAAGGAGTCTTGATTAGATAATTTAGACCTTATGATTCAAAATATTTAATCCATTTTCCCAAATTCCAAAAATAGAAATTTAAATAATTAATTTAAAAAAATAATTCCCGTTGTCACAACAAATAGCGGGTTTTTTAGAAACAATATCTATGAAAAGTTTGCACTAGTTTATGCCCAATTACAAAGTGAAATTAATCCCAATGACCACCAATGGATGGAATGGTAAAAATATATTCTATGTACACTTTAAAAATAATTAAAAAGATAAACTATTAATATAAATTAATTAGATGAAAGTGCAGTTTTGATGTAAAATGCAGTATTTTTCACTATTCATTAAAAAATGAACATTGTCAGAAAAATTCCAAAAATTTATCCAAAATAAATTTCAATGTCCCAATCATAAATAATAAGTTTATTTTAACAAATAGGGCTTATAAAATAGTCAAATTGTTGAATTAAAATTGTTTTTCCATCAAAAGGCAGTAAAACAATCTTGTAAAAATATTAGTGTATTTCATGCTTAAGATTGGATTTATTCTCGTTTTAAGCTTCTAAAACACAATATAATGCATAAATAGACATAGATATGAATATCTATTATTCATTACATACATGGGATGTTACGTAAATTATCATTAATTATAAAAAAAATTGTATGAAATGATTTCTATTTAGTAAAAATTAACTATTTGGAAGTGTAATTAATAAAAATTTTCAGTAAAAAATGGTGGTTAGTAAAAAATTCCATTAATGAGAGGAATTTATTACAATTCAGTGGTATTTAGTTTTATATATTATAAAATAACATTAATTTGAATTATTTAATTAAAAATATTTTTAATGTGTTTTAATTATTAAAAAAATATTTGTAATGAACAATATTTAGTTAAAAATATTGTTACCAAGATGTAATTAACATGTAAATACTAGAAATGGGTCGTATTTACAAAACACTATTAGGAATGAACAATAATTATATATGATCACTACTAATTCTTATTAATTTTTAATAAACTATAAAAAGTGCAATATTTGTTAAAAAATACAAGTAATGATTGAGAATTAGTAAAAATTACAAGTAATTAGTTGTAATTTATAAAAAATACAAATAATTTGTGGTAATTTGTAATAATTACTAATAATGAGTACTAATTTAAAAGAATAACGAGTAATGAGTTGTATTTATTAAAAAATATTGTTAATGAGTGTAATTTAGAAAACATTACTTGTGATAAGTGGTAATTACTAATAGTTACGTGTTCTATAGGATATTTAAAAATAAAATTCCGATAATGAGAGGAAATAAGTAAAAATATATCAATTGTGTGATAATTATTGACGAAATCTGATAATCAGTGTAAATTAGTGATGTATTCCAATAATGAGAGGTATTTAGTTAAAAATATCAACATTGAGTTGAATTTAGAAGAAAAATACAAGAAATGATTTATAATTATAAAAAAACCAATAATGAGATGTAAATAGTAAAGAATACCATTAAAGGGTTGTAATTTTTCCAAAATATCTATAATGTGGGTAATTACTCAAAATTTGTTATAATGAATGTTACATAGTAAAATACACCAATAAATAGTTTTTTCTAATAAATGATTCCAATGAGATTAAATTATTAATATAAATCAATAATTAGAAGTAATTAAAAAAATATCAATAATGAGTGGTGATATTACCAAAATAATGGTAATGTGAAAAATTTATTAAATAATTTAGTTATAGAGTGGTATTTAGTAAAAAAATACCTCTAGTTATTGTTAATTATAAAATACTCCCGTTACTGAGCAGTTATTAGTATATAATACATGTAATTAAATGTAATTTGAAACAAATACCAGTATTGTGAAGTGTTTATTGGAAAATATTTATAATGATTTATATTTAGTAAAAAATATTTAATTTAGAGGTCATTTGAAAAAAAATATGGCAATGACTAGTATTGTTTAAAAATTATATTTTATAACCACGATTTAGTAAAAGAGTCATGTAATGTGCATTAATATATAAAACAAATCGGTAACTCGAGACAGTAGAAATTAAAAACATACAATGATTTCTATTTTCTATGAACATCTACTACTTATTAGTATTTTTTATAAAATACTCTTAATCATGGTTATCTATTGTAATGAAACATTAATGTGAGGTAATTAGTTAAATATACCATTAATGATTAATAATTAGTATAAATTCTTGGAAATGAGAAGTAAATGGATAAAAAAACATTAATGATTTCAAATTAGTACAAGAAATATGCAATGTGTGGTTTTGGGAAATAAAATATTCGTAATGATCATTATTTAGTAAAAAATACCTTGAATGAATGGAATTATAAAAAAACTGATAATGTGTTTTAATTAGTGAAATACCAAATTAATGAGCATAATTTATAAAAAATTTACAAGATTACCACAATTGACAGTAATTAGAAAAAATTATCCATAGAAAACAACAATTAAAAAACATATAGTTAACCATAATTAACTAAAATTTTATAAAATTGACAAAAAAATAACCACAATTAATAATAATTAAACATAATTAATCATAACTTATAATAGAAGGCCAACCATAGGACACTATGGAATTATGGAGAATATGTATGAATCCAATAGAAAAATTAAAGAATTTTTCTAATGTAATTATTTATCTAAATGGGCGCCTACATCCCCTTTACATAATTCATTCCTAGAGGTAAGAATAAAGGGTGGGGGTAGATGAATAATGGGAGAATGAAATAAATTTCCCATGTGTTTATATCATTTTCGGTTGAGTCAGTCATGGGTAAACAAATAGGTTTACCCATAACTACCTCTCCTCCATGAAGTCTGAATGTAGGGGAACAATAATGAGTCCCATTTTTCATCAGATTCATCTCCTCACACAATGTTTCCCTCATGCCCCTAGTGTTTTAAACTATTTCCCATAATTATAATTAATTAAAATTTAATAAAATTCCTTGTAATTAGAACAAATAATGTTATTTAGAGGAGTTTTAAAATTCCATAGTAATTACATAAAAATTATAAAATTTATGAGATATTTTTTATATTTTTTATTTTTTTGAATAGTAATTTCTTTATATTAGAATTATTATTAATTTTTTATATTTTATTGTCTTTTAATAAAATAAAATTAAAATGGATATGACACAAGTGTTTATTATAAGATCAAAATTGGACAAATCATCACATTGAAGAAAATGGTTGAGGTTTTAGTCCTTTATATTTTTGGGTTTTGGAAACATCTTTATCGGTTCCAACATCTAAACCAGAATTTTTTTCATTGAGATAAATATATGTCCATTTAAGAAATATATTTTGAGGAAATTTTACTCATTCATAATGTTTGAGTTCAACTACTGTGTTTTGGGTTTTAGAAAGATTATATCCTTTAGAGTCATCATGGTTAACATAGTTTTGTATTTAATACTAATAATTTAATTCCAACTCCATTTGAGTTTAAAATTATATTATAATTAATTATTGGTTTGTATTTCAAAAAAATTAGAACAATGAATGATTTAGATTTAACTGTTGAGTTACAAACATATAAATTTTATTATTTTTTAAGGTTTGTTCAAGAGTTCATATGTCTTGGTTGCGAGATAAGAAAATATGATGAAGATAAAATCCTTTTTGTTATTATATAAAATAATTGAATATAAAATAGTAGTTTTCATTAAATATTGGCTTTTGTAATATCACTATCACATGATGTACACGCGTTTCATACCAACTTCTATTATTTTAATACTTTTGTTCGTTAAAATGGTTTTTGTAATTAGTAGACTCAAGCATTTAAAATGATTAGAACTAATATTATATTGAAAATTAGTCATTAGTAACATGTATCACATGAAGAAAATTAAGGTATAATGTGCCATGCTATGGTTATAACAGATTGGTTCCCATTAAATAAATTAGGTATTTCAAGCTTACACACATATTACAACATTTATTTATTTCATAGAACACATTATAGTTTATTTAATGGATCATATTTAATATTTCCATAAATAAATGAATAACAAATCCACGTGGTGATGACTCATGGAAGCATTTTCATCATATAAATCCGTTTTTTAATTATAAGTCCTTAGTATGCAGTTACTTCTTTCTAATGAAAATTTCTATCCATTTCGCTAATATGGTTTTCATTATTTTTATTGGACAATCATTAATAATATATACAACAATCCACCTTGGATGTTGATGAATGAACAATATATATTAGTAAAATAACTAATTCTTGTGAATCCAAAATATAATATTAAAGTCTATTTGAAGACATTTATTACTGAATTTAATATATTTTGGTGTAATGGTGTGAGTACATGTGACTATTTTTCAATATTAATTTCATAGTGAATTATATACAAATGTGAACTATTAGTGAACTTATATAATAGAAAATATTGTTTTGATGGAGTACACATGTTATATGTTCATTTCAATACTCTATGAGTGAGAAAAAAATTAGGCTTGTCATTGGTATAAAACCTAGTTTTTTGATCTCATTGAATATTTCATCATATTGATCTTCTATTTTATAAGAATATAAATCATTTAAGAAAAGGTAAAATTGAATGAAATTTGACATATAAAAATATCACTGATATTGATTTAATATCATTTTTCTCTTTATAAACTATGTACATTCTCAGGTCGACTACAAACCAAAAAAAATTTGATAGCATTTCAAAGGTTCAAAATTTTATTAAATGATGTATTTTTTGGGATATCCCATATTAGTCTGATTTTTTATTCAGTCACATTTGAATCATGCGAATTAGCATTATATTTTGTTGATAAAGTAGTTTATATTGTTTTCTAGACACTAGATAAAAACATTGATAATGTGAAGAAATGATTAGATCTTTCAAAAATGAGACCAGAACATGAGTTTATTCAAAATTCTATATTATAGAAGGTAACAAATTCAATATCAAATTATACAAAATCTGAAAAAAAATAATACACTATTTGTTCAATGGAATTCATTTTAGAGGCTAAAAAATGGTTATGTTTCCATTCTGGATAAATGTGTCAGAAATAATAAAATTTACAGATTAACAAGTGATGAGATTAATGTTATAAGGGATTGGATTTTGACGATATTATTTATAGGTTATTTTTATTTCTATGATATTTGATGAACATAAAAAGTAGAATTTTTTCAATATTTTTGTTCAGATAATATAGCCTATGATAATCATTTTACATAATAAGTAGATATTTTTTATTTTTCTCTAAAATGTAAATAAAATTTCTTATTTTATTAATTAATACAAAAAACAATGGATATTACATTTGGAATAAGAATCATAATGTTTTGGGCTGGTATAGTTTTTTTGGATGTTCCCATATTAGTGATTTATGTAGAAATTAATGAAAGAGGTATATAAAAATAAATTAATTGAATATCAATTACAGAATCATATTTAATGAAGTAACATTTTTTCTTATTCTTCCATTATTTCCAATATAAATATTTATAAAATCATAAATGAATAGTATACAATTTTTGAAATGATGATGACGCATTGATCATTAAATTAACATTTTATAGTCGACTTGTAAATTCAATTCTCGTAGTTCATTAATGATGGATTTCAAATGTTGAAAAGCATATGGATCATACATATGTTTTTCTAAACTCAAATGAATTGACAAGATTTTTACGGTGAGTAAAACTTTGATATACTCACTAAATTATCTAAAATTTAAATCAATATTTTTTACTTATAGATTATATGATGTATGAATAATGAAAAATATTTCACCAAGTAAATGAATAATCAAGAAAATATTTGAATGCTAACTATTCTTATAAGTTATAATGAATTGTAATGTAAATTATTTAATTTTTAACAAATAAAATGAATTTTTTATATGTTATTTGGTTAGATTTTTTTTCTTCAATATTTTATTTATCACAATATGGTAATATGTATGATAATGAATTATGAGTATTTAAATTACGACCATTCAAAATGGTAAAATATAATAATGATTGTGTGGTGAATTTTTTTTATTTTATACTGGTTCATTTGGAGTATAATTAAACAATGAATAATTGTATATTCTTGAGAGGACCTCGTCATTGTAAAAGTTGTTTTAACTTATATGGAATTTTAGACCATCTAATTGAACTTTGTTATCTGAGTTAGAATAATGTAATGAGAAATTTGATTCAATTTTCTAGATACAAATAATGTATTGAATTTTCATATAATCCATGTAATCAACGACATTAAATATTAAATCATTCCTATCATAAATTAATGTTTATTATTGGTTCATCATGATAATAAAATTTTGTGTTAAAATTTTTGTTCTACATGGTGAGAAAAAATGATTTCTGGGTCACTATATAAATGAAATGAAATGATAATCATTATATAAATATTGAATTTTATTCTTTTTAAGCGAATTTAATTCATCATTTTATTTAAACATCTCTATTTAAAACTTTTCACAGATCATTAATAAATATCATTGATGAAATATCAATGTTATAAGTCAACGAGGATGTTGATGTTGATGATGTTAAAAATGACTATAAATTTACAATATATGATGATGCTAGAACATCTATATAAATTGGATACTGTGGAGGATGATGAAGATATTTACACTATAATATTATAAAAAAATAACAAAGAAAAAGAATGACACAATTACATGTTTGTTATAGTTATAATAAATATATATACACCATAAAATTTCAATTATTTGATAAAAATTGTATTTTCATGTTTTATAATGATGATGATACTTATTATGAGATGTTTTATAGACATCAGGTTGTTATAATTCCTACTGATGAGCTTGATTCTTCATCATGTGACCCCTTAATGACATATGGATTGTTGAAACATAGGGTTCGTTGATGTGGAATATTGATGATTCCAAAAATTATTCATATGGGATATCAATATTTTAAAAATCAGTGGTGATGTTGGATCAAATAGTCATTGTTGTTCAGAACTGCATGTTTACTCATTTTGTTGTACAATAATATGTAATATATAGTTTTTTGTTTATATATTTATTAACATTTTGTTATTAATTATTTGTTTATTTTTTGGTATCCCATATATGATAGCATCTGGTCCAATATCTAAGTGCTATTGGAGGCCATCACTCATGAATATTATTGTATGTTTTTGAAAAATATCTAAATGTTATCCATGAACAATGATATAGATATAGTTTTTTATTGATCATGATGAATTCATTGATAGGATATCATATCCTATTAATTTTGCGATGGAATTTTCCCATACAAGATTAATGATATATTTGAAATACGATTTTAATTAGGTTGGTATAACCATTTGTGTTAGGAAGTCACACATTGATATGGTAGTTGAATGTTTAGTACTGATTGAAAATATAATGTTCGAACATTTATTTTATTTTTTATATAACTGTAAAGGTAAACTATTTATTTTTTTAATCATATAGGATGATGATAAACACAATATTTCATATTTATATGTTCATAAAATTATGTACACTTACAATATCATATGAGATACTTCTTTCGGTGTGCTATCTCATATTGGTGTATATACTATTGTTTTTTGGGTTTATTAATAACTGGAAATAATATTTTAACAATTGTAATCAAAAAGTGCATTTTTTAATTTAATATGAGGCCAAAACATCTCGCACAATTGTTATTATTCAACCAATGACTGTTGGTCCTACCACTAATGAAACAGGATTGGTGAAATAAAAAAGGATTCATGCGACTCATTTTCCTTCAAGAATCTCCGATTTGTTTGTATCAATTCAAGATTAATGAAATTATGATAGAAAAAAATCATTTTTTTCATCAAATGCAATGAGATATCTGTTACATTATTCATCATTAGCATTACTCTGGGGAGAATATGAAATATATTGTTGACCATCTTTAGTCACGTTATATATATCCAAAAGAATTTGATCGGCATCATTAGTATCAATAAGAAGAGAAATGTCAATAAAATGAAAATAAGTACTAGAAGATGATGGCGTAAATGAAATAAATGATGATAGGTATAGGGATGGAGTTCAATCCACCAAAACCTCCTCCAAATTACCATCACCCTCTATATGGATGTATAAATTTTTCTTATACATTTATTATGAATAAAATCAAAATGATCGTATTTTTTAATATTGTTATTAATTGATTTATTTATTGTTTTATATATTTAATTATATTTATATTATTATGAGGTATTTAATTTTATAAACAATTTAAAACATATTTATTAATTTATTTTAATATTTTATATCTTTTTTATTTTTTTATTTTTTATTTGTTACATTTTTTAAAAATATTTTTTATTTTTGATTTTCATAATTTTATACTGGACTGGATTTTCTCCCAATCGTAAATAATTATATGTGAAATTGGTAATTAACATGAAAACTGATAAATTATATACATAAGTTAAAAATATTATGAAACATCATGGTACCCTATAATAATAATTATTTCTTGTGATGGCTCTTCAGATTAAAATATATTTTGTTATGTGATTTTTAGTTGCATTAAATTTTCGATTGGACTCCATCTCAAATGACCCCTCTGAAATATTTTATTTTCCAGTTGTGGACCCATATCATTAATATAATATGATTTTATTATTTTTTGATCATATGAAAAATCTTTCTCCTCTTCCACGAAAATGGAAACAAAATCATCATTCTGGTATACAATGGATTATCACATTGTGACTAGATGTGATTCTGTTTTCATCATCCACATTATTTTATTGTTGAAGTAATTAATCTAATTTTAAATTTATATTTATAAAATAATCATTCCTTTATCATAATGATATCAATGATAAATTCTTAATTTTATTTTGTTGGAGTGTACGATGACACCATTCATGTGTATAGAGGAATACTACATCAGGAATTGATTTGTTTGGTTTTTCATTGAAATAGATAATTAGAGGGAATAAGGATGCATTTTATTAAATTGTGCCATTTATATTAAATAATTATTTCATTTATTAAAAATTTAATATTCATAAATGATTATATATATAATTTTTATTTTTATTTTAACTAATTGGTTAATGGTTGTGTTGTTCGTGAATATATGTGGAATACCACCTCCACAATGAAATGTGATTGAAATTATTTAAACCAAATAATAAAGAAGTTATTTATAAGTATTTTATAATATATTCATGTTATTGTAAAAATTAAATAATTATAATATAATAATTTCATTCCTTATGTAATGATCATTGAAAAATATGTATGATACTTGTGGATATGTATGTCATACTATCTAAATATGTATAATGTAATTAATTTTTAATAACTATATTATATGAATGGTTTTAAAATAATAATGTATTTATAATAAACTTCATTATCTCATGATTATTATTCTAAATATTAAAAAATAAATATATCATTGGCGATTCACAAGAGGCCTATTTTATTTTTAAATAATGAATAGAATTTCCTTAAAACACTCTACATGGACTTAACCTATTAGGTTTTTAAATATGTAATTACAATTAAGTATATTAAACAAATTATCTATAAGGTATAAAACCTAGAAATTTTTTTTATAAATAAAATCCTTAATTTATATTTATTTTACAAGATTCTTGATGAGGTCATGAAGGATGTTAGGTTGGAGGTAGGGGTTTCACATCTCACTATTATTATTGTTAGTGCAATTCCTATTCACATCTTATTTTTATTTTTTGGTTTATATACATAAATGTAAAGTAATTTATGCTTACATTTATGAAAATTATTATTTTCAAAAATCTTTATGATGTTATTTATTTCATGACGTTTTGATCAAGAAATTTTTGAATAAATAAACGAAATGTTCTTAAGTTTTCTTCATTGAGGTACATTTTAATTTTATAAAACAAATTTATTTTATATTGAATAGCTAAGAAAAAAATTTCATTTTATAAAATGACAAAATAATATGTTTCATGGTATTCTAGGTTTTAATTTGAATAATTTAAATGATTGAGATTACACTAGGTAGTTACTAGGTGGATTAATTACATATGTTAATTTCTTTTTACTATGATTTTTTAATTTTCCATCTTATTTTATATAAAATGATTATAAAAATAATTATTTTTTATTATGATATTTTTTATACAAAATTATAATTTTTGGAATTAATTTATATACACATAATCAAATATTCGATTAATTTTTAGTACAATGTTATGTTCATTTTATATGTTTCTCATCATAAATTGTAGCCAATGGAAAGTATGTACCATTCTGGATAAATATTAATTTATGAGCTGTATCTACATCACCATTACAATTTTTTATAATAATTGTCATTATGTTCTTGATAATTAATATTTTATTTTTTATGATTTCATTTATATTACAATTTAAGAATATTAAAATGGATTAGTATTCATGACACAATGTTATTTTCAATATGGAATGTTTTTGGTTGATCATAAATTTAAAGGAATTATTTTAACATTTTATAATAAAACCATTAAATTGTATTCTCCTATATTTATTCATTAAAATATAAAATAATAAAAGTATATGATAATTTTTCAACATTATTTTTGATTCCAAATAAAAATTATGAAAATATTACATATTTTCACTTTTCAATATATATTTTTTTCTTAGAAATCCATGTTATACAAAAGAAGCCAAATTTGTTACTCTGAATGAGTGAATTTAATTTTTCCCATAGTAGGTTTTTTATTTAATGATTGAGAATGAATTTTCATCTTGTTTTCTAAATAATAACTTATTTTATTTAATAATAATTGTAAAAGTCATTTTTTCATTTACTCAGAATGAAAATTATATCCCCCCTAAGATGAAAACTCTCAATTTTAAATATTCCATTTTTATTTTAGTGATTATTTTCATTGAAAATAATTATTAATTTTCTTGAAATGTTTTAATTTTTGAATATGTGTTTTCAAAAATCAATATTTATGTTCCACCAGAATATTTATAGAAATATTTTAATATAAATTACATTCATCATCATGCACATTTATTTTTGTTAAATATTATCCCATGCATATATTTTTTAATGATATTATCCTCATTATATATTTTTATAGATTATGAATTTTTATTTAACTATCATGGAATCTATTTATTTTCAATTAGGTTATAATATTACAAAATAATATATGGTTTTTTATATGAGTTTATAGAGAATGGAATTCCCTAGGCATGTAATTCATTATAATGTTCTTGGATATTTTTAATAACCTTAGGTGCTGCAAATTATTAACCATGTATGGGTCGTTATATTTCTATACAAGGATTTTTTGTTCCATGATTAAAAAAGGATGGGTGGTACAATGATAATGGATGGATGGTTTAGTCTATGATAAACATGTATAAAATAATGTAAATAAGAGATAGTGGTCGACTATTATTGTTATTCCATATTTTATATTAACATGTTCATAATATTAAAAAAAATCTTTTTATATTATATGGGATTCAATAATTTCCATAAATTAATACTAACAACACATAGATCATGATTTTTTGTCATTTGAAATTATAATTTTTTAAATAATTATAACATGAATCATATTTATTGATCAATATTTTATAGGAATCAGTTATCTTATGAAATAAAAATTTACATTTTTTATGTCAATTGACACTTATTCATATCATATTTCCACTAGTGAAATTTAAATTTTACATCTTATGTTTACCATTAATTAGCATTTTGGATCACCATTTTCTTTTTTTATTCTGTCATGGTTATAAAGAGTGATGATGAATGATATATTGCATGAAGGGTTTCTTATATATGATGATTATAAATTATTTTTACATAATAAAGAATAGTTTATGTGGGGTAAATAATTTTTTGAAGACATGGTTATTATTTATGTATGGTTATGTTCTAATTATATAAATCCCAAAACCTATAATTTAGATTTGAATTTATGTGACCCAGTATTTCTATTAGAGGTTGAAATTTTTGGATGATATATATTTTGTCACAATCATCAAAATAAATTCAAAAACTATAATGATTATTATTTTATCTTTGTAACTGTCAGTTCGGATCCATTGATGATATAGTTTGTAATACATAAATGTTTATTAAACTATGTTCGTTATGACATTTTCATGTGAATCTATCATTTTAGTTATGGATTCCATAATGGGTATACAATTTTAGTGTTAATCAATGTTTTGTGTATTAGATACAACTTTTAATAATTTAAATAATGTAATTATTATGTGTTTAATGAAGTATATGGTGGATTTTTTTGGGTTAGGGTATATGTAAACCATATTTTCAACATGAAATATTATTTATGTAATACTTTTATTTTCATATGTTATAATCAAGTGAAACCCTCCATTTATATAGTATATTTGATCTAAATTTTTATTTTTAAGTGATTTCATCATATTTTTGTGGAAAATTATAATCATATAATATTATGAAGAAAACTTCTCGATGGTCGGTAAACAAACCATCATATTTCACATGTTTTCTTTGTTGAACCCAAAAATTAGAGAAAAAACTATGATGCAGCAACCACTGGCCTATGTGATGTCCATGATAGAATGAAATTATTATTTATTACTTAATTATTTTTAATGATAAACAAAAATTTTATTTTTAGAACATACATATTATTATATAGATAATCGTGGGATCATAAAGTGAGTTGAGGGTTGTTGG
The DNA here is from genome assembly GCA_963277665.1 of Viscum album. Lineage (NCBI taxonomy): Eukaryota > Viridiplantae > Streptophyta > Magnoliopsida > Santalales > Viscaceae > Viscum > Viscum album. The sequence continues at coordinate 1,323,358,204 of OY728152.1, read as the reverse complement.
AATACTGTGATTACAAATTATGATCAATATTATATTAATAGAAAACATTTCATCTGATAATCATTTTTGTTTTAAATAATTTCAAAATATAGGGTAAATTATTTTTAAATAATTTTATGTCATGCTATTTTTTATAAGTTGATATTAGTGAATTAAAAATAATTTCATTTTTCTTTTTTACTAATTTTTTGGAGAAAATTATTATACATTGGTAGAAATTGATTACAATATTAAATTGAAATTATCAAGTACTAATTTTTTATTATATTTTCATTCTATATGATAAATTAATTCCTCATATAAAGGATAATGATCACAAAATTTTTTTATAAATGTATAATAAAAATATATTTTTCATTTACATTATTATGACCAATGATATAAATTAGTATATTTAATTATTTTATAATTTCATCCATGTTCATAAATTTTCATTCCATTGATGTTCTCCTACGTCGAAACCTAGTTATGTAATGACCTTTTTATTAAATTTCACTTTTTTTAGAGAATATTTAATTAACAAATTGTTGTGATGTGTGATTAAAAGTAAGTCATATCCATATATTCATCCATAAATTAACATCATAATATTTTAATTACTTGGTGTAATTTTAATAACATGTGAATAATTTTACAAAATTATATTTTAATAAAACAAAACAAATTTCATGTATGTATTTGATACACAACACCAATATTAAACAAATAATGAAATATATTTACATTATAACCAAGATATTTATTTAGGGGAATTAATAACACATACTATATATTGAAACATATATAAATCTCAATTATAATTCTTTGTTAATGTATGACCTTGGGCTATTCTGGAGTCATCTCAGGTGTGTTTTCAGGTACTTATAGTTGTTTTAAAATAACGTTTTGATGGAAATGTGATTTGAGTGGTGTCTGGGTGAGTTTTTAAAAAAATTATATAGACAGGATGTTGTGAATGGTTTACACATATTTTGAAAAACCATGCACACTGTCATATGTAACTAAGCACTCCAAGTGAGCCTTAGCACTATAGTCCGTATGGTTTGTGAATGATTTTCTTTAATGTGTGTCATTGACTGGTGAAACCGTGTGTATAAAAAAAATGTACTAAAATTAGTTTTATAACCAAGAGAAAAACACAAAACCCATATATTTCGACCTAGGTTTGGGCATGAAGATTTCTAGGCTATCCCAGATCTATCCGTCAAGATTACAAGTTGACTAGAACTCTATTCATCCATATCGAAATCCCTGATTGATGATCCACTCTCTTTCCAGTAAGTGGATTTAATCCTCCAGATTCTCATGGTGTTTCCATTAGGATTACGTAACCTTTTTATGGAAAATATCATATATTTACATGAATATAAACATATGTATTGTGATTTATATGTTGGATTGTGGATCTTGATCTTGATTTGGAAGATCGTGATGCCTCTGTTCTTAATTTTATGTTTTGATATTTAGATCCAGATCTTTATCGATCTTGTTGTGCTGCTCAGAGTTTGTTGATTTCAATTGGGTTATCATCCATAAAAAAACTAAGGTAGGTGTTCTAAATAGAACTCTAAATCTCCTGGATTAAATATGTGTATTTGGGATTAATGATTTTATATAATCACATAGTAATTGATTTCATCAATTGGGTTAAATAGAAATTTGCAGTAAGAATTTCATTGTTTTAGAGATATAGATTACTAATTGATGATTAATTTGGGAAAATGGGGATTCCCAGATAGATAAGTGATTTTTAGATGTTGTTTATGATTTGATATATTGTTATCGTGATATTGAATTGGTTGGTTTTCAGATATTTAAATGGGGGAATTAATTAGGAGATAAAAGTTTTTCTATGTTTAGATAATTAAGGGATGATTAATTATGTGCCATGATGTTTGATTATTATAATTAATTGTGATATTAACTATAAATAGTTGAGATATATTTTAAAATTAATTTTTCAGAATAAATTATGGAATCCGATTTAGGGTATTTGATTAATTAATTGATGAATTAATTAACGGGTTTTTCATATAGTTAAATTTGGGGTTAAAAATGGATTCTTGATTTATTTTACTAATAATTGGATTAGTTATGGAATTATGTGGTTAAATATTTATTATTTGATAAATTATGTAAATGATTGAGAATTTGGGTGCTACTAATGGTGTTCTAGACCAAATAAAAGCTTTGGGCATTAGACATGGTGTTGTACTATAATATTTGATACTAGCACTTGTGATGTAAGGTTCTAGACATAGTGATCTACATCGATTATGAATGTGGGTTTTAAAACATGGTTATAAACATCGATTGATATTTTGTGTGTTGGAAAAGATATCCAACACCAAACTAATTATAATGATGAATTGATAGTTGAACTTGAGAGGTGAATCAAATCCTTGTCTAATTTGATTATTAAATAATAAGTTAAAATGTAAAACCATCTCAATTACACATTTTATTTGTTTCATCATATAATTTCATTCAATATCTCTTGACTAAACATGTTTTAGAAACTATTGGAGGTGGCATACTGAGATGTACACACACCCTATTTGGGATGCCTAATTGACACCCAAGCTTAATTTATTGTTGTAGGACAGGATAAGGGAATGTACCAAGGATATATTTCTACTAAGGGATGGACCATCTGTGAGGGAACCCAATGTTGAACAAGGCCTTAATGGGAGTCATTGTGTCATTATTTTCAGTGGTAATGTAGAAACACGTCACTTGTATTATCATGGAATGCTTTCAATTTATGTTGAGTATTTTTTACTATTTTAACTATCATGTGAAATTGGTATTGTTAAAATAATTTAAATTATTTCACACATATATATTTTTTATTCGTTCCACTAGTGATTTATCATAGAAAAAATAGGCTAATGTTTTCCCACAACATATTTAACAGACACTAACTACTAGCTGGTACCCTCTAGCATACATGGAGGCACACTTGAGGGAATGTGACAAACCTGTTAGGGGAACCAATGCATGGTACACGGTTCAAGACATTATTATGTTTTATTAGAGGAATTTTCATTCTTTTATCTTTTTTTTACTGATTTGGGAACTGTTGACTGGAGATTAGAATGATTTAGGGCTTGATAATGAGATTGTGTGTGTGATTTGAAAACTGATGTAAAGGGATAATCTTGGTACTCAGAGTTGGATTGTAGTGACTGTTGATTTTTGTTACTACTGGATATTATTTTACCTTGGGTGATACAGTAGTGGTGTGATGGTACATTTTCTTTTCATAATTTTTTTATTTTGAATCATGTCCTAAAGAGGCATGAGAGTTTAGTATGCATCCATCATTCTTCGAACATAAGGTTATTGTGTCTTGAATCATTTTCAACACTCTTGGGAAAATGAGTTAAGGATATTTTGTTAAACATGTAATATTTTACATGTTCATAGATTGGAATGAATAATTTCCTAACCATATTTGAGTTATGGTATATAAAAATGAAAAATCAAAATAAATTTGGGTCAAAAGAGAAACATGAATATTCAAATGGGTTTGATTAACTAATTAATTTATTTATTTATTTTATATGATATAATTATACAATTGTGGGAATAAATTATTTATAAATGAATTAATTAAAATATTCTGGGAATTAATTATTAGAATTTTTTTAATCATATAAACTAAAACATTGGAGTAGGAAGGTTAAAAGATGTGATAATGCATCAGTGCTGATTGTGTGCCATTAAATTGGGAAAAGGAATGTTGAATAATGTTTTGATGATTTTTAACTTATTTAAATTTTATATGGTTTTGTTATGGTACCTAGGTTGGGAGTTTGGAATTGTAAAGATTACTCCTCTTTGACTATTGTTGAAATGGAGACTGTGGGGTATGGCTAAAAATGAACTTCCTGATAGGGAACATGTGGAAATGTTAGTTTCAACTGAAGAGGAAGGGGAATAGTTATGAGGGAACATTTTTCATTTCATTCATTTCATAGAGAATGACCCAATGCGAGTTCGGAAAAGCATTTCTGAGTTGACAATGGAGATTCATCTACATTAACCTATTTCTTTTATTGGAGATGGAGGAACTACAGCTGTTGCATTATGGATTTGATCCATATAGATAATACATAACTATTCATAGAATCAATATGATTGGAGGGTCTAGATGGATGATAATAATCTATATGTATTAGTGATATGATTGACGGACATTCAAGTACGATCTGGATAGACTGATGATATGTTATTGATTGTATATATAGATATGTTATTAGAACACTTATCTCCCAATCCACTGATATAAGAGAAGGATTCAGAGCTTATGCATCTAACCTAGGGAATCATGTATATATTGGATTATCCTAAATGTTTCAAAGATTTACATTTCGTTTCACCAACATTAGTGGAAGATGATGATTCGTCGGAAAATTGATTTTAGGACTGACTTAGGTGTGAAACTATGTCCCAGGTGAATATCATCTGGATGAATATGTTCTATGAAGTGGTGAATCTTGATCTCATTTTTTAAGGGAACCTAATGATAGAATCCAATACATCGTAGGTAGTTATCACTATATTATCAATGAGTCCACAAAATGAGAGAGGGAATCATCGTTACAAGAATCATAGCCATGAAAAAAGAAAAATGTTGGGATGTTACGAGGAATAGTATCTTTAGACCTTACTCATGTGATTTTAAACCAATGAGGTAAGCCAAGACCCTGTCATAAAATTTTTCCCCTACCACTAGTGATCTGAAGATCTTGTGAAAGGATGAGGCACCTATAGAGTATTTGTTGGATTCAATGACATTCTGGTGATGAGGGAGATGAAACTCAGATTTATAGTGTAAATGGGGTCTTATACACCATATTTTTCTCAATGTTTTAGATCTAATAGCATAAGTTGTATACGTAGTAGAAATGGTGGTTCATGGAAAGGTGGCCCTTATCAGCAGATTGGTGATAATTATAGGATTTTGACGGTTGTATGGTGAAGAGGGGAAGAATAGTTACATACAGTGCAACCATCACTTGTAGAGAGCAAGTCCAGTCCATTGATAATGATACATACTATTATAGTGGAATCTACATTATCTAGTTCCTTTTTTGATACTAGTGCCTCTGACTCTTTTATATCTGAAATTCGTGTTAATGGTTTGATCATGGAGGGGAGTTTACAGGCCGAGTAATGAATATTGATACAACATTAGGAACTTGGTTTAGAGATATCTATTTATTCCAATGATGTTCAATTGATATTCGAGAGTATCAAATTCTTTGGGATCTATTTTCCCTGATATTATATGCTTCGACTTGATTATGGGTATGAAATTTTTTGTCGCATATCGAGACCACAACATTTTTTATTTTAGGAGAGTGACTATTGTATAATCTACTGATTACCAGTATGTGTATCATGGAGTGATGGATAACCAGGAATACTGAGTAAGGAATACTACTCATAAACTGGGAGATCTCATAACCCATATTGATTTTCTTTTGATAGATGATGTGAGTTGTAGGAAAAAAGTCCCTCCACTAGTATTGGAATTGTTTCTAGATGATATTACTAAATCATTATCAGTGTCTCCACCTATGAAAAATTTTTAGTTCGTTATTCATCACTCTTCGGGGATAATCTAGTATCTATTCCACTCTACTAAATTTCACTTACTGATCTTCAAGAGCTCAGTCCTCCGTTGGAGGAATTAATGGATTAGGGGTTTATCTAACCTATTACATCACCTTTGGGATAACCTATGTTGTTTGATAATATGGATTACATGAGTTTAAATTTGTGTGTCTATTAGTAGATGTTGAACAAAATTATTTTTATGAACTGATACATTCATCAGCATATAAATGACTTGTCTGAATAGTTTAAGGGGGCTTGTGTGATTTCAATGATCAATTTGAGATTAGGTTATTATAAAGAGATATTTCAGACTAGTAATATATTTAGGACTTATTTCATGAGATGTTATGCCCTTTATGAGTTTATTGTAAATTCTTTTGGGTTAACACTGTATCCATCAATGTTTATGGCCTCAAGGGACATGATCTTTCATTGGTACATAGATCAGTTTTTGGTGGTGTTCGTAGACAACATCATGGTGTACTCTATGAATAATGAATATCATACCCAATATTATTACAACAGAATAAGTATATATATAGAGCATTGATTATATGCCAAACATTCTATGTGTCAATTTTTGATTGATCAGGTACACTTTTTAGTTCACTACATATCGGAAGAAGGAGTGTTAATGGGCATATATAATATTTGTTTAGTAGTTTCATTGGAACAAACCAACAATGATTTTTGATATATGATGATTTTTTTGGATTACATTGATATTAGATAAGGACCATCAAAGACTCTTCTGGATTTCCAGCACCACTCTTGGGCATTCCCACAAAAGGGATTAAGATTGAGAGGACATAAGGATGTGAGAATGTGTTCCAGGTGTTGATGAATCTTTTTAAATTGAGACCAATATTAATCATTCATGAGTGAGTTTAAGAGTATATGGTCTATTTTGATGCTTATATTATTGGACATAATGCATTATTGATTCATGGGGGACAATTCCTTGTATATGGGTCTCGACAGTTGGGGCCACATGAAATGAAATAACCTACACAAGAACATGAGTTAGAAGAAGTGGTTTGTGGTTTAATGTGTCAGTGGATATATTGGTTAAATAAAATTTGTATAGTTTTTACAGTCAAAAGTTTCTTCAATTTCATCATTTTATAGAGAGAAATGAATCTCTAGAAGAGGTGATGGGAAGAGTATATGAAATCCTTTGATATTGAACAATCATATAAACCTGAAAAGAGGAATAATGTTGAATATTCCTTGAGAGGAAGAAATAAGAAAAAGTTGATACAAGAGTCGAGTGTAGAGTGGAAAATAAGATGTTTTCTGGCTAAATTATATGTTGTGGTTTAGGAGAGTCAAGAGACGATTACTCTTGTTTCAGTAGTGGTTGAGTCAAAACTCTGAAGATGGACCAAAAAAGGAAGTACTTAGATCTAGTGTGTCTATACATGAAAGAAAACCATGAAGGTGGTGAGTCTCCTTCAATTTAAATGGTAGATGAGGATGAGGTCAATTATGTGACATATTGAATTTTCATTCCTATGAGAATGTAATAGGATATCATGTGAAAATTTCATGACTCAAACTGGGTATTACATGAAAGTTTTATCAAAATGTTCCATGACCTATGATTGAATTTTTGGGGTCCAGGCATGTAAAATAAAATATCAGGGATTTTGAAGAGATGTTTTACCTATATAAAGGTGAAGGAAGAGTAGCATTGACTTGGAAGTCTATTTTATATCTTTCATATTCCGAAAAGGAAGTGAGAAAATGTGACTATGGATTTTTTAGTAAGTCATCTAAATACATTTAGGTGTAAAGAATCCACTTGGGTCATTATGGATAGAATAATGAAGGAATCTTGTTTCATGCCTATAAAAGAAACATTTAGAGTAGAAAAGTATAGAGAACTCTATTTCTAGTAGATAGATCATTTTCACGGTGTTCTACATACTATAGAATCATATCATGATCCATGTTTTACTTCACACTTCTAAAAGGGCATGCATGACCTTCTTCGAACACATGTTTATTGGGTACAACATTCCACCAACATGAAGATGGGATATAACCATGTACCATACAGGTGTTACTGGATATGTAGTAGAAATGTTTGATTGGAATTGGTGGTTCTTAGGAGATGAATTTTCATTTTTGGATTTTCCTTATAATAATAATTATCTGGAAATAAATAATATCATGCCATAAGAGGAACTTAATGGTCAGCCTTTTAGTTCACCACTATGATTGATATAGGATGGTAATTCATGGTTTTTAGCACTAAGTCTCTTGTATGAGTCATCAAAGAAGGTGAAACTGAATCAAGAAGATATGGCTAAGACTTAGAGTGGGATGAATTCATATGATGATAGTCTAGGATAACCACTTGAGTTTAAATAGTGTGACTGTGTATTTTTTAGGTTTCACCTAAGTTTAGTCACCGAAGAATACATATCTTGGGCATGTTGGTGCTCACGTTTGTTTAACTGTGTGAGGTATGAGAGAGAATCATACTTATCGAATACCAATCATCTATTCCAAAGATATACAATGTTATTCATGATGTTTTCCAGGTGTCACAACTATAGAGGTATAACCATGACCATTCTTACGAGATCTACATGGATGAGGTTCACCTCAAGATAAGTGTTCCTTAGAGGAACATCTGATACATGTCTTGGATAGAAGTGAGAAAGTGTTAAGGAGATAGATAGTATAAATTATTCATGTTTTATGGAAACATGGACTTCTTCATTAGGAAACATTGGAAGGAGAGGTAGACATGAGGGACCAATGGACTAATATTTTTTTCTCATAATCTTAGTGATGTTCGTGAGTGCATCTCAACGATGATATGTTATGAGGTATGGAGATTGTAAGATCCCGGCCATTTCTGGAGTTACGTTAGGTGATTATTCATGTGATTTTTTGTGGTTTTAATGTACACTTAAATTTGAATTGTGGTTTGACGTGCCATTGGATGTGGTTTTAAGAGAAATATATGGACAGTGGGTTGTGCACGATTTTAGCGCAACTTTTACAATTCTTACACCCAACCCAGGTAACTATTTGAACCCTGAATACCATGACATTGATATATTCATGTTTTTTGTATGTTTTCCTTTACTGTACATCCCTTTTATGTAATACTATGCACACTAATTAGTTTTCTATGAAAATTAATTTTCAAACCACCCAAACCCCCAATACCCATCTATTTTGTCCTATTATTGGGATTAATAAATTCTAGGAAATCCCAGATCATTCTGATTGGACTCAAAGGTGATTAAAACACTATTTATTAACATTGAAATCCTTGAATGAATACTCACTCTCTTTCTGGTCTGTGTATTTCTTCATGATATTTCTCCTGTTGATTCCATTATCTTACGTTGACAATTCTTGGATGTTCTCCACATTTTCCATTGATCTAAACACATATTTTGATATTTCGATGTTGTATTGTAGATCTAGATCATTAATTTCATGATGTTGATGAGTTTGATATTAATTTTTCGATTAGGGATTTATATGTATATCAGGATTAAAATTGTTGTGCTGCTTAGATTTTGGGGATTTTTGATGGTCTATCAACCATCAACCAACTGAGGTAGGTGGTCTAAATATTACTACCATAGTGGTGGATTTGATATCTTAATCAGAGATTAATTATTTTCTAGCATCACATAGTAAATATTTTCCAATATTTTGATAATAATAAATATGAAAATAACATGTTGATTTTTAGGATATATAAATTATTTTTTATGATTTATTCATGGGACTATGTGGAATCCCAAATAGATTGTGGATTTGGGGAATTAGTTTATTATTTGAGCTATTTCACTATAAATATTTAAATGGTTGTATTTGAGATAATTAATTGGTGGATGTAATTATGAGATAATGATTTGTTTATGTAGAGAAAGTTACTAGTGGATTATTTGTTTGCCTTGATGTTTGAATAAGACAATTAATTCTAAGAAGAACCCTAACAAGTTATGATTAGTCCTGGATAATTATTTTTTAACAAATAATTACGATTTGTGTTTTTTATTGTCAAATTAATTAATTTAATAATTTAATTACGGTTTTTTATATATAAAATTGTATGTAAAATAATGGATTTTTGATTTATTTAACTAATCATTGGATTAGTAAGGGAATGTTGTCGACAATTCATTATGAATTAAGAAATAATGTAAATGATTGGGAAACAGGGTTCTAGACATGGAGTTGTATGTCAATTGAGATGTTGGGGAATTAAACAACAATTTCTACCCCAATAGTAGAAACAATAAAAACTTATATGAGGTGGTATACATGGTGATCTATACATAATGAGAATATTCAATGTGAGACATAGACATCTACACTGACATAGATTTTGGGTGTTAGACATGGTGTTCTACACCAAACTAATTATAAGGATCAATTTTCAGATGAACCAGATAGATGAATAAATATTGAATCTAATTATAATATTAAGGAATAAGTGAAATTGTGATAATGGGTTAATTAAAAATTGTATTTAGATATTCATATAATTACTAGCACTCGGTTTTTAATGGACTTCTTTTAGACACCTTTGGTGGTCACCTAATTTTCATTACTCACATCCTATTTGGGTTTCCTAAATAACACATGAATATACATTGTTGTTATAGTATAGGATGTGGTAAATAATCTAGGATAGATTGTTGATTACACATAGGTCATGGTTGTGGAAACCAGATCTTGTCCGGGACTCGCTAAAGAGTCAGTGTGTCTTTATATATAGTTGCATTATAGACACCTAAAACTTATATTATAGTTTCATTATTTAAATTAATATTGATTATATTATTTATTTTGACTATCATGTAACATTTTTTTTGATTATTTATATGCTATCGAACATGTTTAATTTTTTATTGGCTAGTTACTCTCATAAAAGCGGGTATAGTATCCCCACGAAAAATTTATCGGAACCCCATGGTTAGTCAGCACCCTATAGCATACATGGAGGTGTGTATGGGGCATGTTATTGACTTGTTTGGGGTACTATTGTGTGGTACCTGGGGAAAGCTGTTACATTTGAATTATTTTTCATTAATCAATAAATATTTATTAAAGACATTTTATTCCTAAAAAATTTATTCATAAAAAACGATACTCTATTTTTAGAAATTACATCAAAAAAATTATTTATCATTGACAAATAAATAGATAAAATTAATTTATCTCTTTAATTGAATATATAATATATATATTCATAATATATTTTGGGATATTTATTTGTAAAATTTTGATTATTGATTAATTATTGCATAATGTATATTTTCTTAATAAAATTATTTTGTTTCAATAAATTATATTGTAAAGTTATTATTTAAATACAATTTCATGAGACATAATTATACTATAGATATATTAAATACAATTAATTACATTTGAACCATAATTATAATTAATTTTTGAATAATATTATATTTTATATTTTACAAATGGCGTTTTTTCTGAAAAATGTTTAAACTGGATAATGTTTCCTTATTTAAATAGAATAAAATAATTCTTAATGATAAATTATTTGAATGATATATATTTAATATATATCAATTAATTTTAATTTAAAAAAATTATTATCATTAGCTCTGTAATGGATACTAATGAATTTTCATAAAAAAATACACTTCTTCATAAATGGATTTTTTCACGTCTGTGGAATTTATCTTATAAATAAATTAATCAATATATTTATTAAAATTATTTTTATAGTACTCAAAATATTTAATTATAAGTTTTAATATTATATACTAATTAAAACATAAAATTTTCAATAATAAATAGTTAAAATATTAAAAATAATTACCAAGGTTAATGTAAAACTAATTTAATAGGATGTAGATTGAAATGATATGAGATAAAATGAAATTCTATCTTCTAAAAAAATTAATTTAATGCTATATTAAGAATATATAACTTAGAGGGATTCTTAATTATCTATTTTGCGGCATTTTGGGATGTGAGAAACATTGTACAACATTTTCATTTCAAAAATTACATGTGTACAACTTGCCTCAATTATATATGGACACCTCTTTCCAATATTATTAAAATCATAAATTCACTTTGGATTATCTAATATTTGGAATAATATAATACTTACATACCTAAACATTATAAATTTTACTCATTTCTACTAGAAACTAATCACATGGAGCATTTTGTTAATTAAATATGGAGGATTTCTGAAGAAGATATATCATTCTTTGTAGCGGATATTTTTTACTTATTATTCACCTCATTCAAATATTATTCAATTATAATGATTTAAAACAACATTTACATCAAATAAACTGAGTTGATATTATTTTATTTTAATAACCTAAATCAAACTCAATTTCTCTAAAATGATTAAAAATCATACTTCCTGTGTGCGGTAGACTACCGCCTCTCAAACCGATGTGAATTTTTTTTCACGACCACCAATAGTAGATTCTTTTTAATGATGGAATTAATTAATTATATATATATATTAATACTATTATATTAATATAATTACTATATAACATATTAATTAATAAAATATAGTATTCTTAGGATATGATATTGTTCAACATGTATAAGGAGGACAACCATGGTGACAATTCATGTATCTCATTTTTCAGAAAAACATTATGTAGAAGGTAATAAAGAAACAATTAGTTTATATATGTTAAATTAAAAAAATAATTATGATATTCATGATATATTAATCATTATTAAAATAAATAAGACAAATTAATTCTTCATAACCACTAACTTCTAAATAATTATGTTGGTTGATTGTACAAGTAGAGCACCACCACCTAGAAAAAGTGTGATTCTTTTCACAACAGTAGGTCATTTGGAAAATATATATTAGTATATAATAAAGTATTTATTATATTTCTATCATTTTGATCATTCAAAATAACGGTTACATTCTTTCAATAATGATAATTGAAAAATGGAAATTTTACTCATGCATACGTACAACCATTAATATCCATGTTTACAATATAGTTCATTTTACAAAACCATATATAATTGTTTTTATTAAAAGTATAAATAATTTATAATAATGAATATTATTCTAATTTTTTTTATATTATAAAATAATTACCTCCTAAACCATGGTCACCACACAAAAGCTGTTATGAAATAATGAACTAAGCATTCACAAAATACCAAACATGGATATCAATAATTATCTATTTAAAAATTTCTTCAAAATTAAATATATTAAATGGTCATGGTCTGAATAATTAATAATATGATCTATTACTAAAAATAAATAATTTAATATAAATTATATTTACATTCATATCAATGATGTAAGAAGCATGTCGTGATTGAAGATATTATTTCACATATGAAATTAATTTATCTCACACATACGCCTTATTCACTAATAATTTTAACAGTATGTTGTATAATGTAATAATTAATTTTTATTGTGATTAAATTAAAAAAAATATTTTCATTTAAAATTATTTTTAGATTGTACCTTTCAAATAGGTGTTTTATAGATATGTAAAAAAAATATTAAGGGTTTTCATCTAAATGTTTCTTCATTGAGATCTATTTTTATGTTATGAAACAAAATTCTTTTCATAGTAAAATTAAATTATAAATTTATAACGTAATATCACAAATAATTAATATTTAATATTTTAACATGTATCAATTTAAATAATATAATTTAATTATACTTAACATGATTGTTCCCTTCTGGTAATGAAATTCTTAACTATATTTCATTGCATTATGTTATAATACAACAAAAATTACACTGGTATTATGAAATTGGGTTTGTAATAAAATCTCTTTATCATATTTCATAATTTTTATTTAACATAGGATGATTTATAGTTGACACAAAAAGTTAATTATTTTATTAATTATCACTTAAAAATTATGATCAACACAAGGGGGTCTCACATAAGACATATCTCCCTTGTACATATGTTATGTTATACACCTATAATCAATTATGAGGAGTATCAACTATCTATATTAAAAGATATATCTTGAAACTCTATATGATCATGATATTTAATATAACAATTTAAGTTATTCATTCATGGGGATTTAAATTAATGAATACAAAATAGGAAAATAATTTATTTAATAATCACATATTTCACTAGTATTTTATATTGTTGCTTTTACATTGTTGGAAATTATTAGATCATTGTCCAATAAACCACCATCTTATTATTACCCTCACTTTTTTCATGAAATTTTATTATTATAATATTAGTTTTCTCTATTTTAACTACAAATTATTTAATAATTTTTTTATGAAAAAATCACTTCATTTATATCGTTGGTCAAATATAAATTTATAGTTAAAATATATTTTTTTAAAATTCTTTTCATCATTTATTTAATATGATTCTGAAATTATTTTATAACCAAAATATTAATATTTGAAAATTGTTTTACATAAATCTTCATGTTGTTTTCTACAAGGAGAAATTATATATTATTTTCATAAATGTGAAATGGATCATTTTTAATGCTCACAAGACTTAATAAATTCAATAACATCATGAACACTGAGTTTTTAATGGTATATTTTTATGTGTAATTGTTTATTTTCAATAAAAAATTAGTCGTTTAACGTTTTACCTTGTTTTCTTTTTAAATAAATATTCTAAAATTTGAATTTATATTGTCCAAAATAATTAATTTAGTGATATTGGAATTTTATTTTTATTCATAAACATTAAAAAAAATTCTATTACAAATACTCCATGAGGGATTTATTTATTTATAACAACAACATTATCTCGATGGATTGATTATTTTTGTGTCTAATTGATTTCCATTGCACCTATTTCTTTTCAAATTTGTAATCCAATCCTATTATGTATATTGGTATTTTATATGAAATCATGGAGAGATGAATTATCAATGTGTGTTTTTCATGATATTGTTCTTCTTAATTCCATATGATGATGGATGGATCAATTATATTCAATGTATGGGGGTGTTGTTTTTAAATAATTATATGACATTCCATGATAAACCATTGAGTGTTGGTTTATTGAGAAACAAATGTAGGTTTATTTCAAGACATCCCACTAATGTATTTTAAACTTCATAGATGGAATTCATTGATATTGTTCAATATATTTATATGAGTGGGTTGAATATTGTATATCAATATACCGATACCTTTTAGTTATGAAATCTAATGATTTTAAAAAATTTATTTTTTTAGGAATGACATCACTGGTATTATGAATATTTTTTTAAGAAATCCTTAATTCGTTATATATTAATTCCATGGAACATATTAATTTAACTAGGTTTTATGGGTATGATTTCTATTTTGTTATGTTCAGTGAATTTTGTAATTTCACCAAACTCATTTGCTTATCTTATTACAAGTATTTAAATTTCATTTTAAATTATTATAATTACCCATACTAGTAATATGATCTCACCCTTATTATGATTCATTTTACGAGTGTTATCAAGAATAATGTAGAATGATACATGTCTATAAGAGTTTCATATATATGATGAATATTAAAATATTAAATTTCATCAAAGTTGCCTTTATTAGGATAATAAATATTTAAATATATCAGTAATTTTTTAATATATGACCATAAAACTCCAGAACTCCAAAATTATATGGCCTTTTTCTATGTATCTATTCAAATATTATCTTTTATTTTTTTGTTTTGGATGGACAAAATGTTTCACCATTGTCAGTATCAATGTGTTCGAGGTAATGTTGATGATTTTAACACCAGTTCTAACAATGTGGAATTATAGATTTTATAAAATAAAAATGAAAAATTTATGATTAATATTGTTACCAATTTACTATTTATTCATGTATTTCAGTCCATCCATGATATTCATTCATACTCATGGATTTTTAGTCACCCTGTTTGATGATGAATATTATGTTTGGTATAAATTTTTTAATTATAAAATTTGATATTTTAATATTATAATGGTGGGGTATGAAAATATTTTTGATACCTTATCATGTACATGGGATGAATGTGGCCATTATTTATGGATTATAAAATAGTCACTTTAGAAATATATTACTATAACATTATTTATGACTGAATTAAATTAATATCCATGTAATTTAATGTATAGTTAATATTTTTGGTATCTATTCATGGTTCATATATATTTTATAATTTAGAATAGATACCATTAGATACATATATATGAATTTTATTGATGAATAAATCCCTTTTATATGGTAATTTATTTAGTGTGTAGATTCCATGAAATTAAATCCATGTATAGACACACAAATTTTCATGTAGACATAGAATGTGAAAAACAAGTAGTAATATCTGTAAAAACTTTCTGTTAGTGTGTCAATTCATTCTTCTCTTAATGAATTATTAGTGCACCTAATACTACATACCGTTCTAGATAATTAATATAGTTTTTGATTTTTATAACCCATGTTTTCTATAATAACCATTTTAATGAATATAAAAATTAAGTTTCGTAAATGAAATTAATATGAAATATACAAATAATAAACTATATTGAATTATATAATTTAATAGTTTTGGATATATATATATAAGAGATGTGATACAACCTCAATATTTATAGTTCTTTTATAATTTTAACACTTTGAATATTTATATCATTAATTTTTAAATTATCTTATAAAAATTATTTAATAAATCATAGAAATAATATATTTAATAAGAAAGGGGATATTTTTCCAACGAAAAGAAATAATATTATATGTGAAATATTTTAGTCAAACATATAGTTATTTTAAAATATCAAATTGTTTTTGAGTAAGAGCATGATTTATATTTAATTCCCTCCACCCTGAAAGATAAGGACATGGTTAATAAATTTTTTTTATATGGCCCCTAAATAATAGTGTGGGTCAAGATCCATTACTAATGAAAATATTCATTTACTCTATTTATAATATATTATCTACTATAAAATTACCAAAATAATAAAATATAACATTAATTATTAATTATTTAGATGTTGAAAACGATATGTTTTGGACAATGATAAATAATATTACTTATTGTGATGAAATTGATTCAATAATTTGGGAAGAATTAATACAAATATTTTTGAATGAACAATTTTTTCACACTATCCATCATAAATTTATTATTAAAAAAATATTATTCATACAAATGGAAAATGAATATAATGAATATAAAATGAATAAATCATAATACGTATCTAATATTCCTTCATATTAAACATTATCATTGCAACAATTGTTTCTTCATATTTTAGGTAATGATGTTGATTCATTGAATATAAGTATCAATTTAAGACATTAACTACATTTAAGAAATTGACTAATGTTCCGTCAATGTAGATATGGTGATTTGTTATTCTTATTAGACTTATCATTCAATAGAAAAAATTAAGAGGATGGTGTTTAACTCAAGTGGACCATTCTACAACCCACCCAATTACAAGATTATATAACTATGAATATGATATAAATGTTGAATAAGAATACTTGAAAAAATTCAATGATTTTATAGTAGTATTTTATTTTTAAAATATATGGCCATGATGGTAAACCTAGTAAAAGGAGTGGATGAATCTTACTTATGTGATAGAGTAAAATAATGTCTTGTCAATCCTTCTTCGATGGATAAATGCTTCATCTCTAATAAAAAGGTACAAAATGTATAAAAATGCAACCAAAAAAGTGTATTGGTAGCTAATAAAAATAATAAACCAAGTGTGACGAATTTCATGGGAAATCATACTCCCTTAACACCGCTATGTATAACTAAAATTTTTTCTTGTACATGGTTAACATCATAATGACTAAACAATGGAATTTATTTATTTATCTATGGGAATACACATTTTTTTCACTAATATTATACATAACTACATAATCACGTCCCTCTATTACATAATGTTTGTATATATATAGAAACCCCATGTAATGAAATAATTTGAATCCATGTGTCATATATTTATATAGTTTTCATCCCTGAATATAATTCTCCATAAAATCTTATAATCACTCCTTTGGTGTAATATAAAGATATATTGGTCATGGATTTGTTCATATTCTATATAGTTCACTTTTATATTTAAGATGTCAAAATAACATCATATATGTCATACTATATAATGTTTTATTATAATTGAAAATATTATAATGAGAAGCATTTATGGAATCACTCAATGATGTGGGTTTTGATAACCTGAGATGAATAATTTGCATCCCAGATGTCTATTCCCAAGGAAATAATCAACCTAGATGAAATTTCCATTATTAGTTGATACACATATGTATTACCCAATCATTATCTATGAATTATACTTTAATATAATGTATATTGATAAATAGATATCATACATTGAGAAAATCATATATATATATATTACCGTATAGGATGGTAATGATAGAATGTGATGAAATTAAAGAATATTTTTTAAATTAATTTAGATTTAGGGTTTTTTTATTTACTAAAACACCTTTGGTTGATATAAGTATAATATTATAGAGGAGGAAATGATAAATATAGAGATAAAATTATTATCTTTATTTGAACAGGATTTCTATAAAAAATAAATCCATAATAAAATATTTATCACTTATTTGATTAACATTAGAGAGTCCAACACTTCTCACAGGTGAATCTTAATTATCAATATAATTTATAAATTATAAATAAAATTTAAATTTATAAGGGGTCCATTATTATAATATTTTTCAAACATATTTCATAGTGACATTGATTATGGTATAAAATTATTCTAAAATCAGAACATGTGTGATCAATTTAATCATTATAGAATAAATTGACTTTTTATATATATATTTGTTATATAATCCTTTACTCTATGTGAACGAAAGAACATGAAGTGTGTCTATGAATTTAATTATGAAATTCTGAATGGAAACTATATATTACATTTTCATAATGATTTACATGAATATGTATAAGGGGAAATTCATGGGGCATGTGATCAATAGTGAGTGAATTTCATGAGGCCCCTCAATGTTAATGGAATTAGAAAATACACCAAACCCTTAGGTGCCATAAAAATTCCTTTTTTATGTATTATCATGGTATTACAGATATATTGTAAGAAACTTATCTTGGATATTTACCAGAAAAACTATTATAACATGAAAAGGTGTAAAATATATTGTGACAGATGAATAATGTAAAAATTTTAATTTGAACAATATTATGATAAATACATTACATGATCTAAGAATATACACAAGTCAATTTTGGGTTTTCATATAAAATTGTGATAGAAATAAATGATTCCTTTGTGTACTATTTTAAAATGGAAACAATGATTTCCCACCCTCTGCAATGGTTCAGATCATTGAGAATAACTATGAGATTCATAAAATTTAGTTTTCAATAATAATCACTTAATTTAGAATTTGTCCCTTATTACACAATTTCATTAACTATTTCAAATATAATTCTATTGGGATTCAAAATAACACATCCATAAAGATTGAAAATTTTTTCCTAAAAACATTGAATGACAAAAAAATAATCATTGATTTATATAGTGAGTAGACTATGTTAATAGAGAATAAATCAGTCATTTATATGTGTAGAATATTTCATATTTCTTTATATATGGTGAGGACTGAGGTATTCAATTCTATTATGTATATAATAGAACATATTTCTATTTATACTAAGCTTGGAGAATTTCTAATGTGGCTAGATATTAAATAAATGGTTTGGTTCCATGGGTGAAGGACCTTGAGTCTAAGGATCTATATAGGACTACATGCATATTTAATTTCCCATATAGTGTTTTGTAAAATATCATAATGAAATTGATAACCTAATTCCCTCCCCCAAAATTGGTTCACTGATGAGAGTAAATTATTTATTAATGTCCAATTTATCCATTTACTTATATTAATAGATCAACAGATTATCAGGTATATCCTGTAGATGTTTGTTGGATCTAATATTGAAATAATTCTAGATATTAATAAATCCAATGAATGAACAGAATGCAATTTTATTTTACATGTTTTAGTATGTATGGGCTACTCTACAAGGATTTACGATATATTGGTTTGTTTATTTTAGTTTTGTATGTCTCTCTACTAATTTTCTAAGGATTCTATTTGGTTTTTTCATGTTAGTTTGGGGGATAAGGAAAGGTGATCCTCTCTCACCCACTCTATTTATTATGAATAAATTTTCTATGAGTTAATACCTAAATAATGGTATCTAGAGGGGCTGCATTCTTCCATTCTTATTCTAAGATCAAAGAAGTTGTATTTCACATTTAATGATTACATATGATAAGATTATTATTTTTCATTTCACAAAAAGGATCCATTTGATAAATTAATTTTATTTCTTAAGAATAATGGATGTTTGGCATCCATGAAATTAATCATGAAAGGAGTGGTTTTTTTATTTGGAAATAATGTCTGTAAAGGAGGGATATAACCTAAGAGACTAGTTTTGATATGAATTGTGGTAATTTCATGGTGGATTATCTTGACACCAAAATATCACTGTCAAAGCATAGAATTCATCATTTTTATAAAGTTATTGATAGATTCATCAGGTATATAATGAACTCTAAAATCATTTCCTCTCCTTTGGTATAATAAATAATTTGGTTTACCATGTCATATCCTCAAATAGTATATCTTTTCATTATATGATTATGTTCCCTACCGTTTCATAGCTAGAATTGAGAATATTCAGTTACGTCTTTGGAAATGAATAGTATAATGTTAATCACAATTGGATATATTAGCCTTGTATGGAAAGACCATTTTAAGAAGGTGGTATCAATATAAAAAATGTTTCATGTACAATGAAGTACAAGAATTCAAATATTTTGAGGAATTTATTTGAGGTGATGATGAAATGATTAAACAATGTAGCTTCCATGATCCTATATAATTTGGAACATTAAAGTAAGAATAAGCCTCTGGTTTATCTAATGATTCAACCTCATTTGGTGTACCTCCAATTACACATTCATTGAATTGTTGGTATTATTGACATCGATTTCTTGGAGAATATCTGGGTTGGAACCAAAATCGATTATATGAGATTCCCTTCTCCTTATTAGTCAATCAATAATGATAGAAAACATGTATTGTTCATTTATGCAATTATGGAAGAGGACTATATTATATTTTTTAGAACAGAATGTTTAACTCATAGATAGATAAATGCTTCTTCCAAGAATCCTCATGAAGGGACTTATCAGTGACACATTATCAGAAGAAATTGTTCATGATATCTAATAATATTGAATGGAATGAATCAATTGGGTGTAATGATGTCTTAATAATGTAAAAAATCCCACAATGGAATGTCTGAAATGACACGCTTCCCATTGTGGAGAAAATTTTTAATATAAATAATATCCTTGAATCTAGATGTCATTTATATAATACTCAAATAACGTATACCTTTGATCATATATTTATTGGTGGAAAATCATTGAACTCTGTAAGCAATTGTAACAACCATATATTTATGCTTTCATTTATATTGGATCTAGTCAGGTCCCTAGCCATTTATCTCAAGAACTGGGTGTAAAGTGATTAATATTTTGAGTTATTCCTTCTATTTTCTTTGGTATAGATAAAATAGATATTCATTAATTTAATAATTTTGAAAAAAACCTAAGCGTAGGAAATAACATTAGAAATAAAATAATAGTGGGGAACTAAGGGGTCTAAAATAATGAAAATAAATTGCATCCGGTCAAACAAGCCCAACACCTTTTTAGGGAAGGATTCCCATGGTAGTAAAATAGACGATAGTTATCTCTTTGGGTTTCCATTGAGGTTTTTTTGAAATATTTTTTTTGGATATATAAACTTGGTACATGGTATACACACAGTTAGTAGTAACCATGCACCGTGCCTAGAAACTATGCGGTATGGGAACAAATCATCCACACAAAATCCACATGGTCGTGCGACTCAATCGTCACCCTAGTCCATAGTAAGTGTGCTTCTTATGCTTCGTTCAACAGATGCAGTTCACAGTTTCAGCACAGTTTAGAAAACCATTGGTACGAACCATGTGGCCTACCAAGTCATTAAAAATTAGGGATGTAGGTTTCTTGGCCACCCAATTTTAAACCATATAACTGATTTTTTCAGGGCCTTATTGAACTCATCCACAATAGGAAGATCCTCCCACTTACATGGATCCTTTTTACCCCCCTCATTTTGTTGGTTTTGTCCGATTCTTCAATAAAAATCTTTTTATATGATTTATCACTTTCTTTTTTTCATTTTATTTCTATGGTTTTCATTCCCCATTCATGGGATTCCTTCTTTCAAAATGTGGGAACCAAATTTGTATGGATTTATCATTAATGTTTTTCTATCAATCTTGTTATTTTATGTTGGATTGAGTTTACCTTGGGTGTGGTGGTCCTACCATAGATGTATCTCATTGGATTCCATTTGTTTTTTGAATTTATAAGGTAGAACCACAATGTATATTTCCCATTAAATTATGTTTACATTAATTTATTCATGTCTTCACGTCCTTTAATTTCTCAATAAGAATTTATTATTTTTATATTAATTGTATCGTGTGAAATTAGTTGTTTCCCCTTATTGTGTGATATCTTGGAACGGTTGGAAATTTTTTTTCACCCTGAGTGGTTATTAAATGGCCCATTTGGCTCATTGATGTGATTACTACTTTTTAATGAATTGGATTGGTTTTATAAATTTTTTTTGGTGATGTTCAAAAAGTTTAATAGATTGTTTTCAAAATGAGTATTTCAAATTAAGGGATTTTTGATATGACCCTTTGAACATTATAAATGAATCGTGGATTTTAATTTAGGGTTAGATTGTAAAATGGGGTTGGGAATTGGTTTTTATGAAATGGTTTGATTTGTGAAAATGATTTAAGGCCCATTTGGATTTGTGAATTTATTAATTTCTCACCCAAACTTGGAGGGATCTGTTTCATATTTGATTAATAAATGTTCGTGAATGTCCCTAGCATAGGTCCATAACCATGTGGTTCTTGATATAAATAATAGTATACTCATTGAGGAGGTTATGGTGGTGCCAGATGTGGGAGTGTGTAATAGTAAAAAAAAAATGGTTGACTTTTTTCATGAATCTCTTAGCACACCCCCTTGTGAACATATGATGGGAATGTTCCTAGAAAAGGTCCCTAACCATGTGGTTCTTGATTTAAGATATGATATTCTCATTATAGAGGATGTGGTGGTTCCAGTTTTGGGAGCGTACAATAGTATACATATTTATGGTAGAATATTTTCATGAATTTCTTAGAACACCCCCTTGTGAACGTACCATGCGAACCTATCATATATTATAGGATGTTTTCCAATGATATTTTCACAAGTATTGGTTATTATACTATCAACTACACCATATTTTTTGGATGAATGTGTTTATTTCTATGTGATTGGGACCCTCGACTATGCCAAGTAGTGCGAAGGTCATGTGTTACAGTGTTTTGTTGTCAACATGTAGGGAATGCTTTGAGGATGTGTCACATGTATCATTTGTTATAGTTCTCCTCAATGTTACTTGGTATTCACATGTTTCTCCAATAGTAGTTTAATTTTCTATTTCCCTCATTTTCAATTATATAGCATTCTCTTGGTTTTTATTGTTCTTTTAAAATTTTTAGAAAGTTAATTTTTATTAGAAAAACATTTCTTGAATGTCTTTTTGAACAAATGAGTTATTTCCTAATTTTTCATTAAAATGAAAAATGAAGGTTTTCTTATTTTTCCCCTCATGCTTTCTCCCTAGTAACAGAACATGTCTCCATGAAGGATACTTGTTTGCAAATTTGAGGGAAATAGGACATTTTGTGATTAATTGGAAATGAAATGTATGGAAAACCTATCTTTATAATGTATTTCTAAAATGAAAATCAATGTTTATTTATTTAAGTATATGAATTTATAATATATTACTCTAGGCCTATCCACTATGTTATAATACTAATGGATATTTTTTTCTCTTTTATCGGTTTCTCATATAGGTTACATATTTGGATTAGTAACATCAGGTGATGAGGGGGGTTTGTTTGGAGAGTGACCATTGGGGTCACATGGAGGTTCTATTTTGTGTTAGGTTAAGCTTGTAATTTTTTTTGTTTTTTTAGTAGATTAGTTTTCTTTTTATTTGGATATTTAAATGATTTAATTTTTTGTAAATCATTTTGAGTTCAGTTTCAACATTATTTATGTTGTTTTTCACATATATTTTTTTGGGAGAAACTACTCTCATTTCCTCTAATGATTAACATGAAGCTTATTTCAAAACATGGAGGACTGGGAATGCCTCTTGGGACATTCCACAGATCATATCAGGTGACCGGTTCTAGGTCGACCTATGTTGGATCATGAAAAAATGTTATCATAACATGATTTTCTATTTTGATGTCCTTACTTTTATAACACCAGTTGTTATATGGTTATTTTTAGGTAGAAGTATTTGAATTTTTGATCTTGTGATGTGTATATGTTATGATCATCGTGAAATATGGCTCCATCCGAAAAGTCAGTTTCCAAAGGATTTCTATGATTGTTGGTGTCATTAGATCTTGTTGATTTGTTGGTTTTAGGAAATAGATAGGGAGTTAAGTAATGGCCTATATAAGCACATAGGGTCTGGAATGTTGTGTGGATCTGGGGGCATTACTATTGAATTCATTCAATATAGATGTTATGATTTTAATATGGAATCCATCCATTTGACTAGGTCAACGATCCATTATTGTTTCACCCATTTCGAATTGTATGTGTCTTCATTAATTATGAGAAATATTTTGAAACAACTTGTTTTGGAAATTTAACACACTGAATTTAAATTGTATTGAACTTGTTTCGTATTTAGAAAATAAGGTAATTGTGATATTTTTTATGAGGGAAACGAAATAGTATTGATTAGGTGGTTGGTAATGTTATCCAAAGACCTATATTTTTATTTTGAAATAAATGATTTGATTTGGATTTGACCTGAAAGGTTAGAAAATGAATTTGACTGAATGTTTGGTGTTTCATTGAAAATTGGTTTCGTTGAAATTTGGATGCCATTTCCAATTTTTTGGATAATGGTTTTTCAGAAATATTGGTGAGTTAAATGTTTTACCTTCAGTATTTTATGAGTGACCACATGCATATAAATTTAAGAGAAAATATTTGGGTACCCAAGATGGCATGTGAATATTAATGGGTGAGACCCATGGGACACCATTGGGAGGTTTATATTCTTCCAAGATTTTTTTTCATATTGAAAGATCATTAATTAAAAATTTTATGTATTTATAGGTTGTTGTTGTGTGTTTTATCCCTTGTACTATTTGTAGTGGTGTTTCTTTTCTGAGTTTCGATGTGGAGGACTCGTGCTATTTGATTAGTTTTGGTAGAGTTCCATTTTTTCCTTGTTTCATTGTCTCCTCCCCCAAAATTTTTTTATAGAGACCCAATATGCATCATTAGGTGCGACATCTCTAATGGATATTTCAGTTGATCCACCCATAGACTATGTTATTATGTTTTTGAAGTTGAATGCTCATATTTTCTATGGATATGTGAATACTATTGAAGTAGAAGAGTGGATGTGGAGGATAGAGAGTTAGTTCTATTTTCATGAGTTTTTTTGTACATTGATGTTACTGAATATTACCATTATGATCTAAGGTCCATCCTAGAAATAGTTGAAGTATTTGTTTCAAAAAATTTTATAGAATGATATTTTATTAGTGTTCATTAGGTGATCATTCATTCAACTGTATTTAAATGTGAAAATGTAATTGTGGAAGATGATACAGTTTTGTAGTATTCAACAAGATGTTTTAATTATTTAATTGCTTCTAATAATGATCTATATATATACCTGGTTATTTTTGAAATGATATCATTAATGCTTGAAATTTTGATCTCTAACATTATCTAGAGCTATAGTCGAATGAGTAATTTCTCTACCTAACTACCCATTCCAATGTGGTGGGGAATGCCTTTCATATTGATATTTGGATAGCACGAGGGAATCAAATAGATGTTTTATATATAGTCTTCAGAAATGTAAAGTATGATTCTAATAAGAATAATGGGAAGAGTTCATGTGATAGTGTAGCTGGTAGGGGGATTAAAGGGCTTCATAACTCTCATCAATATCATTATAGTGAAAATTAGTGACCTAACATCATCATGGAAATATCATTCATAATAGACAATCATGTTCAAGTGCTCCATGAAAAATCCATAATTATGGATGCTTGGGTAACTTGAAGAGGTTCTGTTAGGGTGTTTCGAATAATAACTATGAAGTGAGACACAATTTTTCCAAGGACACCTCATCCCAATTGCAAGATTATATAACTATTCGGGGCCAATTTTGGGTCACTCTTGTTGTTTTGTTAATCGTTTTAATATTATTTTATGATGGAATTTTGTATTGGTTACTTTTTATTAATACTGAATGAGTGTTTTTCGTTGAACCCTTATTAACAACTATTTTGTTGAATGTGTGTTTCTCAATGATTTTATTAGTGTGTTTTGTTCAGGGGTTTCATAAATCTGACATTGATGTCGTAGTTTCCCCAATCATCTTAGCCCCATTCCTATGTACTTGAGTGAGGCAGGTTAGAAGTCAGGGGAACACTAGTGGTGTGGAAAAGATTACTTTTATGTTGTTCTCTCATTATGGGAAGTGCATGTAGTTTATGTATCTAGCGTTGTTATCTTATTTTCAGTTGATCTGTTTAGTGGATGGTGGTGTAGGAACGTTTTTTTCCACATTGTAAACGATTTAGTTGTGTTGGTTTTCTCTTTATCCATAAAAAAGCATAACTGTATCATTTTATTAAGATCATTGTGGTTAAATTCCATCACATGCGGAAATTTTTATATGGCCCTTGCAACCTTCTTTTTCCTGTTATGATTGGTTTGTAGATAGTTATCCATGTTACATTGATCGGCTGGTGTATGTGTTTCAAGGATTGGATGGTCCATTGATGTTTCCTCACTCCCCTCCCATGTTGGTGGGAGTCATTGTTTCATAGAGGGAAATTATAATGGTCGTTGGATATTGTCAGTTCTTATAGTGGGGAGACCCATCGTGGGTCACATTGACATATTCACATGAAGGAAAAAAATTTGATCCATTATCATTTGGTGTGGACTTGGTTTCGGCCTCGCCATTACAATGGTCTTCTTTCTATTCATGGATTTAGATGGTGATTGGTTGTCTTGTGTGGAACCACTACATTTTATGTTCTAAATTAATGTAAATGGTTTGGATGGGTCTATTCTGGCATTAGGATGGATTATGGTGTAACATGTTATTTGTTGGATATGGTTTATTATTGTTTTTTAGGGTTGAATGGTTGTATTCCTATTGGTGTCATTCATGGTGTGGTGTTTTAAGGTTGAATAGTCTATGGTGAGAAATTATATGTGATTGGACTAATCAACTAGTAGTGTTAAATATATTATGGTGGGTGGAACATGGTATGGATTCCATTTTGGTCTCCCATGTTCTTCTTGTTATCACTTATTCTTATTGTAGATGTTTTGTAAGACTATTAATTTTTCCTATGAAGTAAATCCTTTTTAATTGTAGATATGTAAAGGGTTTTCATTTCATGTGATCTTTGGAATGGATTTCTAGTGGAAAGAATCGATATATTGGTTAGAATTGTCACAAATAGATATTTATGCATTCCATTATTTCGGTTATGGTCGGGTCCTCTGTCACGAACCAACCCAGGTCGACCCTGAACCAGACACCCAGGTCACCTGAGCCGGCCCGCGACATGGCCTCAAGAGCATCTCCCCTTACGCCAGAGGTTGCCGACTAGCAGCGAGGGTGTAAGGTAAGTCATGGGGAGACTATACCCTGTTATCAATGTGGAACAAAGGGACCAAAAATACAACAACGGAAGTAGTGTAAATAATAATAAGAAAACAGCGGAAAACATTTTTCCTTTATAAGGTTTGAATAAATTTGGCGAACGACAGTTTATATAAGAGATGCATGCATGACATGCTACTGATACAATGAAAGAATTAAATCACACGCCATACTTACACATCAATGCAGAAGTGAATGAACAAAAGTCTCAAGCCCCGAGGGCAACCTCCATGAGGATCCTGAGCCCCAACTCCGTCCTTTGCTCCTAAATCCAAGTACAAGAAACAACAACAACAAGGTCCTGCAACCAAATGGAATCTACTCGGGTACCCCAGTGCAATGGCGGCCCGAGTAGGGTGTGAGATATATATCTCAGTAGGCCGGAACCACCGGGGTCTAGCCCACTCTATACCATGAAATATAATTAAACAAAGTTCTGGTATTTTCGAACAATAACGACACAATACAAACAATAAATGCCCGTCCATGTTCCAGAAAGGACACCTGGCGGCACTACCTGCTTCGACCCATAGCCGGGATGAGAACCTGTTTAAAACAACACAAGTAAATTTGGTTCAATCATAAAAACACTTTTTATCATTTTGCTCACTTACTCTATTTATTCACTTATCATTTCAACTCAGACTGGAAACCCACCCATTCTTACCTTTCTTTATTTGATCACAATTCACTCGGGTTTTACCTACATCTCTCATTCCTTTCATAAATCATTATCATCATTTGTTCGGTGTAGATCGCCATGTCTAACACCCTGTATCACATTTGGTGTAGATCGCCATGTCTAACACCCCGTATCACATTTGGTGTAGATCTCCATGTCTAACACCTTGATAATCATTCGGTGTAGATCGTCATTTCTAACACCCCGTATTACATTTGGTGTAGATCGCCATGTCTAACACCTTATATCACAATATTGGATAACCATTGGGAAGGAACGCCATGTCCAAACCCAGATTTTAAGTCGATCTAGAATGCCATGTCTAGGACCCAAAATCTCATTCAGTGTATATCGTCATGTCTAACACCCTATATCACAAGCATGGATAACCATTGGGGAGGAACGCCATGTCCAAACCCTGATTTTAAGTCGATCTATAACGCCATGTCTAGGACCCAAAATCTCATTCATTTATCACTTAATTAATCAATCGACACAGTTTTCATTTCATAATTAATTCTTCACATTTAGTTATCCAAATCAGATCTCGCCCTTTTATAATCAATTCTCATAATTAATTTTCTGTGTTCAACATTTTGTAACTTGCACGAGCAATAAAAGGTAAACTAAAGCGTATGGAATCAACATGTCTCTATGTTAGGTGATTAATGACATTAAATGGTACAAGTAAAACCATTTCATTTATCAAGTATAATGTCAAGAATAAAGATTCATAAGACTTTTAAGCAAGTAATCAAAAAAAGTGTAAATCTACTACTACACGTTTATTTTGAAGGAAGCTCACCTCCATTGGAGGAGTTTTATTAGAAAACATGTCATTACCTTATCAAACAATTCTTTTAGTGATATTTAGCATTTACTTTAAAACTCATTCAACACTTAGCACAGTTAAGAAGCCACACAATAAGGAAGGCAATCATGAAATTCTATTGCTACATTTTTAGATTGAAGGCATCACACCTCGAAAGAGGGGTTTTATTATTAAATCGTTAGTTTAGTGACCAAGAAACCACTTTTATCTTATTCCTGCAATTCACACGATTTGCACAGAAGCATTTAATCAGAAATAACTTGCATAATTAAAATGCTAAGTGCAATATTAAACTCACTATTACTTTACATAAATTTAAAGGGCAAGGAGAGGGACCCTACCTCAAGGTGGATCCATCCGTCCACTCCAGCTCTTGGCGCTTTCTAACTAAAGCCGTCGCAGCTGCTCCCCCACGAGGCATATGTGATTTCACATATGTATATGGACACCTAGCCACTATGCACACGCTCTGCATGGCCATGAGCGCGCGCAAGAGGATCCTTACACATATTCTTATACACATAAGCCTGTCTCCACTCACTTGCACGGGAACTTTTTATATATGTAATGGGGACAACTAGCCCCGTACGTGTGTATATTCGCTATCATGGACAAATATACGCACGCCGGGGGAACCCACGTACATATAAATACGTACCTAAGTCTGCGCAGGTGAGTCGCCTAAACTCCGGCAACCCGAAATCATATCGAAACCTCCAACGCACTATAAGAAAACCACTACGAACCTTAGGAAACAAAGATAAACCAATTTAAGTGAGGCAAGGCCAACCAACGGTATTAAATCCTTACCTCGGGTGTTAGCGACAACACGAAATGAAGTAAAACCACCCAACGCACTTCCAATTAAATACCAGGCCATCAATAACACATGATGCCCTTAATTTGGAGGATGTGAAACTGATGACGGGTAGAAAACCATACCTCGCAACATTGGCGACGAACCGAAACCACTCAAAACGCTTCTCCTTCGGCGGCGGTTGCCGGAACGCACCTCAAGGTACCCCAAGAGAACCTTTGCACCGACCTAAAACAAGAAGAAACTGAAAAACAGAATCACCTCTAAGCCCTAGGGTTCGGCCGTACCTCACCGGGCGCCGATTAGGTAAAAATGAAGCTGGAAACGGGGAGTAGAAGGGAGATAAGTGATTACGTTGATGATTCGGAGAGAAGCCGAGAAGAAAACCCGGGAAGAACGGGGAAGGAGGCGGTGCCGTGGAGGGGGGGGGGGGTCGTGCGCGGCTCGCGGGGGATAAGGGAGGGAGTGCGTCGTGGGTTGAGTGAGGGTGAGGGAGGTGTTTAGTTTAGGTGTTTAGTTTTTTTCCTTTATTTTAATTTTAAACAAAAACTAAAACACACCCAACCCACACTGTTTTATCCGCACCGTCAGAAACACCGTGTGCAGCCCGCGTGCCTGCTACCGGATACCCAGGGTACCCCGCACGGCTGACCCGCACGGTTAAACCTACTGCGCGTAGTCCGATATCACCGCTTAAGATGGCTCCAGACCTCGGAACCTCGTTTCGTAGCTCGGTTTTAAAACCGACCCACTGATAAAAGAAAAAGTTCAAAAACCGTCGCATTTTATCCGCTAAAAAACAGTTCGTTACAAACATCCCACCTAATAAAAACTTCTCATCCCCGAGAAGCCTTCGGAAAACAATGAAAACATCACCTGACCTACAAGGGTCGCGAAGTTGCATTCAACCGGTCGCACTGTGTTTCCAACGCCCAACGCACCTTTATGCATTTTCTAAGAAAACTGCACTTAAGCCTTTACAACTCGATCCAACACTCATGTTACAAATGAAACATCAAAGCAGAGCTTACATCCGAGGACATTATAGGGACCTCATCCCAAGAAAACGGTTGAATCACGATCGACCAACTAAAATTGGTCACACAAGATTTCCTCGAAAGACATCGCCGACCCGAGATTCACACTCACCCTTAAACTGACGACATGCTTTTAAAAATGTTCCGTTATCAACAATGCATACACTGAAGTCCTTACGCGACCGTTGGTGACCTTCGCAAGTCAATCCATCACAAGACTATTATAAAACTATCGTGCCTCAGCACGAAGCGTAACTCCAAGAAACCGTGCATCCCACACACAACCAGAGAGAGATTACGAAACAAACCAACAACTTTTAACTTTAGCGCGGCGTACAACTGACACTATCTTGGTGTATCCAAGACGACGTCAAGATGGGGGACATGCTCGTCTCATCCATCAGAGTACACTAAGATTAATCCAAGGTCGCTGAGAAGATCAATTAGACCAAACTCTGATTCCTATTCCACCCGAGGCATTCGTATTCGTCCAAGCATAACCACTGAAACTCTTCCCGCACTAACGAAGTTTCTAAAGCATTGTGCACACTGCCAACCTTATCACAGTCGTGCTGCCAAGCAAGCACCGACATGAAAACAGAAACTCATGCGACACTACCCAACTTAGGAGTGTCCATGTCGTCGTAAGAACTAGCCGCTCACCGGCGCGATATTTTTGAAACACTTTAACGCACGGGTGACATTCGTCGAACTACGATCACCACATCATAAGCTCACACCGAAAACAAGGCAACTCAAGCTCTATGGGTAATACCTAGCACGGGCTAGTCCCTTACGAAGCACATGCATCGACCCTAACTCTTGGTCACACAAAACAAGGATTACTAGGCTCAAAAACCTCTTTCCATTTTATCCATTTCATTAATTCATTTCAACCTTTAATCATTTGAAAGAAGATATTAACAAACCCACAAGTACTATTTCACAAAAAAATACTTGGTTTTCAAATAATGCCCCACGGGAAAAACAGGCAAGTTGCAACAAACTTCCTCTTCAACATTTAACATTTAATGTTATCCAATCATAAACAGAAAATTTAGCATCTAAATTCCCTTTAACAAAGAGGCGACCTCATAAGGTCCCATTCATTCAAACTAGGTTCATCAAAAAGAAACCATATCACAGTTCATTTCAATAAAACATGCCCCAACTGACCCACTCAGTCTAGTTGAGCATGTTTAAAAGTACACCAAAATTTCAATCAAAACTCAACAGTTTTACATTTATAACCATTTTCCACATGCAATGGTTAAACAAGGTTCAATCACATGGTTGGCCACCTACCAATCGATAAGGTGACCATACACCTTACCGCTGGAATTTGGTTCCCATTTATCAGATAAGTTTTTCCATTTATCATTTAAACTTCAGCAACCATCTTTTAAAAAGTTTGAAAACATGATTTACCCTTTTCCCAATTATAAGGCGCCCATACACCTTATAATGGAATATTGGTTCCATCGTAATCGCAACCATCAATTTCATCCAAAGTAACCAAGCGCTTACCGGCAAGCTAAGAAGCCACTACAAACAGCTAACACAAAGCAACAAGCAGAAATCACTAAAACATGCTATAACACAGAGCATGACACACAAGCAACATAGAAAAAGTGACATATTATCACCCAAACATGTTAACTATCACCGAAACTTTATTTCTAAAGAGGCGTGCTAAATAAATCCAGACATGACATATTTCCAAGGCACACAATCAAAATCATCAGGCATCCTACTAATGCAACTACATGGCATGGAACATATGCATGTCATGTGAATCTATAAGTGTCTAATATGATGCATGCAATGCAATTTCCTAGCCATATCAAGCCAAGTAAAATTTTCAAAACCTATTCATAAACAAATAAGCAGTGGAAAGTACAACATTCACCCAAGTTGAAATCACATCAACTGTAACAGCAAACAACATGAACATCAATTCCCAGCCCTGGCCACATGGTCATTTCCCGTACATGGGGTGATCAGTCTGAAGCACGGCTATTAACCCAAGCACTGACACATTCCTAGTCTCCTGTCTACCATCACCGAAACAGTAAGACAAAGGAAAAGAATGAAACCTCCTCTGATACCATTTTGTCACGAACCAATCCATGTCGACCATGAACCGGACACCCAGGTCACTTGAGCCGGCCCGCGACATGGCCTCAAGCGCGTCTCCCCTTACGGCAGAGGTTGCCGACTAGAGGCAAGGGTGTAAGGTAAGTCAGGGGTGACTATACCCTCTTATCAAAGTGGAAAAAAGGGACCAAAAATACAGCAACGGAAGTAGTGTAAATAATAATAAGAAAACAATGGAATTTTTTTTTCATTTATATGGTTTGAATAAATTTGTCGAACGACAGTTTATATAAGAGATGCATGCATGACATGATAATGATACAATGAAAGCATTAAATCACACAACATACTTACACATCAGTGTAGAAGTAAATGAACAAAAGTCTTATGCCCCGTGGGCGACCTCCATGAGCATCCTGAGCCCCAACTCGGTCCTTTTCTCCAAACTCCAAGTACAAGAAACAACAACAACAAGGTCCTGCAACCAAATGGAATCTACTCGGGTATCCCAGTGCAATGGCGGCCCGAGTAGGGTGTGAGATATATATCTCAGTAGGCTGGAACCACCGGGTTCTAGCCCACTCTAGACCATGAAATATAATTAAACAAAGTTCTGGTATTTTCGAACAATAACGACACAATACAAACAATAAACGCCCGTCCAGGTTCCAGAAAGGACACCTGGCGGCACTACCTGCTTCGGCCCATAGCTGGGATGAGAACCTGTTTAAAACAACACAAGTAAATTTGGTTCAAGCATAAAAACACTTTTTATCATTTTTCTCACTTACTCTATTTATTCACTTATCATTTCAACTCAGACTGGAAACCCACTCATTCTTACCTTTCTTTATTTGATCACAATTCACTCGGGTTTTACCCACATCTCTCATTCTTTTCAAAAATCATCATCATCATTCGTTTGGTGTAGATCGCCATGTCTAACACCCCATATCACATTTGGTGTAGATCGCCATGTCTAACACCCCGTATCACATTTGGTGTAGATGGCCATGTCTAACACCTAGATAATCATTTGGTGTAGATCGTCATGTCTAACACCCCGTATTACATTTGGTGTAGATCGCCATGTCTAACACCTTATATCACAAGCTTGGATAACCATTGGGAAGAAACGCAATGTCCAAACCTAGATTTTATGTCGATCTAGAACGCCATGTCTAGGACCCAAAATCTCATTCAGTGTAGATCGTCATGTCTAACACCCTATATCACAAGCATGGATAACCATTGGGGAGGAACGCCATGCCCAAAACCCGATTTTAAGTCGATCTAGAACACCATGTCTAGGACCCAAAATCTCATTCATTTATCACTTAATTAATCTATCGACATAGTTCTCATTTCATAATTAATTCTTCACATTTAGTTATCCAAATCAGATCTCAACTTTTTATAATCAATTCTCATAATTAATTGTCTGTGTTCAACATTTTGGAACTTGCACGAGCGATAGAAGGTAAACAAAAGCGTATGGCATCAACATGTCTCTATGTTAGGTGATTAATGACATTAAATGGTACAAGTACAACCATGTCATTTATCATGTATAATTTCAAGAATAAAGAGTGATAAGACTTTTAAGCAAGCAATCACAAAATGAGGAAATCTACTACTACACATTTATTTTGAAGGCAGCTCACCTCCATTGGAGGAGTTTTATTAGAAAACATGTCATTACTTTATCAAACAATTCATTTAGTGATATTTAGAGTTTACTTTAAAACTCATTCAACACTTAGCACAGTTAAGAAGCCACATAATAAGGAATTCAATCATGAAATTCTATTGCTACATTTTTAGATTGAAGGCAGCGCACCTCAAAAGAGGGTTTTTTTTATTAAATCGTTAGTTTAGTGACCAAGCAACAACTTTTATCTTATTCCTTCAATTCACACGATTTTCACAGAAGCATTTAATCGCAACTAAACATGCATAATTAAAATGCTAAGTGCAATATTAAACTCACTATTACTTTATTTAAAGTTAAAGGGCAAGGAGAGGGACCCTTCCTCAAGGTGGATCCATCCGTCCACTCCAGCTCTTGGCGCTTTCTAACTAATGTTGTCGCAGCTGCTCCCCCACGTGGCATATGTGATTTCACATATGTATAAGGACACCTAGCCCCTATGCACACGCTCCGCATGGCCATGAGCGTGCCTAAGAGGATACTTACACATATGCTTATACACATAAGCCTGTCTCCACTCACCTGCACAAGCACTTTTTATATATGTAATGGGGACAACTAGCCCTGTACGTGTGTATATTCGCTGCCATGTACAAATATACGCACGCCGGGGGAACCCACGTACATATAAATACGTACTTATGCCTGTGCAGGTGAGTCGCCTAAACTCCGGGAACCCAAAATCATACTGAAACCTCCAACGCACTATAAGACAATCACTACGAACCTTAGGAAACAAAGATAAACCAATTTAAGTGAGGCAAGGCCAACCAACGATATTAAATCCTTACCTTGGGTGTTAGCAACAATGAGAAACTAAGTGAAACCACCCAACGCCCTACGAATTAAATACCAGGTAGTCAATAACACATTACTCCCTTTATTTTGAGGATGTGAAACTGATGACGGGTAGAAAACCTTACCTCGCAACGTTGGCGACGAACCGAAACCACTCGAACCACTTCGCCTTCGTCAGTGTTTGCCGGAACGCACCTCAAGGGACCCCAAGAGAACCTTCACACCGACCAAAAATAAGAAGAAACCGAAAAACCGAATCACCTCTAAGCCCTAGGGTTCGGTCGTACCTCATCGGGCGCCGATTAGGTCAAAATGAAGCCGGAAACGGGGAGTAGAAGGGAGAGAAGTGATTACCTTGATGATTCGGAGAGAAACAGAGAAGAAAAACCGGGAAGAACAGGGATGGAGGCGGCGCCGTGGAGGGGGGGGGGTCGCGCGCGGCTCGCGGGGTACAAGGGAGGGGGTGCGTCGCGGGTTGAGTGAGGGTGAGGGAGGTGTTTAGTTTAGGTTTTTAGTTTTTTTTCCTTTATTTTAATTTTAAACAAAAACTAAAACACACCCAACCCGCACGGTTTTATCCGCAACGTCCGAAACACCGTGTGCAGCCCGCGCGCCTGCTACCGGATACCCGGGGTACCCCGCATGGCTGACCCGCATGGTTAAACCTACTGTGCGCAGTCTGATATCACCGCTTAAAATGGCTCCAGACCTCGGAACCTCGTTCCGCAGCTCTGTTTTAAATCTGACCCGCTGATAAAAGAAGATGTTCAAAAACCTTCACATTTTATCCGCTAAAAAAATGGGTCTTTACATCCTCGACCATGTCTATCGACAAAATGGGGTGACATATTTAATTTTTTGATTTATTCCATCTATTTTTCATTTTTTTTCAACTTCTCTCTGTGGGAATCCTTTGAGGTTTTAGTGAAAAGTTAGTGTTTTTGTGTAGAAACATTGTGTGCTCGGATTATTAATGGTTAGAAGAACCTGTGTGGTAAGCATAGAAATTGTGTGGTTGGAGACATAACCTATAACACATGCTCCACCAAGCCATGCACCTCAACCCAGGTATGTGTGTGTGTGTGTGTATTATGTACCTTGTAGAATGCATCCTCACGATTTTTCTATAGTTTGAAAAACTATGTAGACAAACCATGTGACTTACCAGGTCATCACAAAATTAGGTTCCCTGGTTCATTTTTAGTGTATTTTAAACCCTCTAACCTTCTGTATTAGTGCCCTCGACCTCGTCTTACATATTTGTATTCTCCCTTCCTTGGCTCCATCGGATTCCTTCTATATTGGAGTTTTATATTTAGATTCTTCAAGGAAACTAATTGTATGCGATTTCTCCATTTATTTCATCCATTTTTTCTATGTTTTATTCCATATTATTAGTTATCTTTATCTAGTTTTATTGTGAATAAATTTTTAGGGTTGTATCCTTAATTTTTTTCTTCAATATTTATTTTTAGGTTTTTTTATCTACATTTATTGTGGTGGTGATGCTTTTTATGTTTCACCTAGGATTTTGAAATCATATTCAATCTTGAGGTATGACCACGTTGTATGATTCCAATTAAATTAGGCATAAATTGATTTCATGATCTTTTCACCTCATTTAATTTCTAAAATGGTGTTTTTTATTGTTGGAATACTAATATCATGTGAAATTAGATGTATTCCCTGTGTTTTTTAAAAATTTTAATGGTTGGAATGTATTTTGCACCATGATTTTTTTAAATAGCCTGGTAGGACCTTTTATGTGATTATGGTTCTTGGAAACATGTTTTTGTTTTTTTTAATGTATTAGTCTTATTCCAAATGGTGAGTAGATTTGTTAAATAGAATTTTTTTTCTTTTTAAGGATTAGTTGATATTCTATTATGGAGACTGTAAATGCATCCGGATTTTGAAGAATATGTAGAGAAATAAAATAGTGGTTTATATTGATATTTATGAAATGGATTGTTTTTCTGAAAATGAAAAAAGGACCATTTGAATTCATGAATTGATTAATGTGAAAACCCAACTACAAGGGATCCATTACATAGCTGACAGAAAAATTAATGGGAATGTAATTGGATTGGGACTCCAGTTGTGTATTTATTTCTATATGGATTGGGGTACTTCATTACAAAGATATGATGGTTCCATATGATAGATTTTATGGTTGAACATATTATTATGAGTGACTTCTTCTTTGAATAGTTTGTAACACCCCCTCTTGAACCTAATATGTTAACATTGAATAAAAAAGATGATTTATGGGAAGGTTTTCTAAATTAGTATAGGTTATCATACTATCTCGTTCCATATACAAGGTGGATAAATGGGTTTTCTTCTATGGTATCAGTCCCCGTGACCTGTCCATGTAATGCGATGATTGGGAATTCTGTTGTTATAATATGATTTATTAGGGAATACCTTCCGGATGAGTCAAATGTATAGTATTTTTTTTGTTTCCTATTAATTAATCAGTGTTCCCATATTGGTACTAAACTAGTATCATTATACATTTACATAATTTTGAAAAATAACCCATATTATTGGTTTTTGGTTGTTCTTTTTGGAATTTGAAAAAGTGTAGTTTTTTTAAAAGGTTTCATGATTTCTCTATGAACTAACATGTTTTTATCTATTTTATTTCTAATGAAAATTAATGTTTTTTATATTATTTCCTTTATAAATTTTACCATGGATCATAACATATCTCATTAAATGAGCCTTGTATTAAAATGTGAGGGAAATGGGTCATGTTTTTTTACGATCAAATTAAAAGTATAGAAAACTAATATTTATAGTTCTATTTAAAACCTGAATAATAATTTTGTTTTTTTAAACGATATAAATGGGGAATAGAATAATTTGAGATTTCCTAATATTCTTTAATATTGATTCCTACATTGTTTTCATTATTTTAGTTTTCTTAATGGTTCCATATTTCGATCAGTCACCTACTACAATAGTGGGTGGTGGGATGGAGACTAACCCTCACAGTCACATAGATGTGTTTTTGGTTTGAGCTTCTACTTGGTTTTTCTGGTTTTTTATTCCCCAACATTGTTGTCTCTTTATTTGGAAATATAAATGATGTATGATTTGGGTAAACAATTTTTGATGGATATCATCTTTACTTATTCTGATTTCCTTGAATTTTTTTTTGGAAAAACCATTCCAATTTCTTCTAATGATTCACTAGATCCATTTCAATAATCATACAGGATCAGAAATGGATCTTGGTCCTTGCTACATACTAGACTGGGTGTAAGGTTCATGTTCGAAAATTAATAGTTCAAGAGAAGAATGATTTTATGTATTTTAGGGAGTTGTGATATCCTAATAAATCAAATATGGATTTTATATAAAAACTTTCTATGGTTCAGGGTCATCAGAACAAGTGTATAATGTTATATTTATATACTCTAAGTGTTTTGATAGTGCCTGTGGAAATCTAGAATAGATGTTCATATTATGGATCCCCATGAATGTACACATGAGTTATTTAGAATCTAGGAACAACCTGTGTGATCTAGTCCATTTATGTTCAGGTTGTACAGGTTCCCCTTCGATAAGACCACATATGGGGTTCTATGTGTTGTACAGTATACATACTATCATGAATTTAAAATGGGTTAGATGGTCTTCTAATTATTAGAGAATAAAATTAAAAACTAATGGGTCATGTATCATGGGAGTTATGATGGGTGGGGAGGATTCCATGATCCAATGGGACAATAATTTTGTAACATTAAACATTTTCTAGTGTATGTGATCCACTCCATTTGGAAGCCTGGACAATGTAAATAGGTTTTATATTCTATAATAAGAGTAATATTTTGATTGTTGGTTTTGAAACTGATAACTTTGTTATATATAATTAATCAAATGATCTTGTATAAGTTCAATGCTATATTTTCTACAACATTTCAAGTATCATTGGGTTCCAGAATATTCCAAATATAATTAAATATACATGTATTATAGTAAATTCATGGGCTTAATTTATTGCCTCCATGATGTATTATTGTTAGTGGGCTTCAGGTATCATGATTATAGTATTTCTTCATACTTAGGGAATAGACATTATTAGAGATGATTCCCTTGGACTACATTATTTCATACCCTCATGATTCTTGATTTAATTTTTTATTAGATTCTACCTTTAGGATAATAATAAAATATTTTGTTTTTTATATTGATTGATATAGAAGTAATAATAACATATATCGCATCTTAAATTTCTAATATTTTAAATTACCATATGTATATAATTATAGAATGGTTAAACAAAGTTATTATTTAGTGATTCAAAATAAGGTGAATGTGGAAAATCGATGTATCACGAATTCATCATTGAAAATTATTGTCTTATTTGTTTTGAACTATAATATTTTTTCAACATTACCTAAGACAATGTTAATGTTATATTATATTTTATAAATCATTCATTAATCATAAATCATTTATGTACCATTATTTTTCATTATCATGAAAACTCTTCTAACAGTATTGCATGAAGAAGTAGATTGATGTGGAATATTGAAAGATCATTTTAATTCATCATATTATTGTTGAGTGGTCAATGTATAAATGTATGATTCAACCATTACCCAAAAAAACATGGTAAAGGTATAATATCACCATAATCATTTTCTTAGAAACCTTATCATATACAATGGATGAAATTCAACATATATTTTGGTGTATTTTGTGACAACTGGGTCCCGGTGATAGCACAGCCACCCCGCCTTAACATGGTCGTCAGGTCCTGGCCCACCAGGTACCACCAGTTGCCCCGCAGATGCGTGGGGCCCAGCCCAGGGTCCACCCACATGCCTGAACGGGTCATCTGACTAATGATAGTCACCAAAGGCCAACACATGTCCTTTTCAGTGTGCTTTGTCCTCACTCACACACACCCTGAGAAACATCCTAGGAGGTCACCCATCCTGATCACTACTCTAGGACAAGCATGCTTAACTATGGAGTTCTAATTAGACAGGCTCCCAAAAAGGAAGGTTCTCCTTGTTGATATGAGTCATATCATTTATTCATTGAAAGATCATTTTAATTCATCATATTATTGTTGAGTGGTCAATGTATAAATGTATGATTCAACCATTACCCAAATAAACATGGTAAAGGTATAATATCACCATAATCATTTTCTTAGAAACCTTATCATATACAATAGATGAAATTCAACATATATTTTGGTGTATTTTGTGACAACTGGGTCACGGTGAAAGCACAGCCACCCCGCCTTAACATGGTCGTCGGGTCCTTGCCCACCAGGTACCACCCGTTGCCCCGCAGACACGTGGGGCCCACCCCAGGGTCCACCCACATGCCTGAACGGGTCATCTGGCTAATGATAGTCCCCAAAGGCCAACACATGTCCTTTTCAGTGTGCTTTGTCCTCACTCACACACACCTTGAGAAACTTCCTAGGAGGTCACCCATCCTGATCACCACTCCAGGCCAAACATGATTAACTATGGAGTTCTAATCAGATAGGCTCCCGAAAAGGAAGGTGCACCTTATTGACATGAGTCATATAATTTAGTCATTGAACCCTTTATCATTTGGGGATGTTACAATCACCCCCCCCCCCTTTAGAGCACAATGCCCTCGTTGTGGGCCCTATATCTCTACCCAGGAAGTGCACCACACTTAAGGCTGGGTTCCTCCTCTGATACCAAATATGACGACTGGGTCACAGTGATAGCACAACCACCCCGCCTTAACATGGTCATCGGGTCCTGGCCAACCAGGTACCACCAGTTGCCCCGCAGACACGTGGGGCCCACCAGAGGGTCCACACACATGCCTGAACGGGTCATCTGACTAATGATAGTCCCCACAGGCTAACACATGTCCTTTTCAGTGTGCTTTGTCCTCACTCACACACACCCTGATAAACTTCCCAGGAGGTCACCCATCCTGATCACTACTCCAGGCCACGCACGCATAACTATGGAGATCTAATCAGACAGGCTCCCGAAATGGAAGGTGCACATTGTTGACATGAGTCATATCATTTAGTCATTTAACCCTTTATCATTTGGGGATGTTACATATTTTACCACAAATACATCTCATTTCCTCACAATTAAGGGTGATTTTTTTCCTTACCAACATGACATGTTATAAAGTACAAATGTGGTGAGACTGCATGGTGAATGATAGGTTATTGATTCTTGTCACCATCTATGTATATATTCCTATTTATCATAAATTCATTGAAATAATATGAATTCCTAATTGATCATTCATGTGGTCTATTACCATGAAACCATTTTCCAATATGTTACTACCATATAGACACTCATGTAAATTATATGATACATATCTATGTAAATTTATGGTTGGTATGATGAACATTTAGAATTATTTATGTTCCCATACAACAAATAACATCCACATTAGTATTCAAATGGATTCATATGAATATATATAATATAATTTATGATAATCCCAAAAAAGTTTGAATGATATTTTGAATAGAAGATTCTTGGACCAGATATTTTCATGAAATGATAGGGAAGGACCAAACCTTCCACAAAGACAATAATAATACTCATATTAAATTAAATTTTTTTACATATAACCATTAAAGGGTCATGGAATATAATTATAGTGAATCATTTTTCGTATAATATCTACATAAATGAGAGTCATGTCTTGTAGAAATAATTTTCATATTTTTCTCAAATTATAAAGGACATATTGACATATATGACGACATATTAATATTATCATATAGGCTGCAAATTCCAACAATGATTGATCATCTTCCGAACATCTTCATTGTGTCTCTTTTATTGACATTCATAATAAATCCCCAATATGTACTATATAGATTATAGGTTCATCTAAAACATGAACTCTATATAACTAGTAGTGATTGAATATCATAGACCATTGAGTGAGTTTTCTATTGATCAAGACAACTGAAATTTTTGAATTCATTTAAGACAATTAAATGTATTAATAATTAAGTTGTGAACATGGATAGATATGAAAAAATAAGTAACATAATATATAAAAACAAAGGATCTGTGTAATGTCTTGAACCCAGTTCCACACAACAGAGACTCGAGACGGTCAATCACATGAGATTATGTGCTCCTACCCATATGCCAGAAGATGACGACTAGTAAGGAGTGTCCAATATATTAACATGGGGAGACTATACCATCTGTATTAATATATAATTACTACAAAAATCAATAAATAATCAACAAATAAAAATAAATATTACCATAGTAAAAGTAGTATGACATGATGAAAAAAATTATAATATCCAATTTATAATATTATATATGTCAATACATAATAATTATCAATATTAATATAAAAACCAAAATTATGGAATGTGACACTCTGGAGTGGGTATAGACACCGAACATGGTTCCCTTATCAATGATTCATCCCAACTCAACCATATATCATTGGGATATTCCCCTTATCCTGATTTAAAATAAGAAATATATTCATGTACAAATAATGCCCACCATCTAGAGTGTTAATAGAAATTTTTTGGCCACTATAAATTATTTCTAAAACAATATCAAGTTATTAATAGAGTATTCATATATATAACAAATAATGAAAAATGCATAAGTAAAATTATTATTTCATTTCAATAATCATTAATTAAAAACATACATCCCCATGTTCTCGATGAACATCATATAATAACTGCCTTCCCATTCTAGGATACGAACAATCCCCATGGAAAATAACATATAAAAATACCATGGTTATCATTTTTTATTTATTTTTAATTCATGTCAATCATGTTTGGAACTATATTATAATTCCAATCTCATGAGAATAAAATATTGTGTGTACCACTACATGAACATAAGATGGACCATTCACTATCCCACGACACTTGTGTATTTATTGAAATTTTCCCTATCACATTAAATAATATTCACCTGAATGAATTTTTTTCTAGAATGTCATTGATATAAGAATGGGGGATTTTGATGCATTTGCTTGTTCCTCAATCCCCATTTCCCAACCATCCACATTATTAACATTTATCATATTCAATAATATTAATCATCATTGACCCTTATTTCAATATTTTTCTTCATGGTATTCCATTTAAATTATCAAATCAAACATAAATCATTTCATTAATCACATGTAATATTGTCAATAAGTACCCAGTACACAATATATCAACATTTAATCAAAAAAATATTAAAACTTCATGGTTATGGATGACATATCTAAATCACGTGTATCCTAAAATTCCATATTCAATATTGTTAAAAAAATTTACAATCCCATAATCCAATTAATTTTTTGACCACAATTCAACTAAATCTATTCCCCCAACATTAACCCAATTCATTAGAACATGGAAATTAAATTAAATCAATTAAATATATGATGCAATTTTACAATAATGATAATTTTAATTTCGCATGTATATTCACATAACCAATAAAAATATTATTTTACATACAATAAATTCGACCAACAATAATATCATTGATAGACGCTCCCCAAATAAAATACCCAAATTCAAGAGAAACATTAACATGAAATATATAAAGTGACATCTAAATACAAAACAATTTTCCATGATCAAACATACTAGATCATATAAAAATCCAAAAAATGGATTAAATTTTTATTTTAAAATATAATTCGAAATATTTTGAGTTGGAGGAAACCAGACAGGATGAGAAAATCTTATGAGAAGATAGGCAGATCTATTA
This sequence comes from Viscum album, assembly GCA_963277665.1. NCBI lineage: Eukaryota > Viridiplantae > Streptophyta > Magnoliopsida > Santalales > Viscaceae > Viscum > Viscum album. Next base: position 1,323,313,978 of record OY728152.1, on the reverse strand, counting down.
AAAATATCTTTTTTCAGAATGATCGTAGTCAAGAAGGCCATGAAATTCATCATAGGGTCTAAACTATTTATAGAAAATACATTATCATTGAGTGTGAAAAAAATTAGTGTTAAAAAGTGGTGGATCAATTTTATTAAGGTAATTTTTTTATATTAATTTCCATTTTCTCAGTTTAATGGATTAGATAACATAGTTTTCAAAGCATTACTCACTAAAATGTTACTAATATTTTGTTTGCATGGATTCTAAAAAAGGGAAAATTTTATGAATAACCATGACCCAATCTTAAAATCCCCCTATTTATGGGGTTACATGATTTTCTAGTGTATGGTTCATGGTTTGGGAAAACCGTGTGCAAATCGTGAACTTCCGAAAACCCCTCTAAATATAAATATTCACTAAATTTCTCCCCAATGTAAACCCCAATAATTATATAACAAAAATAACATAAAATATTAGATAAAAATATCTTGACAACACTAAAAAGGATAGGATATTACAACAACCACATTTTATAATTTCTCATCAATTATGTGTACCTCCTATAATTTCAAGCATTCCTAGAAAAAATTATCAGGATATTGAGACCACATATCATGTTCTCCCTCTCAGTTATCCTCCTAAACATGCCAATTATTCCATAATACTTGAACTATTATCATGGGAATTCACTATTACAGACTATCACTATGACCCAACACATGCATCACAGATTTTATGAAGGAGTGAACAGTTTAAACCCTTACATTATAAGAATAAATATAATTCGAAATTTGAGGGTGAAAGAGTAGAATATTTGACACATTGATAACATAGATCATAAGGATAAACCTATATTGAAGATTCAACTAGTAAAATAGTAGCTTGATTCTCTTCACACTCTCAAATAGACCAATAAACCTAGGAACTAACTAGCCCTTCGCAAAGTCCAACGGTGAAAAAAAACTATAGGGGACAGCTGAAGGAAAACATGATCACCCACTGCAAACTATTTCTGTCATTAATGATTATAAGTGTATGTATTATTCCTAAATGGATTTGTCTCCATGTGTTTCCAAATCAGTTATACATGATCCTTCATGTTCTATATGTGACATGGTCCTAATAGCTATGACTCACTCTCCATAATCTAATATAGTGGATATATGCATTCTATACCATAAAGACTCTCATAAGGTTCTATCTAAATTGTTTCTGAATTACTGTCTATGTAGAAAAAAAAGACCAATTCAAGGTATTTTTTTTTACAAACCAAAAAATTGAAGAACATATCATCAAATAATATCCTATAATACCTATATTATATTTTCCAACTATAAATAAATATATTTTTATAAATCATAATAAAAAATAAATATATACCATGTATCTTTTATAAGACCTTCCATAATAGCGAGTTCAATCATGAGTCACGAAATAAATTTAATGTCTATATAACCCACACATAGGATCTATCTCTTGCATGTAAATATCACCCACCAATTACCATTTGGTCATCTTCTATATATGCAAATATTATACAACATTCATGAATCATCAAAACCCTCCCAAAGAGAATCATTCTTTTTGAGAATCCATATGATCACCACCACATTGTATATAGTGACATAATCTCCATTCCATTATAGAAAGGTAAATGACTATAATAAATCGTATGGTAATTGATGTGTGGACATAACATGATGATAGGTTTACCAGTAGGTCTTGAACCCTATAACATCATTTTCATTGCATCCACCTGCTATAGTCAACGTAGTTCATGGTATGTTTTGGTCCAATCTACATGTAGTTCCCACATCAAGGCATGGAATTGATGAATGAAATCCTCTCTCATAGAATATGGAACAACTAAATGGAACCAATGATAGATTGTCTCATATTCATTTACAGTCAAATCTATAGGCCACTACCAACTTTAAAAACAACCCATGAATAATAAGTTAATGACTTTTTATACTTTTTTGCTGAGATCAGTGTAAAATGTATAGACTCCACTGCTACTAATTTGATATTAATTTCCACATGGACCTCCTGAATGAAAACCTGATTACCAACAATCATGGGCATCATATTCTACTCATAATTATAATAATGAACCTCCTAATTTTATTTCTTCCTTTTCAAAGAATCATCAGGACTATATCCCATCTTGAGAATATATGCTATCTATAAATCAATCGACTGAATATAATCAATAAATATACAATTGGAATGATTCAATTTTGACTTGGAAATGATATACCATTATCTCATATGATAAGTATATATAATAATATTTTCCCCAAAATGATCATGCGTTGATAAATTTATGGAAAAAATCATCTAATTGGTGGTCATTTGTAGGGTATCTATATTCATGCGGTATCAACTAACATGGTTCATATGGCATGACTGAATTATCATGACCTGCCTTCACCATGATGAGAGAAGGTATAACAGATTGTTTGACCCTTCTTTCTTCACGTTGAAGGAGAGATAATGACCCCTGAGACCCACCTTCAAAAGGCCCCGGAGTGGCAACTAGCTCCAAGGGTATAGAATCACACAAAAGATGGATGGCATTTCCCTTTTTCTTTATTAGGATCGGGAGACAAGATAGTAAATCCCAACATCACCAAAATTGGGGTAAAATTAAATTGAAAGAAAACCATTCCCATATGCATGTTAGAAAATTAAATGCCATAATGTACAATGAGACAACAAAGGTAAAGTACCAATGAAATGAAAAATAGCAATTGCAACTGTCCCAATGTATAACCTAGTATGACCATTCAAAATCCCTAAAGTCCTCATGGAATTCTTAAAGTAGTTTTATATACGTAGGGTGAGCATACAAGTATACTCAGTAGGTAAAACCAAAGACTCCCATGCACAATTGGGGAGGAATTCTAATGCCTTGTGAGAAAAGAGATATCCAAAGCAACTAGCAAGGAAAACTATCCACCGAAACCTCACCAAGGAACACTCCCCAAATAATTCAAGTCATGTAATGTATAGTAATTGAACAACAATGTTGGGTACCCTGCTGGACTTTCCCATTGGTTATTGAATACATCCTACGCATCAAACCAATCCTGCCATTCTCATCACAGTCTCACTGCCACAACCTGCCCGCAAAAACCTTGGCCTCAACCACACATCCCGCCATAAAAAACCTAGGCCACAACCACCATACGTAACCATGCCTGTAAACACCTGGGTCAAAAAAACTACTGCCACACACGAAGACACATGGACCTCATCTCGAAGACTATTGGGAAACAACCCACCCGCACAAACCTGGGCCAACCACCACCACTACCCTGCCTAAATAATCATGGGCTATAATGGACCTCAGGACATCATAGAATGCCTGAAGAGTCTTGGGATATTCAAGAAGGGGATCAGAAATGGAGGTAATATACAGCCACTCATACGAGTGTTGGAAAAAATACCCACCCCCATTGAATGGGCGTGTTCGGCACTAATTTCTCATCTTGGGTGGGGAGCGAATAAGATACATAATAACTACAATTATATGTATAGGTAAGTTTCACTAATCCCTACATAGGGTTTCTGTAATGGCCCATGTAGGTGGAGGTCCATTACATAGTAAATCTGTTTTTTGATGTGGTCTGGGTGGTCTGGGAACTTCGCGGTGATGTTTGACCCACAGTAGGCCTACTGGTAGCCTTATCCTAACAGTAGCAGGCCTACTGGTAGCTCGGTCTATCGATAGCTATAGCCTACCTGTAGCTCTGTCTACTAGTAGCTCGGTCTTCTGGTAGTCATAGCCAATAGGTAGCTCAGCCTACCGGTAGCTCAGCCAACTGGTAGCTTGGCTAACCGGTAGACCTAGCCAACCCCCACGGGTAGGCCAATATCACCTCCCTTTGGCACAAATCAAGTTTTAAACCCCATTTTGACCCCTTTACACCTGTTTTAAATCCCATTAACGCCAAATTAATGGCGTTTTATTAAGTGAGGTACCCTGGTGTGTGCCGATTTAAACCACCCCTAAAGGCGGGGACTCTTTAATGACATGTGGGGCTGTGTGGTCAACCAACGACCCCCACTCCTTATGCGGTTTCGCATCCTTATCTCTGTATCTCAACCGTCCCCGGCCCTTATAACCAAAGGGTTATCCCTAGGTTTCTTTTTATCGTCCTCCCTACGATCAAATCGTCTACTCATCCTTGAGTTCCAGATTTCACACCCCTACAATTTCCTCGCGCATGAAGAGAATCATCAAACTTTTATCAATCAGGTAGGGTTTCAACTTCGTCTCCCCTATATGTGTATCTTGCGGGGTTGGTGTGCTTTTGATTCTGTAGAATTGGATGAACCAAACATTACTGAAGATAATAAATGGATCCTAAAGAATGATTGGGGATGGTGTGATCGATGATGCTGCTTTGTTTTATGATCTTCCATGATTAATGATTTCTGAATTGTGCGGGCTTGCACCGAATGAAAATCATGGCGTTGGTGGACTTTCTCTGTGCACTAACGAACACATACATCATGTGATGTTTAAATGTATTGTATTGAGTTTTTGAACCCCTGCTGTGTAAAGGAATTCGGTTAATTATGTACATTCAGCTAAATAAATTATATGTACCCGGATCGATCCTTCTCGTTGAAAACCCTGGTTATTGTATAGAGGAATTGGAATCATGGAGTGTGTTAAATTGTATAATTCTAAAAATACCCGGATGGGCCTGCTTTGTGTTTGTGACATTACAAGGGAAACGGGTGTGAATGTTTAAATTTCTTTTGGTTGTGCTCTTTCCTTAGATTTTGATTCTAGTATCCCATGTCGGTGCATAAACATATTTAACCACTATTAATGAACATGAAGATAAAGATGAGACAAATGGGTTTAGGTTTGGTGTGAGTTGTGACTTGGACATGGGTGCTGAATGTGTTCTTTAGGCTGGCTGAATAAAAACCTAGATTTGGGTGAGTGCTTGTTACCTATAAATATACTTGTTGTTTTTGTGTTTCATATTCGCCCCCCCCCCATGTTTAGCACTTAGTTCTAAAACAACACATTTCATGGGGAGGGGTTTTTTCCAAACACTTGTAATAGTGGATGGTTATTAGCTCCTTTCAGCTCCCTTTCCTGGCTAGACCAAATATCTTTGGGCAGGCTATGATGGCCTGAAGTCCATTATTAGCCCAAGAATCTTCGGGCATGGTGGTGTGGTGGCTGGCCCATGTGTTTCCGGGTAGGTGTTTTCCCAAGTGTCTTCGGGATGAGGCCCAAGTGTCTTCGAGCATGGCAGTGGATCTTCTAGCTCAGGTTTCTTTGGGCGTGGCGGTGGTTGTTCTGACCTAGTTGTTTGCAGGCGTGGTTACGTGAGACAGTTCTGGCCCAGGTGTTTGTGGGTGGGGTTTGGTAGTGGGACTGTGTGAGGATATAGCCCAGGTGTGTGTGGGCGGGGTGTGTTAGTGGGACTGCGGTGAGAATGGCAGAATTGGTACGATGCATAGGATATCTTCAATAATCAGTGGGGAAGTGGAGAGAGGTACCAAAACATTGATGTGCTATATTTATACTTTAATTTCATGCGTTATTTGATGAGTGTGGCTCGTGAGTGGGATGAATGAACTCATTAATAGTGTTGGTTGTCTGCTTCTCAAAGGAATTTAGTACGTCTCCCCACTTGTGCATGAGAGTCTTTTGTTTTTCCCTACTGAGTATAATTGTATGCTCACCCTACTTATACAAAACTGCTTTCAGGTTTCCAGGAGGACATTGGGGATTACGTGGGACAATACTAGCGTAATACCTTTGGGACAGTTGCTCTTGTTGCTTTTATTTTCTTGGTATTCTTTTTACCTTTGGGGCTTTGCGACTTGTATCTTTTACCGTTGAACATGGATATGGGAATGGATTATCTTTATTAATTTTTGAACTTTCATTTAGGTGTTGTAGGATTTACTATCTTATCTCCTGATCCTATTAATAGAAAAAGGGTAATGCATTCTATTCAGTGTGTGATATTATACCCTTGGTGCTGGTAACCACTCCGAAACATATTGAAGGTGGGATTCATGGGTCATTATCTCTCCTTCAACTTAATGAAGGAAGTGCATGACAATCTTCTGACCTTTCCCTCCATTTGGAGAAGGCGTGTCATGAAATAACGGCATCAGAGGATGGGGTTGAGAGATAGGATGGAGTCTAGAGTTATGCATAGTGAGGATTGCATGGGATGGTAGGTAAACACTGTTAGGTGACCTTGGTGCATGAATTATGCCAGGGATGACCGTCTAGGACATGGGATTTTAGGGCCCCCCGTGATCCGATGCAAGGACTCTGGACCTACCAAGAAACCAAGTTAAGCCACATTGATTGCAGGGTATAGACCATAGGAAAGGTAAATGCAGCATAATTACTTGTGCTCTCATGTTTCTAGGGTGTCTTGGGAATTAAGAATAAATAAAATGTTTAAAAAGTTTTAAGAATAATATTTTGCACTACTTGGGCTTAGGCATTCCTTGATTACCGTGCAGCTATGGAACCCAGGAGACGACCACAAGTTGTACGAGAGATCAAGGCCCAGGAGGTCGACCTAGATGATCGATAGAGGTCTGACTGAGAGGAGGAAGATGATCAGTGGCATAGGACGCTCCAAGACTTCTAGTGACATACCCTCGAGAAGTACGAGGGAAACACCTCTGACATGAAGACGGAGGGTTGGTTAGAGGAGATGGTGATAACCTTCGGCTTGATCCCGGATCCGACTGAGTACTGGGTTCCTCTGGCCATCAGATAGATGCGGGGAGCAACTCGTCATTGGTGGACGCACTACCTAGGGGAGGGGAGAGAGGATAGGGTGTCATGGGCTAATCTCAAGAAGGAGTTTCGGGCAGAATTCCTCTCATCCATGACGAAGGCAGAGAAGAGGTAGGAGCTACTCTCCCTCCACCATGAGAGTTTTTTGGTAAGGGGGTTGGGGATCATGGTCAAGGACCTCCACCGCTTTTCCCGAGACCACTTTCCGGATGAGGAGACGTGGGTGAGACATTTAAAGGTGGCGCTCCTACCCTCCCTCCAGTACGTTGTTAGCCCCTTCATCCTGCCGACATACATGGAGGTCCAGAAGAAGGCTGAAGTGGTGGAGATGATGAACATGCTTGGAGGTGTATCACAAGAGGGGATCCAGCTGGGATCATCGAACAGGAAGGCTATCAGCACCAGACCACCAGCATCAGGAACCTCTCGGTTCCGACCAGCTGGGAGAAGGCCACATCTGTTCCAGTTCCAGTCCCCCAGTCCTAGCCCATTCCTTTTAGGCCCAGGACCAAGTGGCTTCATCTGTGAGAGACAAGGACATCTCCGGAATCAGTTCCTAGACCGATTATAGTATGGCAGTGGAGGACATGCCCATCACCCGCCGCAGTAATAGATTCCAGCTAGGCCCTTCCAGCAGCAGCAACAGGTGTAGCGAGATCCCGCTCCTCTGAGAGCAGACGTTGCAGGAGGAGCCGACCTCAGGGTGCTCCTCAAGGACCTTGACTAGGGCATGGTCAAGGAGGAAGCTGACAGCCGAGGGGCAGAGGAGCTGGGTGTGGATAGTTGCATGTCGCAGAGGCAGCAGTTCTTGCGGGACTAGAGGTTGTTTGAGGTATGATCATTTTATTCAGTACCCTTTCTTACACCTTGTTCAATACAAGAGCTCCGCACTCCTTTTTTCCCCTAGTCTGGCCCATGCTCTGGGCCTAGATTCTGAGAGACTCCCATTGCCCCTGGTTCTGTACACAACATTCATCGGTCAGAATGACTTGTTATATGTTTTCCATGAATGCAGACTGATGATAGGGCTACATCAGTCAGTCAGGGATTTACTACTGCTACAGATACAACCAAACTATGTGATCTTAGGCATCAAATTTTTGTTCTCTGTTTGTGCCTTCATCGACTGATTTCGAGGAAGGGTTGTGTTTCCAGACTTGGGTGGCCGGCATGTTACTTTTACTGGAAAGCAGAGCAGTCAAAAGGGTAGCAGGTGAGAGGAAACCCTTATCTCCTTGTTAGCCGATCTGTTAGTGGAGTCTGTGGATGCTGAGATGGTGGAGGTGCCAGGAATAATTAGTGAGTTTATGGAGGTATTTTCTTAGGAGGTAACAACTCTAACCCTTCGACGTGATATCAATTTTGGGATAGACTTTTCACCCAGTGCTCATCTGATTTCGATGGATTCTTACCAGATGGAACCTTCGTAGCTACGAGAGTTGCAGATTCAGATAGACAATCTGATGAAGAGGGGTTATGTTCCACCATTTGTTTCACTGAGGTGTGCTCCAGTCTTGTTCGCAATGAAGGAAGATGGTGGTCTTAGGATTTGCATAGACTACAAATGGCAGAATCCGGTAATGATCAAGAATCGCTACCCACTTCTGTGGATAGACGATCTATTTGACCAACTGAGAGGGTAATGATGGTTCTCAACGTTTGACCTATGGTCTGGATATAACCAGTTGAGGGTGAAGGAGGGCGTCATCTCAAAGATGGCCTTCAGGTGCATATATGGGCACTTCGAGTTTGTTGTCATGCCCTTTGTAGTTACGAACGCCCCGACTGTGTTCATGGGGCTTATAAACTCCATCTTCCAGGAGTACATGGATCGGTTCGTAGTTGTGTTCATCGACCACATCCTGATCTATTCAAGGTCATTGGAGGACCATGCAGAGCACATGAGGATGATTTTAGAGGTTTTCGACAACACCAGCTCTATAGAAAGTTGTCAAAATGCAAGATCTGGATGCAAGAAGTACACTTCGTTGGGCATGTAGTGTCTAAACAGGGGGTATCGGTGGACCCATCAATGGTTGAGTCCGTTGTTTATTGGGCAGCACCCATGAATGTGGTAGAGGTTCGTAGTTTCTTTTGGCTGGTGGGTTACTATCGGAGGTTCGTACCCAACTTCTCCGAAGTTGCATCCCCTTTGACAACCTTGAAAAAGAAGGAACAGGTTTTCACGTGGGGTGAGCAGTGCATGATAACCTTTAGCTATCTGAAGGAGAAGTTGGTTACTGCCTCAGTGCTGAGACTTTGGGAAGAAGGGGTAGCATACTAGGGGTTCTGTGATGCTTTAGTGCAAGGCCTTAGATGTGTGTTGATGCAGTGATAAGGGGTGATCTCTTATGGGTCTAGGCAGTTACGCCCTCATGACTGTAACTATGCCACCCATGACCTAGAGCTTGAAGCGGTCGTTTATGCGCAAAAGTTGTCGTGGAATTACCTCATCGTAGAACGCTTTGTTGGCTTCACATGTCACAAAATATTGAGTTATATCTTCTCCCAGCAGGACATAAACTTTCGGTAGTGAAGGTGGATGGAGTTCCTCCAGTATTACGACTTCGAGATTTCCTACACATCAGGAAAATGACGTTTATTGGCTGATGCCTTGAGCAGGATGTCGTAGAAGGATGCAGTCCAAGAGTCGACAGAAGCCTGGAAGGTAATGGAGGGGTTGGCTGCCTTGCTACTGGATGCGAGGATGGATAGCGGCAGGGGTTACCTATATCAGATGATAGTGCAGTCATCTCTATTTCAGCAAGTGGAGGAGTCTCAATGGGGAGACCCAGAGTGTGAAGTGATGTGTTAACCAGTTGGCCATTGAAATGCTCCAGAAGGATGGACGAAGGATGTTCAGAACCAGATGCTTTTCCGAGGAAAGCTATTTGACCAGAGGTGATGTGTGGCATGGTTAATAGTGAGTTTCTCAAATCACCCCTAGTAGTGCACCCGATAGATTCCAAGATGTACCAGGGTCTGAAGAGACTGTTCTGGCGGCCCGGAGTTAAACGAGAAGTGGTAGAGTTTGTAACAAAATGCCTAGTGTGTCAGCATGTGAAGGCTGATCACTGATTTCCAGGCGGCCTACTGCGGACTCTAGATGTCCCCAAGTAGAAGTGGGAGGACATCTCGATTTATTTTTTCATGGGACTACCCATTGTTCGAGGGGGATACTATTCCATCTACATAGTAGTCGACCAGTTGATGAAATCGTCTCACTTTTTGGCTATTAAATAGTCAAGTGCAGTGGATGCTTTGGAACAAAAGTATGAGGATGAGGTGGTTCAGTTGCATGGAGTTTCGCAGTCCATAGTATCAGATATGGATTTAGAGTTTACCTCATGAGTCTGGAGAGGATTGATGCATGCTTTTGGCACCCTGCTACGTCTTAGAACTGATTTCCATCCCCAGATTGATGGACAAACCATGCGCACCATCCAGATCTTGGAGGATATGTTGCGGGCATGTGTTATGGACTCCAGAGGACCGTGGGTGTGACACTTAACTTTGATAGATTTCGCCTACAATAACATCTATCACTCTATCATTGGTATGGGGTTGTTTTAAGCCTTGTTCGGGAGGCCATTCCACTCACCGGTGTGTTGGACAATGGTCAGAGAGGTAGGCATCCTTGGCCTGGAGGTGGTGTAGAGCACGACAGAAAATGATCAGCTTATATGGGAAAGGATGATGGTGTAACAGGACCGAAAATTTTTTTATGCTAACACCAGGAGAAGGACCTTGGAGTTTGAGGATGGATACCACGTGTTCTTGAAGGTCTCCCCTTGGCGTGGACAACGGAGGTTTGACAAGGGGAGTATGCTTTCTCACAGGTTCATCGGACCCTTATAAGTGTTGCGGCGGGTCAGCGAAGTGGCTTATCATCTAGCGTTACCACCACCGCTACTGAGGATACATGACATCTTCCATGTGTCCTAGCTTCATCGGTATTTGCACGACGATTCACACATCCTCAACTGGGGATAACTTGACATAGAGGACAATGTGACCTTTGTGGAAAGACAAGTGATGATCAGGGATTGTATGGAGAAGGTGCTTCGTGGGAGAACCAATCCCTTGTTTCATGTGTTATGGAGACATGGTGGGATTGATGAGAGTATGCAGGAGAGGGAATCACAAATGTGTGCCCCATACATAAAGTTGTTTTGAGTTTTGTATTGTTCTATTTGTACTTATAGTAGTGGAACGTTTTTACCTTGTTGGCTATGAAATATGTTGTTTTTACTTCCTCTGTGAAAGTGTGTGAAAAGTCCTGGAAATGGGGATGGAGGACTCGACCCCTAATAAAGATGCATTAAGGTGGATGTGATAAAACCCATGCAGGCAAGTCAGTGCCACCCAAAGCGGATAGTGTCTTGACACAGGGGAAGCGACTTTAAACCTACATAACTGGGTAGTATGACATGGTGTGTTGATTGGTTCTTGAGAGGGAGGTGGTTTTAGTTAACAATGAGGTTTACTCCTGAGAGGTTTCTTTAGAAGTTCTAGTTCGGACCCTCTCTTTCCATATAGGTTGTTTTGATTCTCGAGGGTGAGAATAGTTTGATAGGTATCTGATGTAATGGCCTGGGTTGTTAGAGGTCCATTACCTAGTAAAAATATGATATTTGAGGTGTTCCGGGTAGTCTGGGAACTTCACTATGATGTTTGACCCACTGTAGGGCTACCAGTAGCTTTAGCATACAGGTAGTAGGCCTACCGGTAGCTCAGTCTACCTGTAGCTGCAGCCTACTAGTAACTCAGCCAATCGGTAGATCGGCCTACGTGTAGCTCGGTCTACCGGTAGCAGCGGCCTACCGGTATCTCGGTCTACTGGTAGCTCAAATACATGTAGCTCAGTCTACCGGTAGCTGAGGCCTACTGGTAACTCGGCCTACCGGTAGCTGCAGCCTACCTGTAGCTCGGCAAACTGGTAGACCTAGCCAACCCCCACGGGATTTCCAGTATCGCCTCCCTGTTGCGTAAATCGACTTTTAAACCATATTTTTGTCCCCTTTACGCCTGTTTTAATGCCCATTAATGCCAAATTAATGGCATTTGATTAATTGAGGTACCCTGGTGTGCGTCAGTTTAAACCTCCCCTAAAGGGGGGACCCTTTAATGACGTGTGGGGTCGCATGGTCAACCCACGACCCCCGCTCCTTACACGGTTTCACGTCCTTATATCTGTATCTCAACCGTCCCCGACCCTTATAAACAAAGGGTTCTCCCGGGGTTTCATTTTCTCATCCACCCTACGATCGATTTGTCTACTCATACTTGAGTTCCATCGGTAACACCCTTAAAATTTCCATGAGAATGAAGATAATCTTTGATCGTTGATCAATCAGGTAGGGTTTCACCTTTTTCTCTATTTTCAGTGTATCTTGCGGGGTGGTTATTCTTTTGATTCTGCAGAATTGGATGAACCAATCCTTAATGAATATAATAAACAGATCCTAAAATGAAGGGGGAGTGGTGTGATTGATGATGCTACTTTGTTTTATGATCTTCCATGATTAATGATTTCTGAATTGTGCAGGCATGCGCCTACTGAAAATCATGGTCATTGGTGGTATTTCTCTATGAACTAACGACCCCTTACCTCTGGTGATGTTTAAATGGATTGTATTGTGGTTGTGAACCCTGGTTGTGTAACATAATTTGGTTAATTACGTACATTCGGATATAAAATTGAAATCACCAGGATAAATCCTTCTCTGTGATAACCCCAATTAATGTATAGTGGAATTTGAATCATAGAGTGTGTTAAATAGTTTAAATCCGAAAATACCCGCATGGGCCTGCATTGTGTTTTTGACATTACATGAGAAACTGGTGTAAATGTTTAAATTATTGTTTGGTGTGCTCTTTCCTTAGCTTGTGCTTATAGTTTCCCAAGTAGGTTCAGAATCTTATTTAAACATTATTACTCAACATGAAAATAAGGATGAGACAAATGGGTTTTGGTTTGGTGTGAGTTGTGACTTGGACATGGGTGTTGATTGTGTTCTTTAGGATGGCTGAAGAAAAACCTAGATTTGGGTGAGTGCATGTTACATATACATATACTTGTAGTTTTTCTGTTTCATATTCACACCCCACCCTAGTTGAGCACTTAGTGCTGAACACCACCATTTATTGGGGGAGGGTTTTTTAACAACACATCTAATAGTGTCTGGTTATTTTCTCCTTTATGCACCCATTCCTGGATAGCCCAAGTATCTTCCGGAAGGCTATGATGGCATGATGTCCATTTTTAGCCCAAGAATCATCGGGATGGGTGGTGTGGTGGTTGGCCCAGGTGTGTACGGGCTAGTGGTTTCCCAAGTGTCTTCGGGATGAGGCCCAGGTGTCTTCAAGCGTGGCAGTGGATCTTCTAGCCCAGGTGTCTTCTAGCGTGGCGGTGGTTGTTCTGGCCTAGGTGTTTGTAGACGTGGTTACGTGAGACAATTGTGGCCCAGGTGTTTGGGGGCAGGGTATGGTAGTGGGACTGCGTGAGGAAATGGCCCAGGTGTGTGTGGGAAGGGGGTGGCAGTGGGACTATAGTGAGAATGGCGGGATTGGTTCGATGTGTAGGATGTCATTAATAACCAGTGGGGAAGTGGCGCGGGGTACCCAAATATATATGTTCTTTATTTATACTTTACATTCATGTGTTATTTGGTGAGTGTGGGTGGTGAGTGGAATGGATGAACTTTTTGATAGTGTTGGTTGTCTGCTTCTCACGGGACTTTAGTATGTCTCCCCACTAGTGCACGAGAGATTTTGGGTTTTCCTTACTGAGTATACCTGTTTGCTCACCCTATGTATACAAAACTGCTTTCAGGTTTCCATGATGAATTCGGGGATCACGCGGGACCATACTAGCGCAGGATCTTTGGGACAGTTGTTGTTGTTTCTTTTCTTTTCTTGGAATTATTTATACCATTGCGGCTTTGCGACTTGTATCTTTTACCTTTGAACATGCATATGGGAATGGTTTATCTTTAGTCATTTTTTCACTTTTTGTTTGGTGTTGTGGGATTTACTATCTTTGCTCCTGAACCTATTAAATGAAAAATGGTAATGCCTTCCATTTAGTGTGTGATATTATACCCTTGGTGATAGTCGCCACTCAAGGACCTATTGAAGGCGTGTTTCGAGGGTCATTATCTCTCCTTTAACATAAAGAAGGAAGGGCCGGGAAATTTGCAGACCTTTCCCTCCTTTTGGTTAAGGTGGGTCATTATAGTTTCCAAAACCAACCTAGTCACAATCACCCTCGTTACTATTCATTCATAGAATAAAGGTACAACACTCACCGCCAAGTCAGAACTCATTCCCATAACCAAATCCCCATTTAACCCATTCATGGTTTCATGTTCAACTGATCCCATATAATTATATTCTACAATATTGGGCAACTAACAGGCATAACCACAAGCTAGAGAAAGAGAAATATCCAAACATAAATTTAAGCATTCACACCTAGTTCTCTTGTGACCTAACAACAACAAAGAGATCAGTGAGACCCCTCAAAGTATAGGAAACAAACCAAGCCTTGAGATACAGCCCCACACAGCTTCAGATTCATGACCAACTACCATGCCACAATAGAGGATCCCATTCCCATCCACTTCACCCCATACGCATATAGCAGAACAACACACCAACTACCAAAACAAAGTAGAGAAATTTCCAGGTTCAAGCACATCATTCAATAGGTTCTTCATTCTGTTAGTTAACCAGGGTGATCACAAAAGTATTTTTGTTCCCTGTACATTCATTTAATTGTCCAAGTTTACGTAATTAACCAAATTCTGGGGTTGGATCCATTAAATTACCACGGAAGACAACAGTTCATTAGTGCGCAAGGAAAGACCAGCAACGACCATGATTTTCAGTGGTAATAATCCCATACAGTTCAATACATATAGAAATTATAAAAGAGTATAGTAGCATTGTCAAACGCACCCCATCATTCATTAAGAGTCTATTTATTTTATTTGTTAGGGTTTAGTTTCATCCATTCCCACATAAATAGAAGTGTACCCTACCTGCATATTACACAGTAAATAGAGAAAAAGGAAAACCCTACTTGGTTGATCATGGATCAATGTTCTTCTCCACGCTCCAAATACTGAGGATGCATGACTTGCAGGGGAGGAACATCGGGGACCCCAAGGGTGAGTAGAAAGGCTTCGGAACAGGTGCACCACTTTCCTTGGGAAGGGGACCTCCAGACAAACCAGGAAGAAAAGGTGACTAGTGAAGAGAAAATAGGAAGAAAAAGAAGAAATTCCCATGCGATATAAGGATGAGATCTGATTGTTACATGATATGGAAATTTGATCAGATTTAAAGTCAGATAGTTTTTCTCCACGTGGTTGGGCAGTTAAACACTATGGAACTAATTGTAATTAAACAATTCTTCTTGGAGGGGTGGTCATAACAACTATGCGTTAAAAAAGTTTTCATTAATAAAAAAACATGTAACAGGGGATGAATTGGAAGGTACGAGGAAGGGCATGACACCGAGGAAAAAACACACATTTTGGTAAGTTATGGGTTTATCGACTCTTTGGGTATTTTAAATATTATTTATGGGATTTAAATGGTTTTTAAAGTGGCATTAAATCATCTTTATGTTAAAATGTATGTTGCGGGAGTAGAAAAAGTTGAATGTTGGAAAAGAGTGAAGACCTAAGAGCGAAGACCCTCACTGAGGAAATGGTGCCACCGACATGGTTCGACCCTCGTGGTGCCACTATCACAGTGCCACCGTAACCGGTGTGCTACCGTCATGGTGCCACCATGACCGGTGTGTGATCGTCATGATGCCACTGTGACTGGTGTGAGACCATCATGGTGCCACCGTAACTGGTTTCCCTGTGACAGGTGCCACCGTTTCAGTGGAGCTGTGATTTGGAAAAGTAATGGACCAGGTGGGTTCGGGCCATTACATCAGATACCTCTCAAACTATTATCACCCTTGTGAATCAAAACTTGACCCGAAGAAAATATGGGTTTTGAAAACCCATCTCAAAAGATACATCTCAGGAGAGAACCTCGTGGAAATCTTGGAATACCACTTTCTCAAGTAACCAGGAAAAAATCGAGGGTCAAACAGTCTAGTCATATGGGATAGGGAGTTTCTTTCTCCATGTCAAGATGTTATCCCCTTTGGGTGGCACTGACTCATCTGCACAGGATTAATCGCATCCACCATAATGCATCTTGATTAGGGATCAGGTCCTCCCCTCCCCACATTCCAGACACTTCACAGACATCCACAAAATAAGGATAACTGCAAGTTCCATAGTTATCAAAGTAATGTGTTCTATCACAACAAGTAAAAACAAAATAGAAAAAAACTCAAAACAGCTTTGGGTGCTAGGCGCGCATTTGCGTCTCCTATTCCCATGTTCATTCCATGAGTATGCCATGCCTCCACAACAGACGAACCAATGGAATGGTCTGTCCACAGAGCACCATCTCCCCATGATCTTCGATCCTCACTGGACTTTCCACAAAAGCCATATCATCCTTGATATCCTGCTTCCCCCATTTGAAGATGTGTGAAACATCGTGTAGATACCATTGGAGTTGTGACACATGGATTACGTCATGTATTTTCAGTAGAGGCGGTTGTAGTGCTAGCTAACAAGACACTTCTATGACCTTCCACAATACTTCGAAGGGTTCGATGAACCTTGGAAAAAAGCTTGCACCCCATATCGAACCTCCATTGTCCAAGCCGAGGGGAGACCATGAAGAATACGTGGTCCCCAACCTCGAACTCCAAGGGTCTCCTCCTAATATTGGAATATGAAATATTCCAGTCCTAAGGTGCCTTCATCTTATCCAGTATATACTGAACCTTCTCTTTCATGATCTCCGCCACTTTTGGGCCACGAACTCTTGTTTCCCCATCCTCGGTCCAACACATGGGTGAGAGACATGGCCTTCTGTAAAGGATTATAATGGACCCATTCCAACGGTAGAGTGACAGATATTATTGTTGTAAAACTCTACTAGAGGAAAGTGTCGCACCCATGGTCCTCCAAAGTCCATATTACATGCACGTAGCATATCCTCCGTTGTCAGGGTGGTGCGCTCTATCTGTCCATCTGTATGGGGGTGGAATGCTGAACTGAGACGTAGATGGGTTCCAAAAGCATGTTTCAAACCTTTCTAGACTCGTGAGGTATACCGTTCATTCCTGTATGAGACTATGGACCTTGGAACACCATGCAAGAGCACCACCTCATCCACGTATCTCCATGATATGGCATCCACTGCACCTGACTCCTTGATTTCGAGAAAGCGATCTGATTTCGTCAACCGGTCCACCATTACCTAGATAGGATCATGGCCTCCTTGAACCTTGTGTAGCTATATGACTAAATCCATTGAGATTGCATCCCACTTCCACGCGGTGACATATAAAGGTTGTAACAAACTACCTGGAACACTGTGTTCATCCTTCACCACCAAGCCACGAACTATGCCACCACCTGCTTTAACCAGGGCCACCAAAACGGATTCCTCAGGCCCTTGTACATATTTAAAATTCCAAGGTGCTCCTCTAGGGGTGAGTTTTGGAACTCACTAAGAACTATTCGCACATCTCATCTAGGACAAACACAATCCCTCAGAAAAGAATCTGATTATGACCATCCACTGACCATCCTTCTGGAGCATTTCCTTGGTTAGCCCAATCGCGCATCACTTCACTATCTATGTCTCCCTATTGTGACACCACCACCTTCTGTAGTAGAGAAGACTGCACTATCATCTTATATAGAAAACCTATGCTTCCATCCATCCTCGCATCCAGGTGTAGGGCAGCCAACTCCTCCATCTCCTTCCAAGCATCTACCGACTCTCGAACCATATCCTTCAGTGACTACCTGCTCAAGGCATCGACCACCACATTCCTCTTTCCTGAGGTGTATGAAATATCGAAGTCGTATTTATGAAAGAACTCCATCCACCTTTACTGCCGTATGTTTAGGTCCTACTGGGAGAAGACATACATCAAGCTTTTGTGATCCGTGAAGACCATGAAGCGCTCCCTGATGAGGTTATTCCGCAACAACTTTAGAGATAAAATGACCTCTGAAAGCTCCAAATTATGGGTGAAATAATTTCACTCATGGGGGTGTAACTATCTAGACCCATAAGAGATCACCCCTTATCGTTTCATCAGCACACACCCAAGGCCTTGTCCTGAAGAATCAGAGAATACTTCATAAGTCACCCCTTCTTCTGAAAACCCCAGCAAATGGGTACATACCATCTTCTCCTTCAGATATATAATGGATGCCTCACACTTTCCCTCCTATAGGAAAGCCTGGTCCTTCTTGGTAAAAGATTTCAAGGGTGCTGCAACTCGGGAGAAGATGGGTACAAACATCTGGTAGTAACCTGGTAGTCCAAGGAAACTATGATCCTCTGCCACGTTCTTGGGTCCTGCCCAAGAAATAACTACTTCATCCTTCGAAGGGTATACCACTATTCCCTTCTCGGACACCACGTACCCAAGGAAGTTCAGTTCTCGTGTCCAGAACATGCACTAGGATAGCTTCTCAAAGAGTTGTTGCTTCCAGAGGTCCACTAAAACCATTCTCAGGTGCTCAACATTGTCCTCCTCTGATCTTGAGTAGATCATGATGTCGTCAATAAACATGGCAACGAACTGATCAATGTATTCCTGGAAGAGGGAGTTCATGAGCCCCATGAACACTGATGGGTCATTTGTAATGCTGAACGACATGACTACAAACTCAAAGTGTCCCTAGCTACATCTAAAGGCAGTCTTCGAGATGTCTCCCTCCTTCACCCTCAACTTGTGATATCCCAACCTCAGGTCAATATTAGAGATCCAACCTGCTCCCCTCTACTAGTCAAAGAGATTATCGATCCTCGGGAGGGGGTAACAATTCTTAACTGTTACATGGTTCAGTCTCTTGTAGTCTATGCACAACATGAGACCCCCATCTTCCTTCTTTGCAAATAAGACTAGAGCATCCCATTGTGACACACTTGTTCGACCAAAACCCGTATTCATAAGATCATCAATATTAATCTGCAACTCTCATAACTCAGAAGGTTCCATCTGGTAGGGAACCATTGAAATCGGATGGGAACCATGTTTCCAGTCTATCCAAAACTCAACATGACTCTGATGGGGTAGAGTTGCCACCTCTTCCGGGACGACGTCCAAAAACTCAATGACAATCCATGGAACATCCCCCATTTTTTCATCCACTGACTCCACTGATCGCTCAACTAATAAGGAAAAGAGGGGATCCTCTCTCCTGCTTCTTTATTGGCTACCCGTATCGCCGATGAAATTTATACGTCGGCCGCCCAAATCTGAAAACATGACCCTTCCTTAGAAGAATTAAATTATGGAACATACAGAGAACAACTATTCAATGAATAGGATGACATCTTATGGATTTATCTATAACAGTATAAGATCCATGATAGACTGATGTGGCCCTTTTATCCGTCTACACCCTCGGAAAACATAAAACAAGTCAATCCTGACCTCCGACTTGTGATCTCAGCACTAGGGGCACTAGAAGTCTCTTAGCTTCTA
This sequence comes from Viscum album, assembly GCA_963277665.1. Taxonomy (NCBI): domain Eukaryota; kingdom Viridiplantae; phylum Streptophyta; class Magnoliopsida; order Santalales; family Viscaceae; genus Viscum; species Viscum album. The sequence goes on along the minus strand of OY728152.1, from coordinate 1,323,294,596 downwards.
TACCAATAGAACGGGACAGACTAGGTGTAACAAAGGAGTGAGAAGCTCCTGTATCAAACAAGGCATACGCAAGAGTACCAAAAAAGATGATTGTACCTTGAAAAACTTCTTGCCCTCCTAGAAATGCTGCCTCTACGGTATGCAGTTTCCCACACCCAGCTCCCCTTCCCCACGAATATCGGCCGCCTCCCCGACTGCGCCATGGTCGAGGTCCCTGATGATCACACTAAGGTCAGCCCCCTCCTGAAATGCCTGCCCTCGGAGGAGCGGAAGCTAGCTTCCCCTACTACTACTACTAAAAGGGCCTAGCTGGAAACTACTGTTGCAGAGGTGGGAGTTGAACCTTCCCAACCCTGAAGTATTTCACTCTATCTGGGAACTGATTCTGAAGGTTCCCAAGGCTTCAACAGATGAAGAATCATGGTCCATTGCCTAAAAGGAAAGGACGAGGGCCGGAGGATTGGAACTGTACCGGCTAAGGCCTACTTCCAGCTGGTCAAATCCTAGAGGGTTGTGACGATGGAGGTCTGCTACTTATGGTATTCCCCTTCGAGGAGCCCAAATGGATTCCCTATCGCCATACACCTCCTAGCGTGTGAATCCTTTCAACCACTTCACCCTTCTTCTGGACCTCCATGTACGTCGTAAGGGTGAAGATAGTAACAGAATACTGGAGAGAAGGTCTTAGATCCTCTTTCAAACATCTATCCCGAGGCTCCTCATCCGGAACGTGGTCGGGAGAAAAGAGAAGGAGATCCTAGAAATTGATCCCCAACTCTCTCAATGACATAATAAACTGTTGGGGGTAGAGTAGTTCCAGACTCTTCTCAGCCTTCATCGTGGAAGAGAGGAATTCAAACATGAACTCTTTCTCAAAGTCATCCCACATAACCTTAACCTCCCTCTTCTCCCCAAGATAAAGCGTCCACCACTAAAGCACTTCTCCACACATCTGGCTCATAGCCAGTGGAACCCAGTACTCTGTCGGATCCCGGATCAAGCTGATTGGTATCACAAGTTCCTCTAGATAGCTCTTTATCTCTATGTCTGAGATGCTACCCTTGTACTTCCCAAGGGTCTGCTGCTGAAAGGTATGAAGAGTCCTCTACCACTGATTATCCTCCTCTACTCGATCATCCCTCTGATGATCGTCCATGTCAATCTTCTGGGCCTCGATCGCCCGCACTACTCATGGTCGTCTCCCATGTTCCATAGCAACAAGGAAAACAATGAGTTCCTAAGACTGAGTTGTGTAGAATATTGTTCCTAAATTTTCTTAAACATATTATTCATTTTAAATCCCCAAATACCAATGAAACACAAGAACACTAGTCATTATGATCCATGTACCTTTGCTAGGGTCTCCACACTACAATCAGTATAGCCTTACATGGTCATTTGGTAGGCTAGAGTCCTCACATCAGATCACAGGGGGCTCTAAAATCTTATGTCCTATCTGGTCTTCCTAGGACTATTTCATGCACCAAGATCACCCTACACTATTTCCATGCCATCCGATGCAATCCTCACTGTTCCTAACCCCATACTTCATCCAATCTTTCAACCTCTACCTCTGATACCATTCTGTCACAACCCACCATCACCAAGATGAGATAAGGGACATGAGACTGCAAGACCCTTCCTTATTCAAGTTGAAGTATAGATAATGATCCCTAAGACCCGGCTTCAAAAGGCCCCGGAGTGGAAAAAAGCAACAAGGGTATATAATCACACACAAGATGGAAGGCATTGCAGTTTTTCATTATTTGGATCGGGAGATATGATAGTGAATCCAAACAACACCAAAACTGGGGGGTAAAAAGTAAATCCAAAGAAAATCATTCCCATATGCATGTTACAAATGTAAATTCCTTGAATTACAAGGAGACTACAAAGTTAATCTACCAAAGAGATGAAAAATAGAAACTACAACTGACCCAGAGTCCAAGCTAGTACGACCCTACATGATTTCTGAAGTCCTTATGGAAACCTAAAAGATGTTATATATATGTAGGGTGAGTATACAAGTATACTCAGTAGGGAATACCAAAGACTCTCATGCACAACAACGAAGGGATCAGTGAGATCCCTCAATGTACTGGAACCAAACCAAGCCTCGAGATACATCCCCACACAGCTTCAAATTCATGACCAACAACCGTTCCATAATAGAGGATCCCATCCCCATCCACTTCACCCCATAAACATCAAGCAGAACAACACACATACTACCAGAACATAGTAGAGAAATTTCTAGGTTCAAGCACATCATTCATTTGGTTATTCTTTCTGTTGGTTAACCAAGGTGATCACACAAGGATTTTTGTTCACTGTACATTAATTTAATCGTCCGAGTTTACGTAATAAACCAAATTCCCATGTTTGAGCCATTCAATTACCACAGAAGACAATGCTTCATTATTGCCCATGTAAAATACACCAACGTCCATCATTTTTAGCGGTAATAATCCCATACACTTCACAACCTATAGCAATCATAAAAGAGTACATCAGAAATGTCAAACGCACCACATCATTCTTTAACAGTCTGTTTATTATATTTGTTATTGTTTGGTTTCATCCATTCCCATAGAAACAGTAGCGTATCCTCCCTCCATGTTACACAGTAATGAGAGACAGTGGAAGACCCTACTTCATTGATCAAGGATCGATGTTCTTCTCAATGCGCCATGAACTGGGGATGTGAGACTTGTAGGGGAGGAATGTCGGGGACTCCAAGGTTGAGAAGAAAGGCTCCATAATAGGTGCACCACATTCCTCAGGAAGGGGAACTCCAAACACACCAGGAAGAAATAGAGTCCATCCAAGAGAGAAAGAGGATGAAAATGAAGAAATTCCCATGAGATATAAGGATGAGATCCTGTTGTTACAGGATATGGAAATTTGATTGTATTTAAAGTTGGATCAGGGTTCTCCACGTAGTTGGGCAGTTACGCATAAGGGAATTAATTTTCATTTAATAATTCTCCTCAGAGGGGTGATCATAATGACTATTCATTAAACATTTTTATTTAATAAAAAGGAAATGGGTAACAAGGGTATAACAGGACGGTACGTGGAAGGGCGTGACAACGAAAAAAACCACACGTTTTGGTATGTTAAGGGTTGCCCGAATCTTGGGGGACTTTAGATATTATTTATGGCCTTAAAATGGAATTTAAAGAGGAATTAAATCATCTTTATGTTAAAATATATGTTTCTGGAGGGAAAAAAGTTGAATGTCGGAAAAGAAATAAAGACCCTTGGTGAGGACACGGTGTCACCGTCACGGCGCCCCCGTCCTGGTGTCGCCCCCACAGAGCCCATGTCACAGTGTCGCCCTCACGCTGCCACCATCACGGCGCCACCCTCACAGTGCCACCATCACGGTGCCACCGTGACGGGTTCCCCCCTCATGGTGCTACCGTGACTGGTGTGCGACCATCACGGTGCCACCATCATCGGTGCCCCCGTGACTGGTGCCACCATTTCGGTGGAGCCGTGTTTTGGCATTGTAATGGACCAGATGGGTCTGGGCCATTACATCAATCCTCACACAACAATAATTATACATAATAGGTACTAAATAAAACATAAAACACTTTATAATCCTCCACTGTTTTGGGTAGGATCATCATCAATGAAGTTGTAAAACACTTCGTAAACTCCATGAATTAATTTTCCCACTCTATTGACCATTTAAATATAACTTCCCACTATTTGAAGATCAAGAGTGGTTTTTGGAGCACAAAAAATATAAGATGATGATCTAACAATAACATGATAATGGAAGAAAATTTTGGATATCAATTACATTATTTTACAGGTTCTATGAAAAAACTACCTCAATATTCATTGTGTCCTCTAAGAAAAATTCTACAAAGATGGTGATAATTTTGAAATGTTCTTAATCGACCCATAGTTTGAACATAGATAGATTTAAGTATAATAAATGTTATATAATTCTATTCAGGAAGATGTAATGATATATCTCATGGCCATCATGAGTGTTAAAATATACCACGATGTTATAAACATATACTCCTTAAAACTGATCCATCTACTGATGGTAGATTTGGTTGATCATAACCTAAATAACTACTAGTTTTTTTCTTACCTATGAAGGCATAAAATCAAAATCATTAAGGCCATAACAAATTTTTAAAATAGAAAGAGGTATATCATAAGGTTTTACTCTAAGATGATGATACACTTGTCTAAAATTCATATTATAGAAAAGAAAATATACCCCCTCTTGTAGAAATACATCATCGATATCGGGATGTTGATATAATTTATCCATGATAATTTGGGTTAAAATTTGGTAATAAACACATAAGTGCATGATCGCATCATCATTGTTAACAAAAATATCGATTTATCAAATTGGGTGTACTCTAATAGATACATTCCTTACCCATCATATCTTTTAGATGTATATTTTTATTTTAAATCAATATTTATGGAATTATGTGTGGAGGAATAGAGACAATATCCTCTAAAAAATGTGACCAATTCAAATTTCCACAAAACATTCAGGAGGAATCCATAATAATTTCTTAGGAAACTACTCATAGAACCTATACAATATAGGTAATATGAAATCATTATTTTTAGATCAATAATTATGAAAATAACTTGAATCATTTGGGTGACATACACTAATTGATTAAGAATAATCTCTACACAACATAGAGTGATATCCCACTTCTATCAATGTACACAACTATAACCCCCAGGAGATGTAAAACTCATTCTAATGTGGTAATAATTTATGTTCTATATGTATGATACTAAATTTTAAATAACCATGATTAACATAAAATATTTCCATAACAAGAGTGTAAAAATCCATAATAAAATCATTCTCCTTCTCCTCAAGAGACCAACCATTGAAAAAATGGATGACTATCAATTGTACCAACAATGGTGTAATATTATTCATATCCCCATTCATAAACTCAACATCTTAAATTAACTCATTGACATATATTAAAGATAAAAAATAATTATAGGAACCAATATCAAATAAGGAAATAAATTGTGTATAACCTAATAGTATAGTACTACTAATTGTAGACAGTCCAACCCCACAATACAAAATATTAGGATGAACTAGAAGGAATTTTCATACACATTTTCCATGTGATGAAGTATATGTGGTATTATACGATTAAAAAATGGAGAATCTATTTTTGGTACCCTTTATGGTATAAACAACTGATATTAATTTTCATCAGACAAGTCTGAAAGTGTGTGAGTGATCCTTGGTGAGGATTGGTGTAAGTGACCTAATAAAAAAATGTAGTTCATATTCAGGTTTCATTTTTGAAATGTATACATTAAAAAAATCATCTGATTTATTGAGTGTGATCCTTGAGATTTTAACTTTTATTCCTAAACAAATATCTATAAATAATTTTATAGAATCCCGTTGAGTGTTTTGTGACCATGAATTAATGTATTATATTTGGTGATGAGATATTTTATGCAGTCTCTTCCTATGATATCATGGATATGCTATTCATAGGCCTATCAGAGAGGGAATTAATGGTTAAGTATCATTTTAACCAAATAAATTAATGTTTATCATGGTGGGGGTGTTTTTCATATTATTACGTCATAATAATACATACATTGAATATTAATGATATTGGTAAAACCAAGGTTACCAAAATAATAAATTACTTCAATGAGGGGAGGGTAAATTCTAAGTTTAAATTATTAATTATTCTTGAAATGATAAATCAATTTTCACTGTTATTGATGTTTCATGGGGGTTAATTTAATCATTAATACAAATATATATTAATAATAACATGTTACAATGAAAAAGTGCATCTAAATAAATCGACTGTGTGGTTTCCAAAAAAACATAGAATAAATCAATGAATAATGAACCCTCCTAATTCCAAAAAACCAATGAATAATATTTCAATTAAATCATTAATTCATACCTTATAGATGATCACTTTTGAAAAATAGTTATGATAATAAATATTCTTTCAATAAATTTAATAAATGAAGGGTAAAATTAACAATATTGTTAATTTTAATTACCACATTCATATATAGATCTAATGAAATAAAAAAATTTCTTTTTATAATACTTTTATTTGAAAAATATATTTTAGTTACTTCATTAGAATTTACTAATTAAATACAATATTTTATTAAAAATTAAACATATATTCAAAAATACAACATCACATATTTTAAATCATCCAAATTCAATTCCCAATATTTAGATTACATATATATAAATTTTATTCATATAGATTAACTGTAAATATCAATTGGATTTATTATTTCATATAATATACTGTATTATTAATTTTGAATCAATTTAAAATTATAACCTATATAATAAAAAATTCACCTGCATGATATAAAAAGATTATGCCAATGAATTGTTTTATAATCTTATAGATATAACATTAAAATATTGTTACTTTTTAGATTTATTAATATCAAATTACACATTTCAATTTTTTACAACATACCATGGTCCAATTTTTTATGTATAATTTTTTATGATAAAAAAATAATTAAAAAATAATAATCAATAAATATTAAAAAAGATCATTTAAAATAAATAAATTTAAATAAATTTAAATTTCTTTAATATATTTTTCTGTAAAATCTAAATTAGTCTACATGTTTTATTTACCTTTATAAATCAAAAAATTATTTTTTATACCCCGTATATTGATTTTTTAAAGAATATTTTAAATTTGATAAAATTTTATCTGTATCCATAATCCATCAATAAGATATTGGTTCAATGTTTTCTCTATATTATGTATATAATTTTAATCCTGTGGAATAATATTAATTCTAACTCATAATAAAATATTTTGATTTGTATAATTTTAACACTTACATCATAATTATATAGAACACATCATATTGGCCATTAAAATATATTTGATATGTCATTGTGTAAAATATATGATTATAATTTATTAAATTCACAGAAAAAATATCATATATAATGAATTTATTTATAAAATATATTATTTTTGACCATATACTACATAATAAAATTAATTTAAATTAATTATTAATAAACATCCATTTAGATTTTTCACAATTTAAAAAAATTGTATAAGTAAATATAATATATATTTTATTATCCTATATAAAATTAGACATTAGAAAACCATATACTAATATTGTCCTATTTCACGACCAATAATTTCGGTATATTTGATGAAATTAAAATTGATAGCTTGTTATATAAATATATATTTATAAATCATGATTTTACTAAAATATTTTAATATATATTAAATATAGTATGTTGAACACAATTATTAGAAAAAATTTATCATTTAATTAATTGAAAAAAATATATATTATTCTATATTTTTAATGAAATAAAATATTAACCATTAAAATATGTTTAGTTTTGTAACGCCCCGACCACAGTTTCCCAGAGTCAGTGCATTATTACATAACATTGGCATGATCACAAGAAAGATCATGTCTCGAAAGGCCAATTTGTTTAGTAGCCTTGGAAACAGTAGATACATTCATAATGTTTACATTACATCATAAAATGAAAAAATAAAACAACATATTGTCTTCACACTCATATCCCCTTATACTGTCCCAGCAGGTCATTCATAAAATACTTCTTCACAAATTGGGAAAAATAAAACATTGAAAGGGGTGAGCTCAAATGCCCAGTAAGGATAACAATACAGCGAAAACTTTCATAAATAAGAATAAACATTAAAGGCAATGTATATCTAAAATTAAAGATCTTTAAAACATGAAATTCAGTATAATATGGCAGAAATAAAATGAAATAATGCCATATAATTATTAACATGGATATTATATTAGTCAAATAATCACGAGCAATATCAATAACCACTTTCATAATGATGGAATGCATAATTCCAGACTATCATAACCACATAGCCAAGGCCTCGTGCCAAGACTACAAATAAGATTTGGTCAAGGCATTATGTCAAGACACTAGTTTGTCTAATGAGACCTACCGATGCATCAAAAAGCTATAGCAGGATCCACCCATCACTTATTAAGTCCAATGAATTCCTCATATGAATAGGTTTAAACATAAAATAATCATTTTCATTGAAACTAGGATACAAAATTTCAATACTTTGTCCATAAACCATGAATGGTATAGAAATAACACATCTATAGTCAAACATATCACAAAATCTTCAATACAGCATGGATGTTTTGTATTGTAATAAATCTGTAACATCCCAAGTAAGTAATGAATAATAGATATTTTTATCTATTTATATTTATGAATTAGACAGTGTTTTAAAGGATTAAAATGAGAATAAATCCAATCTTATGCATGAAATACACTGATATTTTTTAAAAGATTGTTTTACTGCCTTTTGATGGAAAACGATTTTTTAAATAATAATTTTGACAATTTTATAAGCTCTATATGTAAAAATAAACATATTCATTATGATTGGTATATTTAAATTAACATTGGATAATTTTTTGGTATTTTTCTGACAATGTTCATTTTTTAACGAATAGTGAAAAATTACCGCATTTTACATCAAAACTGCCTTTTCATCTAATTTATTTATATGTGAAGTTCCCAGATCAGTGTGAATCACTGAGAGGGGGAGGGGGTGAATCAGTGATCCTTTAAAACTTTTTACTAATTGATTCTTAATCAATTAAACCTCTATGGCTGGTTAAAGCCTCGATCCACTCTTCTTGTATCTCTCACCGTTCCTCGAATGATGCAGTAAATGTAAAGGCACTGGACACAAGGATTTACAAGGTTCAGCACCAAAGGCCTACGTCCTTGCCATGTTGGTTATACGCCCCAACATGGTTTCTCCATTATAACTTGTTAGAATTACAATGGTTGATACAGAGTCCCACTGTATCTCTCCTGAGTCCCACAGGAGGGTCTTTATACTGCGTCCCACAGTGTTACCAGAGTCCCACTGGCCTGCTCCAGAATCCCACTGACAACTTCTTCTACCTGAGTCCCACAGGGTCTTCTCTTGGCTCCTCGAGTCGCACGAGTAGCTCTTCTTTACTTTAAGCTTCTTCAAGTATCTTCAGCAGTCTGGGATAAAGAATGCTGGCCTTGCTCTGTACCTCTGATCACTTGAGTTGATCAGGTCTTCTCGTCTTGCTCAGGATTTATCTCCTTCTTCTAAGGATGACCTGGCTTCTCTCTTCAACTACTGAATACTCAGACAACTGATATATTTAACTTTAGTCTGGTCCAGTCTCACAATAATACAACTTCATGCACTGAATGCATGGAATCACAATATCTTCAAGATATCCTGGTCTTGGACTCCTCAAATGCACACAAGCAGATTTGACTTGTTCACGTGTGCACGTGCATGCATGCAAGCATTCACTTCCCTCTTTCTTCTCTTGGTGCAATAAACCCAAAAAGGGTGTAGTATCTTTAAGCACACACCAGCTTCTCACTTCTTCACACACTTTATTCAATTTGCTTACACACTTGAATGTGTGTTATACTTTAGTGTGGATGTCTCCTCTTTATTCCTTCTTCTAAGTGTGTTCACTTCACTTAGTGCACACACACTAGGTTCGGCCTTTTAGTTCTTTTGCACACACAAATGCCTATGACCTTCTTCCCTTCTTGTACTCTTCCACTTTTCACACACACTTTGTTTTTCTATTTTAATCTTCAAGTGTGCACAACCACAAGGCTACTGCCTCTTCTTCAAATGCACACACAAGGTGTGTTCTTCAATTTGGCACACACAAGGCACTAAAGGCCTCGGGTTCTCCCTCTTTGCACAAGCCACTGCCCGTAGGTGTTCTTGTCTTCTTGGCACACAAGCACAAAGGCTCGGCCTTCTCAATGTTCACACACGAGGCACGAAAGCCTCGGGTCCTCTTCTCCACTTGGCACACACAACACCAAGTGTGTAATGCACTTCACCCGAACCCAATCTTCAAAGGAGGCACACAAGTTGCTTGGGTGCAGCGGCCTCCTCCTCTTCTCAACCGCGCAAGGTACAAGAGTGTGGCCAGCGCGCAGGGGTGCAAGAGCACAAGGTCCTAAGCAGGGTGTGGCAACACCTTCTTACCGCGCAGGGGGCGCAGTGGCTTCCTCCTGCCGTGTAAGCTCGCGAGCAGAGAGGGTAATGGCCTTGAGCGCGCAAGTGTGCGGCTCGGCTCCTTCCTGTCGCGCAAGGGATGTGCGCAGGGTCTCCTCCAACTTCTTTTGCGCAAATATGCGCAAAAGGGACTTCACGAAGCCAAGGGTGGCTTCGGGCTGCTTCATCGCGCAAGTGGGTTGCGCGGAGCTCCAAAATTCACGAGGCACAAAAGGCTCTCACGGGACTTCAAATATTCAAAGGATCAGAAAGCAACTCTGAGTGCTCGGGCTCTCTTTTTATAGGCGAGGAGAGCCTCGGTCCATCCGCGTGTGATATCTTTAAATTCCCGAAGTTTTCGGTTATTTCAAGATTCTGTGAAATCTTGTTTTTCTTTTTATTTCACGCGGGTTCCATTTTCTTCCTTTATTTTCCTCTACATGCATGCGACATATAACGCATGCATGACCTCTTTTTTTTTAACCCAATCCATGCAAAGCATCAACACCGAATGGCCTCGCACCTTCGGTTGCTTCTGCCGAACTTCAAAACTCTCCAAACATTGCATGCAAGTGTATTTTTAAGCATGGATCGGTTCAGTGCGTCGAGACGATCCCAATGGACACTTCGGCTTGATCGGAGATGGTCGGGAACTCGAATTTTGTCATCGGGGAGGCCTCTGGTTCGAACGGAGCTCGCGGGTGGCTTCGGGGAAGCCTCGGTTAAGCTCAATGAAGGAGACGAGCCGGGAGACGTCGGATCGGGCGATCAAATAACCACGGACGGCCTGGATCAGATCGCCTCGCCGCAGATCAGATGTGCGGCCGAGATCTGGCGCGCGATCGATCGTGCGGCCAGGATCGCTCCCGCGGAAAAATTCCGCATCCCACATCGAATCCTCGCGCGGTTTTCTCGTGCTTTATCAACCAAGCGCTGCCTCTCAACGCTCAGTTGAACTTCCCCCTCCACGGTGCCGCCCCGCACCGTGTTCTCTCTACGGGCGCGCTCTGCGCCCACTCTGCTCCCTGCGGGCACGCTCCTAGCGCCCACCATGCACTTCCTGACACTCGCGGGTGCGCTCGTGCGCCCCTACCACGCTCCTCCTGGCGTGCCCCAGACGCCCATGTAGTGTCTTGGGTGCGTCCTGTCGCCCTGGGCTCGCCCCATGGGTTCCCTCTTGTGTGTGGTGCCTAGCGCCCATGCCTTGGGGTTGAACCCTCAAGGTGTCCATGGCTGGCCATATTTTTTGGCAAAGGCTTGAATAAGACTTTGTCAAATACAAAGTTCTTCAATGAGTATAAGCCAAATGACAAGACCTTCAAGCCATTCTTCCTCTTCTCCATTCTTCTTGAGAATTCAAACATTAATCTTCTTGATTAGAAACAACTCCTCAATTTATAATTCTTCTTCATCATCTCATTTTCTACTTAGGAGAGAATTCTCAAGGATCTTCATCAACCGAACTCCTGAATCAAATAACTTCTTCAATTCTCTTTTTTGATCTAATCAGAGATCAAATTGGAACTTCTTCAAATTCACATGCACTAAGAGTTAGTGCATGGACTTTATTAAAACCACTTCATCCACTTGGAACTTATGGATGGTTCACTTCAGCTCCTCATGCATTGTTAATACAATGCATGGTCTTCAATCACTGTTGTGACATTGTATCATCAGGATACAAGTTCTTGGAACTTTAAGAACAGCTCTACAATCGTCTTATTTACATAGAGAATGTTTCAACCACATCTCCTATGCCACTTAGTGAATCTCCTAAGTGACATGCCTCTTAGTACCATGGCCATTCTCCGTTCCTCACCAACACCATCACAACCTTTGGCATTCACATCTTGACAATTCTTGACATCCATTCATTCTAAGACAACATAATGCCTCATTGACAACAAATGAAACACAGTGCACTTCAATCTCCCCCTTTGTATTTGTTGTCAATACACTTGAGCACATATGAATGGGTCAATATGTGTACCAATATTTCTCCCCCTTATTGGCAATCAAATGCAAAGGTGTGGTGTGGTTCACTTAAAAAAATCTCTTCCTCCCTTTGAAAAGTTTTTTCTTGAAAAAAACTGAGAGGGATGATGTCACATGTTCTTCTTTAGAAAAGAACCTTTAGTAAATCATCTCTAAGTCTACTTGGGCTAACCCGGTGTAGAAAACAAGAGTGATGTAACCAAGGAACTCAATGCTTTACAACATTCATTGTATATGTGAAATCATGCTTCAGGGGTTTGAAATTTTTCAGATATAACAATGAATTGCTAAATCCTGCACATACTTCACAAAACTCATTAGAAAGTTCAGGTGCAAAGATAAAGCTCCCCCGTTCATCCATTTTCTTAAGATGATATTAATCTCAGAACATCATCTTCTTCAGATTTTCTCCCCCTCAAGGGGTGCACTCCATTCTGTCCAAACCACTCTCCAGATGAGAATGATCATCATCTTCAATTCCCTGCAATGTTAGCACATGTAAATACCAAAAGTATAAGGGAATAAGATGGAACCTCCTTGGTTCATCAATGTGAACAACAAGGTTGAGAAGATTCTCTCAACCGAGATGTCCCATTTTCACCATTCTTCACACTTGCACATTTGATCTTCAATGATGTTGGTGCTGGTGTGGATCTCAACACCTCTTCATGTGAAATCTTCTTCTTCCCTTTTGCCTTAGCAATTGCCAGAACTTCATCTTCAGCTCTCTGTAGATCTTTGGCAAGTCGAAACTGATTTGTCCATATGACTAACAAGTCATTTCGAAGTGAGGCCTCAGTTTTGGAAATCCCACATGGTTCTTTTGATACTGTTAAGCCACCTTTCTTAGGCAACTTATTTTCAACCAATCCCTTCTGCTTCTTCTGGATTGATTGTCTATTTGAGTCCAGTCTGCTTCTATTTAATTCCATGGATTTTTTACAAAGATCCATGGTGTGTCCTTTCTTTCCACAGTAGAAGCATGTTTTCTTGGTGGTCCTTCTGGATGCATCACCCTTCTTGGATTTAGACTCCAAGGACTTCTTTTCCTTTTTCATAATCTTCTTGGGAGCATCTTCCACTTTCTTATGCTTGCTTCCCAAGGATTCCATTTTAGCCAGGTTCAGTGATCTTCTCTTCTTTTTAGCTCTGGATATAGTTGGAGAATGAAATGTATCTTTTTGATCACTTTTGCAATCATCCCAGATGTTGTCAAGTAATCCAAATCTATTTGCAGTAAATAGATGTCTCTGGACCTGTGGATGCTGCTTCTTTTCCTCTGGCTTGCTCCCCCTAGGCATGGGCTTCCTTTCTGCTTTCACATTGAGAGGATTGTACCAACAATCATTTGCACAATGCCCATACTTGTCACAACACCAACATTGACCCACAAATCTTGACTTCTTCAGTCCTTCTGATTTCAGGGTACTTTTCTAAAGCTACTGTGTTGTTTCAGTAGAGCACTGCTTCTTCATTTTCTTCATCCATACTTGTTTGGAATTATTCTTCCATCCTATATTTTTTGTGGAAACACAATTAGAAGAATTAGTACAAGATGGGATGGATGGTACCTTCCTTTTAGAAGATGTTGCCCTTTTATTAGAGGATGTCCTTCTTTTGGAATCATCCTTCTCAATGCACACTTGTGTAGCAACATTTCTACTTTCAGCTAACTGGGAGGATTCAGCTTTGGGTGATTGAAGATTTTTCAATATCACCTCTAATTCTATGCACTTCATGTTAAGGGAGTTCTTCTCATCCTCAACAGTTCTTAGCTTTCCTTCCCATTTCTCTTCCAGCTGTATCATCTGGTCTTCATGCACCTTCTTCAATTATAGTAATGAATTGTCAAGCTCCTTCACCATTTTGACTTTGTCTTTGAGTTGAGCATCTCTGACATTCATTGACACTCTGTGCAATTTTTTCAGTGCATGGAAAACTTCTTTGACCATAGTCTTAAAGATTTCTTTCTCAGAAAGGCTTCTTTGCAATTCTTCAGTAGTGTCTTCATATCATTCATTGCAAAGAGAAACAGTTTCATCTTTAGCCTTCACCAGCTTTCTGAGAGTGTTGGTTATGCCAACCCTTTTTCCAATTGGACTTCCAGAGAATTGGCTTCATCTTCTAGCTGTAATTTTTCTTCATGAAGATCAAGGAGGCATGTAGCTATACACATTTCCACTTCCTTGGGGACTGTCGTCTGAAGATATTCGTTTGCATTTTGAAGATCATTCATTATTCCAACTTCATCACAGCTAGGACAGGCTTTCTTCATCTTCTTGGCCTGTTTCTTCTTTCTATTTTTCTGAGTCTTGGTAGATATCTCCATTTGAGGCTGGTCACTCATTTCCTCAAATCTGCACTACATAAAGACTCTCTTGGATCTTTTAGAGGTAACCTTCCCTCTGATACCAATTGAAGTGCCCAGATCAGTGTGAATCACTGAGAGGGGGAGGGGGTGAATTTGTGATCCTTTAAAACTTTTTACTAATTGATTCTTAATCAATTAAACCTCTATGGCTGGTTAAAGCCTCGATCCACTCTTCTTGTATCTCTCACCTTTCCTCGAATGATGCAGTAAATGTAAAGGCACTGGACACAAGGATTTACAAGGTTCGGCACCAAAGGCCTACGTCCTTTCCATGTTGGTTATACGCCCCAACATGGTTTCTCCATTATAACTTGTTAGAATTACAATGGTCGATACAGAGTCCCACTGTATCTCTCCTGAGTCCCACAGGAGGGTCTTTATACGGCGTCCCACAGTGTTACCAGAGTCCCACTAGCCTGCTCCAGAATCCCACTGAAGACTTCTTCTCCCTGAGTCCCACAGGGTCTTCTCTTGGCTCCTCGAGTCGCACGAGTAGCTCTTCTTTACTTTAATCTTCTTCAAGTATCTTCAGCAGTCTGGGATAAAGACTGCTGGCCTTGCTCTGTACCTCTGATCACATGAGTTGATCAGGTCTTCTCGTCTTGCTCAGGATTTATCTCCTTCTTCTAAGGATGACCTGGCTTCTCTCTTCAACTACTGAATACTCAGACAACTGATATATTTAACTTTAGTCTGGTCCAGTCTCAAAATAATACAACTTCATGCACTGAATTCATGGAATCACAATATCTTCAAGATCTCCTGGTCTTGGACTCCTCAAATGCACACAAGCAGATTTGACTTGTTCACGTGTGCACATGCATGCATGCAAGCATGCACTTCCCTCTTTCTTCTCTTGGTGCAATAAACCCACAAAGGGTGTAGTATCTTTAAGCACACACCAGCTTCTCACTTCTTCACACACTTTATTCAATTTGCTTACACACTTGAATGTGTGTTATACATTAGTGTGGATGTCTCCTCTTTCTTCCTTCTTCTATGTGTGTTCACTTCACTTAGTGCACACACACTAGGTTCGGCCTTTTAGTTCTTTTGCACACACAAATGCCAATGACCTTCTTCCCTTCTTGTACTCTTCCACTTTGCACACACACTTTGTTTTTCTCTTTTAATCTTCAAGTGTGCACAACCACAAGGCTACTGCCTATTCTTCAAATGCACACACAAGGTGTGTTCTTCAATTTGGCACACACAAGGCACTAAAGGCCTCGGGTTCTCCCTCTTTGCACAAGCCACTGCCCGTAGGTGTTCTTGTCTTCTTGGAACACAAGCACAATGGCTCGACCTTCTCAATGTTCACACACGAGGCATGAAAGCCTCGGGTCCTCTTCTCCACTTGGCACACACAACACCAAGTGTGTAATGCACTTCCCCCGAACCAAATCTTCAAAGGAGGCACACAAGTTGCTTGGGTGCAGCGGCCTCCTCCTCTTCTCAACCGCGCAAGGCACAAGAGCGTGGCCAGCGCGCAGGGGTGCAAGAGCACAAGGTCCTGAGCAGGGTGTGGCAACACCTTCCTACCGCGCAGGGGGCGCGGTGGCTTCCTCCTGCCGTGTAAGCTCGCGAGCAGAGAGGGTAATGGCCTTGAGCGCGCAAGTGTGCGGCTCGGCTCCTTCCTGTCGCGCAAGGGATGCGCGCAGGGTCTCCTCCAACTTCTTTTGTGAAAATATGCGCAAAAGGGACTTCACGAAGCCAAGGGTGGCTTCGGGATGCTTCGTCGTGCAAGTGGGTTGCGCGGAGCTCCAAACTTCATGAGGCACAAAAGGCTCTCACGGGACATCAAATATTCAAAGGATCAGCAAGCAACTCTGAGTGCTCAGGCTCTCTTTTTATAGGTGAGGAGAGCCTCGGTCCATCCGCGTGTGATATCTTTAAATTCCGGAAGTTTTCGGTTATTTCAAGATTCTGTGAAATCTTGTTTTTCTTTTTATTTCACGTGGGTTCCATTTTCTTCCTTTATTTTCCTCTACATGCATGCGACATAGAACGCATGCATGGCCTCTTTTTTTTTAAACCCAATCCATGCAAAGCATCAACACCGAATGGCCTCGCACCTTCGGTTGCTTCGGCCGAACTTCAAAACTCTCCAAACATTGCATGCAAGTGTATTTTTAAGCATGGATCGGTTCAGTGCGTCGAGAAGATCCCAATGGACTCTTCGGCTTGATCGGAGATGGCCGGGAACTCGAATTTTGTCGTCGGGGAGGCCTCTGGTTCGAACGGAGCTCGCGGGTGGCTTCGGGGAAGCCTCAGTTAAGCTCAACGAAGGAGACGAGCCGGGAGCCGTCGGATCGGGTGATCAAATAACCTCGGATGGCCTGGATCAGATCGCCTCGCTGCGGATCAGATGTGCGGCCGAGATCTGGCGCGCGATCGATCATGCGGTCAGGATCGCTCCCGCGGAAAAATTCCACATCCCACATCGAATCCTCGCGCGGTTTTCTCGTGCTTTATCAACCAAGCGCTGCCTCTCAACGCTCAGTTGAACTTCCCCCTCCACGGTGCCACCCCGCACCGTGTTCTCTCTGCGGGCGCGCTCTGCGCCCACTCTGCTCCCTGCGGGCGCGCTCCTAGCGCCCACCATGCACTGCCTGACACTCGCGGGTGCACTCATGCGCCCCTACCGCGCTCCTCCGGGCGTGCCCCAGATGCCCATGCGGTGTCTTGGGTGCGTCCTGCCGCCCTGGGCTCGCCCCACGGGTTCCCTCTTGTGTGTGGTGCCTAGCGCCCATGCCTTGGGGTTGAACCCTCAAGGTGTCCATGGCTGGCCATATTTTTTGGCAAAGGCATGAATAAGACTTTGTCAAATACAAAGTTCTTCAATGAGTATAAGCCAAATGCCAAGCCCTTCAAGACATTCTTCCTCTTCTCCATTTTTCTTGAGAATTCAAACATTAATCTTCTTGATTAGAAAAAACTCCTCAATTTATAATTCTTCTTCATCATCTGATTTTCTACTTAGGAGAGAATTCTCAAGGATCTTCATCAACCGAACTCCTGAATCAAATAACTTCTTCAATTCTCTTTGTTGATCTAATCAGAGATCAAATTGGAACTTCTTCAAATTCACATTCACTAAGAGTTAGTGCATGGACTTTATTAAAACCACTTAATCCACTTGGAACTTATGGATGGTTCACATCAGCTCCTCATGCATTGTTAATACAATGCATGGTCTTCAATCACTGTTGTGACATTGTATCATCAGGATACAAGTTCTTGGAACTTTAAGAACAGCTCTACAATCGTCTGATTTACAAAGAGAATGTTTCAACCACATCTCATATGCCACTTAGTGAATCTCCTAAGTTACATTCCTCTTAGTACCATGGCCATTCTCCGTTCCTCACCAACACCATCACAACCATTGGCATTCACATCTTGACAATTCTTGACATCCATTCATTCTAAGACAACATCATGCCTCATTGACAACAAATGCAGCACAGTGCACTTCAATATGGTTATATTATCTTTTGAATTGGTTTTAAAGTTCAATTAGAATATAATTTTACCATTTAATTCAATATTTGTCATTGGAATTCATTTCACTTTTGAAATTGGACTTAAACTAGTGTCAATCTTTTGCTACTTATTGTTTGATAAAAACACGCTATTTGCTCGGACAACGGGAATTAATTATTAAATTAATAAAAGTAACTTATATGTTTTGAATTTTTTAAAATATAAATAATTTTTGAATTCAGAATATCAAATATATCTTAGGGTGATTTTTTGGTATTTTTCTGAAAAACTTCAATTTTTGATGAATAGTGAAACCACTATGTGGTACATAAAAAACCGATTTTTTGTTTAAATGAAACTTTAAAACTTCTGTGTTATCAATTTCAAAATTCCTACATACATGGTTGTCATTATGAAGTAAAATGTGGTTCAGTGGGATTAAAATAATTTTTTGGTGAATAGTAACATTTATGTTTTTAATCACGATTAGCGGTAATTAGTGTAGTTTAAGGTAAAAATAATGTTTTAACAATATGAGATGAGCTTGACACATGTACTACCATTATTGGATGTGTCATGGCAGACCAAGAAAATCCATGGGTCAACATGAGGACCCCATAGAGCCACATTGGAAGGAAAATGACATTAATATCTTTTTATTTAATTTAAAAGTAAAAATGAAACAAACATGAGTTGTTTTACTAACACAATTTTTAAATGGGGTTATAAAAGTCATATGTTTTGACTATAAATAGTCATTGGAAAGCTAAAATTATTTCCTACATCATAGTAGTTTTTTTATAATTTTTAGACATTAAATAAATTAAATTATTTATGACATCATGATGATGCAACGATTACCTCGTTATTTAACGATTTAAATAAAATGAAAATATAATGTTAAATCTAAGACCTAAACTTGTAAAAAACCTATTGGATGGGTATATTTAGAAACCTTATCACCTTATCCTCGAATTATATCAATGTGGGACCTTTTAAATCCGAAACACATTTTAAAATAAAGTAACATTTGTTTACTTTCCAAGAGTGCCCCTCCTCTCCTCTTATAAAAGGCCCCCACCTCTACCACCTTACCCACACTTCCAAAGCCTTTTTCTTAGACAACCCATTCCCATTTTGTCTTTCCACATCCCTATATTACTCCTAGAAGCCTCAAATTGGGCATAAGTCTTCCCAAGGAAGCCATTGAGCTCAAATCAAAAAGGGTTACCCGTTTTACGGTATTGTCTTCACTTGTGTTCTTTTGTTTTATTTTTCTTCTCCAAACCCATAAAATCTATTTATTAAATTATTTTGTAACAACACCAGTATCTTCCATATACTAGTATGTTTTTATAAGAAGGATTATAGCTACACATACACACACCTACATATAATTGTTAAAGAACATACTATTTCTGTGGATGGCGAATTTCTGACTCACGAAACGATGATTGTTCAATATTCTTCTAACACCTTCAAAGGTGGCCATTAAGATGTCACTATATTTATATATGATATATAATATGTTTATGTTTTTCTTAATCTTCTGTATTTTTCATTTATTACATAGCTTTATGTCTTCCATTATGGGTATGCGTGATATCTTCATTTTAGGAAGTGCGGACTACCGCCCCCTCAAAGTGATTTGATTTTGTTAATTCCATATGTGGGAAGTATAAAGGATTTAATTAATGGTATTTTATATGATATTATACTGTAATTATAATATACCTTTATATCATTATGATTCCGTTCCATAAAATACTAAATAGAAATGAAAGTAGCGTTAATGCGTACGTACGACTTACCGTCTCCATGAACGGTGCATTTCATTTCTTACCTCTAAACATTATGTATTGTTATAAATGAATTTATATAATTGATATATATGATATATATGATATTTAAATCATGAGTATAACTCTGGATATAATGGATACATGAACAACTTGTAATTATTGAGAGCATATTTTTGACTCAAGTACCAATGATCGTTAAAACGACCGTTATTAACTTAAATAATTTCATAGTGTTCATGAAATGGTAATAAGTGATATAAAAAGAATAAATAAATTGAAAAAGGATCTTAAGAAATTAGAAATTAACTCAAGTTTATTATTCAGGAGGTTAAAGAACGATCGAGTCAAGTCGGATCCAAGGTATGGGACTTCGTCTCAATCTCCATTCAAGGATGCATATTTTGTTTTCTACACAAACTTATTTTATACAGTGTATAAACCCCTTTGTCTTTTACTTTTATCCAAAAGGAATCTTTTTTATATGAATCATTTTAATAAACTAAAAAAGGGAATGTTTTTGTCGTACGTATGTGGCGATAATGACTTCTCCGCCGCAATGACCATTATTTGAGTTTCGTCTTCCTATACAAGCCATTCCTTTTTTTAAAATACAAATATATACCATGTTTTACTTTTCTTTTATTTTGGTATTTAAAATGGTTTTCATAATGTTTTTATATCAAAGTGTAGTATTTATATCTTGTGATTGGAAGGTGGAAATGTTATGTTTCCTTTATGCATGTTTTATGTGATACGATTATGTTGTGGTTCTTGGGAATTATTATGAAGACGGGTGGTTCCGTGATAAAATAAGGGTGGGTGAGCCCAATATTGCTCTCCAATGCATTGGGTAACATGAAGGAGTTAAATGATCAGGTTATCTAAAGAGATTTAGGGAATATACTGGGATGATTATTCCAAACGTAACCAAGAGGGTTACTCCCTACGTAAGAATGTTATGAATGCCTCAAGTTAACTTTATGTCTTATGATTTCTATGATTTATTCATAACTTGGATGAAGTATGTTAATGTGATTATGTCTTATGGGTAAAGTATGATTTCATTATTATGTATATATGTACTCATGTTTCCTTTCCATATTTTCATATACCTT
Source organism: Viscum album (assembly GCA_963277665.1). Taxonomy (NCBI): domain Eukaryota; kingdom Viridiplantae; phylum Streptophyta; class Magnoliopsida; order Santalales; family Viscaceae; genus Viscum; species Viscum album. The sequence continues at coordinate 1,323,273,730 of OY728152.1, read as the reverse complement.
ACTGAGATTTTTATGCTCATCCCATGTTTTTTAAATGATTTTCACAGTTCAAGGGAAAGGTATGTGATGTGATGATAGTGTCAATGAAGTGTGAAGAATGAATCCATGTTTTATATTAAATATGTTTCCATCGATGGGAAAAATGAATACTATCATTTATGTAACCACTTTGTTTTAATGCAGAATGTAATGTATGTTTTATGATCTAATTCTCTAAAACTCTAAACCTAAAAAGATCATCAACGTGTAATCTTGTAATAACTCAAGATTAAGTAAGGATTAATGATGGGGCCTTATAGTTGGTATCAAAGGTTGGTTTAGATATCTTTAGGAGTTACAATTCTATTAAATGATTATCCAAAAATAATTTTTTTATGGTCAAATTGAAATGATATAGAATTTGAAGATTACCATGTTGCTTCTCCTAAGATATTTTTTTGTTAAAAATGATTTTTCATAGAGGAAATAGAAAATATTTTCTGGGAAGGCATACAAAGAGAAATGACCTTTCAAATTAGTGTCCTGAGATGGTCAGAATCAGAACTAAATAGTTTGCTGCAGTGATGGCTCAGTTGACTCAGGTGATAAATGTTTTTTGTTTTTATTGATGATCTTTTGGTGATTTATAAAAGTAAAGAGGAGTATGAAAGATATTTAAGGGTTATTTTAAAAACCATGAAAGAAAATAAATTGTATGGGAAATTTAGCAAGTGTGAGTTTTGGTTGCAACAAATTTCATTCATTGGTCATATTGTTTCTAAATAATGGATATCTATTGATCCTGTAAAAACAATGGTTGTTGAAGAATGGCCAAAACCCACAAATGTAACTGAGATTCGTAGCTTCCTTGGGTTGGCAGGATGTCACCGAAGGTTTGTTATAAAATTTTCACGGTTATCTAGTCCAATGACTAAGCTAACTGGGAAGGGTGTTATGTTTATCTGGACAAAATAATGTGATGATTGTTTTCAGGAACTGAAAATAAGATTGGTGAATGCTCCAGTTTTGGCACTACCATCCAGGAATGGTGAGTTTGTTATCTACAGTGATGATTCATTGAAAGGACTTTGTTGTGTCCTAATGCAGAATGATCATTTAATTGCTTATGCTTCATGATAGTTTAAAACTCATCAGGTAAATTACCCTACACATGATTTGGAATTAGCTGCTATAGTTTTCACTCTAAAAATTTTGAGGCATAATTTGTATGGAGTAAAGTGTGGAATATATACCGATCATAAAAGATTAATGTATATATTCACTCATAAATAATTGAACCTGAGACAGATGAGATGGTTAGAATTAATCAAGGAATATGATTGTACAATTCATTACCATCCGGGAAAAGCAAATAAAGTGGCTGATGCTTTGAGTCGAAAAGGTAATTCTTCATTAACAATGATGAGTTTGGAACGTGATCTTTTAGTTAAGGAGTTGATGAAATTTGGCATAGAAGATTTTGGTGCAGGATGTTCTTCTGTTTTGTTTCAGGTATCAATGAAATCTTCTCTATCAGACAAAATCAAGTAAGCACAGAAGCAAGACAGTGAGTTGTAGAAAAAGGTAGAGCTGGTTCAGAAGGGTAAGTTGCCTAAATTAAACATTGATAAGGATTATGATTTGAGATTTGGGAAGTGATTGTGTGTGCCTTGAGATTCAAAGTTGAAGAGAGAGTTGTTATTTGAAGCTCATCGTTCTCCGTTTTCAGTTCATCATGGCAGTAATAAGATTTACCATGATCTGCGGGAGTATTACTGGTTGGAAGGGATGAAAAGTGATATTGCTGATTTTACTGTAAAGTGTTTGACTTGTCAGCAGGTTAATGTAGAGTGATAGTTATAGAAGGGGATGCTTCATCCTTTACCAGTGCCATAGTGGAAATGGGAGAATATATCCATGGAATTTGTTGTGGGATTACCGAAGACATCTCGAGGTAATAATTCAATCTGGGTTATTGTTTATTTCTTGACTAAATCTACTCATTTCCTTGCTATACGAGATACTTTTCCCCTAGATCAACATTCCCATTTGTATCTCAAAGAGATATTCAGGTTACATGGAGTTCCTTTCTCCATTGTATCTGATCGTGATCCCATATTTACTTCTAACTTTTGGAAAGGCCTTTAGAAGTCATTGGGTACTGAATTGAATTTTTGTATAGATTTTCATCCTCAATCAAATGGGCAGTCAGAACAAACGATCTAGACATTGGAGGATATGCTATGAGCTTGTTCGATGGATTATCATGGAAGTTGAGAACAACATTTTTCTTTGGTTGAATTTTCTTATAATAACAGTTTTCATTCCAGTATACAGATGGCACCATTTGATGTATTATATGTGAAGCGGTGTCGAAATCTAGCTTTCTGGGACTAAGTGGGTGAAAGGAAGTTGAAGGGACCAGAATTTGTAGAAGAGTTGGCTGAAAAAGTTTTTCTGATACAGAAACACATGAGAACAGCTCAGAGTAGGCATAATATTTATTCAGACAATAGGAGGAAGGATCTCTCTTTTGAGGTAGGTGATCGTGTATTTCTCAAAGTATCACCATGGAAAGTGTGATGCGATTTGGTAAGAAAGGAAAGATGAGTCCAAGGTTCATTGGACCATATGAAATTCTGGATAGAGTTGGATCAGTTGCATACCAAGTGGCTTTACCTCCGAGTTTATCTCAGGTACACAATGTTTTTCATGTTTCGATGTTGTGAAATTATATGCCTGATCCATCTCATGTTTTGAGTCCAGAGGTAGTTCAGCTGGAAGAGAACCTATCTTATGAGAAACAACCGGTCTAGATTCTTGTCCACATGGATCAAGTGTTACAGAATAAGGTTATTCATCAGGTAATGGTTTTTTGGAAAAACCACATGGTTGAAGAGGCATCATGAGAATCTAAAAATGCAATGAGGGCTAAATACCCCCACTTATTCGATAAGTAAATAAATTACGGGGACACAATTTTCTAAAGGGGGGAAGGATTTAACATCCCAAGTAAGTAATGAATAATATATATTTTTATCTATGTCTATTTATGAATTAGATAGTGTTTTAAAGGCTTAAAATGAGAATAAATCCAATCTTAAGCATGGAATACACTGATATTTTTTAAAAGATTTTTTTACTGCCTTTTGATGGAAACCCATTTTTTAAATCAAACTTTTGACAATTTTATAAGCTCTATTTTTCAAATTAAACATATTCTTTATTATTGGGACATTGAAATTTACATTGGACAATGTTTTTCTTTTTTTCTGACAATGTTCATTTTTTAATGAATAGTGAAAAAATAATGCATTTTACATCAAAACTGATTTTTCATCTAACATAATTATTTGGTAATATTATCTTTTGAATTGGTTTTAAATTTAAATTAGGATATATTTTTACCATTTAATTCAATAGTGGTCTTTGTAATTATTTTTACTTAGTAATTAGACTTAAACAAGTGTCAATCTTTTGCTACATATTGTTTCATAAAAACACACTATTTGCTCAGACAACAGGAATTAATTATTAAATTAATTAATGTAACTTATATGTTTTGAATTTTGTAAAATAGACATCATTTTTGAATTCGTAATATCAAATATAGGTTAGGGTGAAGGTTTGGTATTTTTCTGAAAAACTTCAATTTTTGATGAATAGTGAAACCACTAAGTGGTACTTAAAAAACTGATTTTTTGTTTAAATGAAACTTTACCACTACTGTGTTTTGAATTTCAAAAATCCGACCAACATGGTTTTCATTAATAAGTAAAATGTGGGTTAATGGGATTAAAATAATTTTTTGGTGTATAGTAACTTTTATGTTTTTAATCGCGATTAGAGGTAATTAGTGTAGTTTATGGTAAAAATAATGTTTTAATAATATGAGATGATAATGAAACTTGTTATACCCTTATTGGATGTGTCATGGCCGACCAAGAAAATCCATGTATCAACTTGGGGACCCCATGGAGCCACATTGGAAGGATAATGAAATTAATATCTTTTTATTTAATGTAAAAGTAAAAATGACACAATCATGAGTTATTTTACTAAAACAATTATTAAATGAGGTTATAAAAGTCATATATTTTGACAATAAATATTCATTGGAAAAGCTAAAAATATTTCCCACATCATATTATTTTTTTTATAATTTTTATACATTAAATAAATTAAATTATTTATGACATCATGATGATGGAGCGATTACCTCATTATTTAAAGATTTAAATAAAATGAAAAGATAATGTAAAATCTAAGACCTACACTTGTAAAAAACCTATTGGATGGATATATTTCGAACCCTTATCACCTTATCCTCGAATAATATCAATGTGGGACCCTTTAAATCTGAAACTCATTTTAAAATAAAATATCATTTCTTTACATTTTCAAGAGTGCCCCTCCTATCCTCTTATAAAAGGCCCCACCTCTACCACCTTACCCACACATACAGAGCCTTTGGCTCGGCCAACCCCTACCCATTTTGTCTCTCCACATCCCTCTCTTACTCTTAGAAGCCTCACATTGGGATGAAGTCATCCCAAGGAAGCCTTTGAGCTCAAATCAAAAAGGGTTACCCGTTTTAAGGTAATGTCTTCACTTGTGTCCTTTTGTTTTATTTAGCTTCTCCAACCCCCCTAAACTCTTTTTATTCATTTCTTTTGTAACAACACCAGTATCTTACGTATACTTGGATGTTTTTATAAGAAGGATTCGAGCTACACATACAAACACCTACATCTAATGGTTAAAGAACATACTGTTTCCGTGGATGGCGAATTTCTGCCTCACGAAACGATGATTGTTCAATATTCTTCTAACACCTTCAAAGGTGGCCATTAAGATGTCACTATATTTATATATGATATATGAAATGTTTATGTTTTCCTTAAAAATCTTTATTTTTCATTTATGGCATACCTTTATGGCTTCCATTATGGGTATATGTGATATCTTCATTTTAGGAAGTGCAGACTACAGCCCCATCAAAGGGATTTGATATCGTTAGTACTATATGTGGGACATATAATGGATTTAATTAATTGTATTATATATGATATTATACTGGAATTTTAATATACCTTTATATAATTATGATTTCATTCCATAAAATATGAAATAGAAATGAAAATTGCATTCATGCGTACGTACGACTTACCGTCTCCATGAACAGTGCATTTCATTTCTCACCAGTAAACGTTATGTAATATTATAAATTCATGTATATACTGGATATATTTGATATATATAAATATAAATCATGGGTATAACTCTGGATATAATTTATTACATGAACAACTTGTAATTATAATTATCATATTTTTTACTCAAGTACCAATGATCGTTAAAACAACCGTTATTAACATAAATAATTTCATAGTGTTCATGACATGGCAATAAGTGATATAAAAGGAATAATTAACTTGAAAAAGGTTCTTAAGAAAGTAGAAATTAACTCATGTTTATTATTCAGAAGGTTAAAGAACGATCGAGTCAATTCGGACCCGAGGTATGAGATTTCTTCTCAACCTCCATTCATTGAGGCATATTTTGTTTTATACACAACCTTCTTTTATACGGTGTATAAACCCCTTTGAATTTTATTTTTATCCTAAAAGACACTTTTTTATACGAAGCGTTTTTATAAACGACAAAAGGGAATGTTTTTGTCGTACGTATGCGGCGACAATGACTTCTCTGCCGCTGTGACCATTATTTGAGTTTCGGCTTCCTCTACAAGCCATACTTTTTTTTAAAAGAAAAATAAATACCATGTTTTAATTTTATTTTATATTGGTATTGAAAATGGTTTTCATAATGTTTTTATATCAATGTGTCATATTGATATCTTGTGATTGAATATTGGAAATTTTATGTTTCCTTTATGCATTTTTTATGTGATACGATTATGTTGTGGTTCTTGAAAATTATTATGAAGACGGGTGGTTCTGTGATAAACTAAGGGTGTGGGATCCCGATATAGCTCTCTAATGCATTGGGTAACGTGAAGGAGTTAAATGTTATGGTTTCTCCGTAGATATTTATGGAATATACTGTGATTGGTATTCCAAACGTAACCAAGATGGTTACTCCCTACGTAAGAATATTATGAATGACTCAAGTTACCTTTATGTCTTATGATTTCTATAATTTATTCATAATTTGGATGAGGTATGTTAAAGTGATTATTTATTATGGGTAAAGTATGATTTCATTATTATATATATTTGTACTCATGTTTCCTTTCAATATTTTCATATCCCTTAATGAGATTTTTATGCTCATCCCAAGTTTTTGAAATGATTTTCACAGGTCAAGGGAAAGGTACATGATGTGATGATAGTGTCAAGTAAGTGTCAAGAAAGAATCAAGGTTTTATATTAAATATGTTTCCATTGATGGGAATAATGAATACTATCTTTTATGTAACCACTGTGTTTAAATGTGGAATGTAATATATGTTTTATGATATAATTCTCTAAAACTCTAAACCTGAAAAGATCCTCAATGTGTAATCTTGTAATAACTCAAGATTAAGTAAGGATTAAGACTGGGGCCTTATAAAATCAGATTCAAATAAGCTTAAAATCCATCAAAGGATGTGGACATAGATGAAATCAAAACTATTTGAGAGAAATATATCATTTTATTGAAATCATTTAAAAGTAACATAATTATAAAATAAAATATTTACTTTGAAAATATTCTTATAAGCTTGTAAGGGAAGCTTCTATTATTTTATAACGGAAAAAAATAGCTGCACCCGCCGTATAGGTTAAAAAACATTCTTACCTTGATTTTGTCGAAAAGGTTAAAAAGGCCCATGTTTGGAAAATGACAGAATGATTTCATTCAAACCATTTTATAAAATTCAAACAAAGGTATAAATGACTTTAACACATTGTCTAGTAAATAGTAAAAATGTTTGGGAATACATTTTTAAGAAACATGGATATGGATGATAATGAGGTACTAGTAGATAATCACGTATAAACAACCTCAGATAATGAAGAGATTGTGAAATAAACCCTTAACATGTAATTTTCCTTGGTTAGGGGTAGGTTAACCTCCTGTATAATGGTGAAATAATTGTTATTAAATTATACAAGAATCATATACATTAATCTGATATCATATATGATCTTTTAACATTACTTTGTTAATAATATCGTTGAATTATCGTCATTTAGGGTGTTAACTTACTCATTCTCTTTTAAATGTTTTGTTACATAAGCCATATATATTATGGATAGGTTGTATCTTATTCATATCCAGAATTATATCAAGTCCTTAAAAAATATTTTTAAATCATCAAATGAGAATTATACTTGAATGGATACGATGGAGAATGAATCTCATCGCGTTCGTGGAGACGATAGTCCGTACATACGCACGAGGGACAATATCATTCTTTTGATATGAAAATAATATATGATTGGATGGTATATCGTATATACAGAATCCTTATCATGTTATATTTATTATTTACATGAATTGCACATAAATATTATTCCCATCCAAATAATAATATATTGAAAAACAATTACACCACGATGTGGAGACGGTAAGCTATACAAACGCACGTATGGTGACATGCCATTCAAAAGATTGATATAATACTGAATATGGTTGTACCATATTTTCCAAGGGATTGTTCGAGCCAAAAGGCATTTAATGTGTGATTTATTGAGAAGGGATAGTTCCCTTTTGTTAGAGGGTGAGGGGAACCATTGGAAAAGCTTGAAATATTATTTTATATTAAATTAATATTCAGTTTATAATGGTTACAATGTGGATTATATAGAGGTTAAGGTAGGGATGGGTTGAAAACCAGCCATCCAATAGAATTTAGACAGGTTTGGGTCATTAAATTAACCTTATCTTTTAGTTTTAACTCTTAGTTAATTAGTTTGACACTTACCATGTCACTTTGTATTTTTATATTTTCTAGTTAATAAACTTACTATATACAACCAAGAGACCCCCCACGTTGTTAATTAATGATACACCTATCATGATATAAGTCTCTTGTAAGATCCTTATAATTTTAAGAATTGAATATAAATTAATAATATAATATTTTTTTAAAAACTCTTTTATGTAAAATGTGACACTATTGGGTATTTTGTTTTTGATAAATTCATAACAACATTATTACTTCTAAATAAATTTATATAACCAATACTAATATGTCATATTAACTAAAAAAATTAGTGGAATTTATAAAAAGTCTCCAATTACATTCAGTTTGATATTTACAATATTAATTATTTTAATATTTCATTAATTAGGTAATTACTGCATCACTATTGTGTCATAAATAAATTAAATTATTTAATGTCTAAAAATTATAAATAAAATACCATTATGTAGAAACCCATTTTATATTTCTAATTAATATTTCCAATCGAATTTATCTTATGTATAACCCTATATTAAAAATGTTTTAGTAGATAAACATTGATTTTAACTCTTTTATCTCATATTTTAATTAAATAATAATAAATGCCCAAATTTAATCCAAGTGGACCTAAATGATAATATATTATTCCTAAGGTTGTTTTTGGTCCTGATACATTTGTCTAGTAGAATTAGGACATGTGTTAGGGTAATATTAATATCATTTTTACCCTTAATTACCCTATTTACATTTATCCGTGGTAAATAAAAGTAAAAAGTAACTATTCACCAAAATTTATTTTCTTCTCATTGAACCACATTTTACTCCTTGATATTAACCATGTCTCTCTGATTTTCGAAATTCCACTCACAGAAGCGGTAAAATTATGTTTTGTGTGAATTTCCAAATTCTCCTAGGAGGTGGGTAAAAGACGGTGAAAAGTTCAATAAAATTTTTATATATCTAAAATTATTCTAAACTAACTCCAATGAATTAAATTGAACTTATATTGGCATTATGTATCTAATTTGGCCTTAATTAATTTTAAATAAAATAAATAATTATTTAAATAAAATTCGGTTTTAAATTATAACTCAGTGTTTTTTCACTATTCATCAAAAATTGAAAGTTTTCAGAAAAATACCAAAGTTTCAAACTAGGCTAATTTCAATATTCCGAATCAAAAAATTAATTCCATTTTGAAAGATAAAATTTATAAAATTTCAAAAAGATTGTATTACTATTCATAACACCTAGTTTGATTGGTTGTGGTGTGTGTTAGAACTCGAAGTTGCGTACAACAAACAATACTGTATTATTCAAAGGATAGCGTACCGTGGAAGCTTTGGGTGTTAAATTCTACAATCCGTCAAATTATTTCATCTTCGAAATTTCTAGTATATTACCGCATGAAGAGACTCGGGTGGTTCTTCATCATAAATTCATCGGGTTCCCTCACGGCCTCTTCCATCTTATGGTTTCTCCATAAAACTTTTACCAGACGAGTCATCCGGTTTCTCAGTACTTGTTCTCTCATATCAAGAATACTGACGGGCTCTTCGCAAGAAGACAGATTGGGTTCCAGTACTAATTCCTCGTAGGTGAGTACATGCGTTGTGTCAGGCATGTATTTCCTCAACAGTGATACGTGGAAGACATCGTGAAAATTGGAGAGACTTCACGGCATTGCCAAACAGTAAGCTACAACCCCAATTTGTTCTATAATTCTCGAAAGGTCCGATGTACCCAAGACTCAATTTACCCTTCTTACCAAAATTTATAACTCCCTTCCATGGAGATACCTTCAAGAAAACATGATCTCCTAACAAAAATTCGAAATCCATCATTCGGTTATCGGCATAGCTCTTCTGCCTACTTTGAGATGCTTTGATGTTGTTTTGCATTACCTTTACCTTTTCATTTGTTTCCTCCACCAGTTCTGGGCCTACATGTTTTTGTTCACCAACGTCATCCCAACAGGTTGGTGTGCGACATCTATTTCTTTATAACGCTTAATATGGTTCCATCTGAATACTCGAATGGAAGATATTGTTATAGAAAAATTTTACCAGAGGTAAATATTGATCCCACATACCCTGAAAGTCAAGCGAGTAGGATCTCAAAATGTCTTCTAAGTTTTTAATAGTCCATTATGATTGTCCATCTGTTTGAGGGTGGTAGGTAGTGCTCAATTGAAGATCAGTATCGAGTGATTTCTGAAGACTCTTCCAGAATCTTGAATTAAAACGGGGATAACGAATAGAAACAATCTATAAGGTTACTCCATGAAGTCTCACCACATCATTAATATATAGTCTTTCTAGACGTCCTGTGGTAGATCATCTCTTATAGAAAGGAAATATGCTGAATTGGTAAGACGATCAACAATAACCCATATTGCATCATTCCTTATAGGAGTCATTGGTAGCCATATGACAAAGTGCATCGAAATATTGTACCATTTCCACTCCGGTATGGGAAGATGTTGCATGACTCCTCTAGGCTGTTGCCTTCCAGCTTTCACTTGTTGACAAACCATACATCTTGATACAAAATCAGCAATCTCTCTCTTCATGTTGTCCCACCAAAAATGTTCCTTCAAGTCTCTATACATTTTGGTGTTCCCATGGTGTATAGTGAAATTGGAACTATGAGCATCGTCCAACAATTCCCTTTTTAGATCAGTTATATTGGGAACACAAAGTCTCTTCCCAAATTTCAAAATTCAATCTTAATACCAAAAGACATTCAATCTCCTATCATTCACAACTTTAATCTTCTTTTGAAATTCATCATCATCGGACTGAGAACTCTTAATCTTTTCTAGTAATGATGGTTTGGCAACCATTTGAAAAATCACCGATGTTTCACCTTCCATGGTTATTCCCATGTCTATCTTCACTAGATCCATGAAGCTTGGATCCCTTTAAATTCTCATTTTGTTCAAAACACCATGATCTTTTCTTCTGAAAGAATCTGCCACCTTATTTTCCTTCCCTGGGTGGTAGTTTATCGTACAATCATAATCCTTGAGTAATTAAATCCATCTCCTTTACCTCATGTTGAGTTCTTTTTGTGAAAAAATATACTTCAAACTCTTGTGATCAGTACAAACCTCACATTTTTATCGATAGAGGTAGTGCCTCCATATCATCAATGAAAAGATCAAAGCTGATAACTCTAGATCATGATTATGATAGTTTTTCTCATGAATTTTCAACTGTCGTGATGCATAAGAAATAAACCTATCATTCTGCATAAGGAAACAACCAAGTCCTTTCTTCGATGCATCACTATAAATAACGAACCCATCATTCCCCGATGGTAGAGTCAATATAGGAGCATTGACTAATATTCTATTCAGTTCTTCAAAAATTTCTTCACACTCTTTTTTCCAAACAAATTTATCCCCATTACGTGTGAGCTTTGTTAATGGGTTAACCAATCAGGCAAAATTCTGGATGAAACATCGATAACAACTTTCTAAACCAATAAAACTGCATATCTCAGTTATACTCGTAGGTGATGGACAGTCTTGGATTTCCATGGTAATAGAAGGATAAACAGAGATTCCATCTTTAGAGACAGCATGGCCATGAAATGAAATCTTCTGATTCTAGAATTCACACTTGCTAAACATCCCATATAATTCATGTCATCTCAGAGTCCTTAGGATAATGTGCAAGTGATTTTCATGATATTCGTAGATTTTGGAGTATACCAAGATATCATCAATAAATACCACCACAAAATCATCGAGATATTCCTTGAATACTCTATTCATTAGATCCCTGAATACAAAGGGTGCATTAGTCAGCCCAAAAGGCATTACCATAAACTCGTAATGCCCATACCTTGTTCGAAATGCTTTCTTCGGAATGTCTTACTTCTTCACACAAAACTAATGGTATCCATATCGAAGTTCAATCATTGAAAAGTATTGAGCTCCATGTAGTTGGTCAAATAAATCATCAATGCGAGGTAGGGGATACTTGTTATTTATTGTTATAGCATTGATCTCCATGTAGTCGATACATAACCTCATAGATCAATCTATCTTTTTAATAAAATAATAGGGGCTCCCCATGGAGAAACATTTGGAAGAATAGATCCCTTATTACTCAATTACTGTAGTTGTTTATTTAGTTCAACTAATTCAAAAGTGTTCATTCTATAAGGGGTATTCGATATAGGCCTTGATCCATGAATTAAATCAATGGAAAACTCAACTTCTCATTCTGGAGGATGTCTAGTTAAATATTTATGAAACACATCTACATATTCTTTAATAATAGGTACTTCCTCTATTTGAACATTCCTTTCCTCACCCACAGTCATTTCATTCTATTCCTCCCCAATAATTGAATTTAGTTGAGCTACTGGGGGTGGATCTGGATAAGAATTAGTTAGTGTCGATTCTGGTCTAAAGATAAGTTGTTTCTTATCATCATCATCAAAAATCATAACCTCCTTCTTATTAAAATAAATCATCGCATCATGGTCCTAAAGCCAATCCATAACGAGGATTATATCATACACAATCTTAGGTATGCCAATGAGATCAGCGGATAAAGAACATTTATGTTCTCTAATGGGGACTGATTCACAAAACATTGTTGCAATTATACTTCCCTTAGGAGTTTTTACTGGAAACTCCCTTGTTAAATCAAATTGCAAATATCTAATATTCTTATCAAACTGGGAAGATATAAAACAATGTGATGATCCAGAATCAAATAATTCATTTTCTAAACTTGAGGAAACCATTAAATTACCTGCCACCACGTCTTCCAGAGCTTCTACCTTAGCAGTAGTGATAGCATAGGCTTGGCCTTCATCCCTTGGCCTCTTTTGAGTAATGTTCCCATGACGCTTAGGACATTCATTTTCACAATGTCCCATCTACTAGAAATTGTAGCATTGGATATCGGTAGCTTCCTTCTTCCCCTTGCAATCACGATCCTGGTGGCCTTTTTCACCACACTTGTAACAGACTCTCAATTCTATTAAGCAAGTACCGGGGTGTTTCTTCCCACATTTACTACAGGATAGATATTCAACTTTTCCCTTCTTCCCCTTATTTCCATTCCCAGAATTATTAGCAGATCTCTTCTTCTCTTGCTTTGTTTAACGCCATAAGACTTAGAGAAATTTTTTTCTATCTTGATAGCACATGAGATAATTTATTCGTACGACGTGAAGGATTGTGAGACTAGTGCTTGATGAAGGAATGGTTTTAACCCATCATATAAACGACCAATCTTACTTATTGGGTTTCTTATATAATCTCCAACATACATTGCTATCCTCGTAAAGTTATCCTCATACATTGCTACATTCTCATCCTCTATTTGTCTCAGACTCAGAAATTGCCTTTCCATATCTGCTAGATGGTCACAAAAAAATTATTTTTCTAAAAACAGATCTTTGAAATCCCTACATTCCATATTTTATACTTCATCATCTTCTTTCATGTTTTGAATCGATGACCACCATTGACCAACATCTCCAGTGAGGTGACAAACTACCATGACAACTTTTTCCCTTTCACTACTCCCCAAAGCCTGAAATAATTTCTATATGGAACTTATCCATTGATCAGCTAATAATGGATTTGTACACCCATTTAATGTTTGTGTTTTCTGCCTCATGAAGCGATCTAACATTGATCCTCCAAGTTGTGGATCAGGGTACTCTATACGGGTAAGGTTATTATTCATAACCTGAGTGAGTTGTCCCAGTATGGTGATTAGTTGATCAGAACTAGTTGCATAACCAGCTCCACTATAATTATCTTGGGTAGGAGGTAAATCCCTACATGGAGGGAATGCATTGATATAGTTTCCATTTCTTCCACTATGCGCCATTTCTAAACAATGGCATAAACTAGATCAGTTTATGAATCAAAATACATAATTCCATACTTATAAAACACTTAACATAAATTGAACTATTTATTGATATAGTCCATAATCCTAAATATGTTTTCTTGGAGGACGTATGTATTCATAATCCCTTCATTATGATTTGTAAATAAAATTGGAGTTATCCTAAGCATATCCCCCGGGAGTGTCGTAACCAAGAGTACATCAAGGCGCATTATCGTGCACCAGTTCTCGTTCGAGTCTATCTCAAAGCATTGTTTTTAGGTTTTACCCCTATGTACATTTGTTCCAGAGCCTCCTCTACCTTCTCGTATGCATAAAAGGATGTATATCTTGGAAAACACACAAAATCTCTACCATAAAAAAAATTCTAGGAAGTTCTTATATACTAATCCTCTAAATCCATCAAAAATCTATGTGCTCTAATCGGAGTTTATCTAAATCTAGCATCCAAGGTTTTTACTAAACATTCTCTGATACCAACTGTAAAGCCCCAAACCCTTTTACCCAGAGTTGGTGAATTATTACACAACATTGGCATGATCACAAGAAAGATCAAGTCTCAAAAGACAGATTAGTTTAGTAGAATTGGAAACACTAGATATATTCATAAAGTTTACATTATATCATAAAATAAAAAAAATACATAAACATCTTGTCTTCACATAAATATCCCCTTATACTATCCATACAGGTCATTCATAAAATACTTCTTAACATCCTGGGAAAAATAAAACATAGAAAGAGGTGAGCTCAAATGCCCAGTAAGGATAACAATACAGCAGAAACTTTTATAAATAAGCATAAACATTTAAGGCAATGTATAACTAAAACAGAAGACTTTTAAAACTAGAACTTCAGCATAATATATCAGAAATAAAATTAAATAATTCCATATACTTATTCACATGGATATTCTACTAGTTGAATAATCACATGCAATATCAATAACCACTTTCATAGTGATGGAATGCATAATGCTAGACTTTCACAACCACATAGACAAGGCCTCGTTCGAAAACTAAAAATAATATTTTGTCAAGGCCTTGTTCCAAGACACTAGTTTGTCTTATGAGACCTAATGATTCATCAAGGAGCAATAGTGGGCTCCACCCCTCACATATTATGTCCAATGCATTCCTCATATTAAAATCTTTAAACAGAACATAAATATTTGCATTAAAACTAGTATACGAAATCTCAATAATTTCTCCATAAACCATGACTGTTATAGAAATAACATCTCCACAGTCAAACATATCACAAAAAATTTAATACAACATAAAAGTTTTTTATCATAATAAATCACATTCAAATAAACTTAAAATCCATCAAAGGATGTTGACATAGATAAAATAAAAACTATTTCAGAGAAATATATCATTTTATTGAAATCATTTAAAAGTCACATAATTATAAAATAAGAAATTTACATTGAAAATATTATTATAAGCTTTTAAGGGAAGCTTCTATGATTTTATAACGGTGGAAAATAGCTACACCTGCCATATAGGTTAAAAAACATTCTTACATTAATTTTTTCAAAAAAATTAAAAAGGACCTTGTTTGAAAAACGACGAAAGATTCCATTAAAACCATTTTATAAAAGTCAAACAAGGGTATAAATAAATTTAAGCCATAGTCTAGTAAATAGTAAAAAAAAATTGGAATAAATTTTTAAGAAACATGGATGTGGATGATAAAGAGGTCCCAGTAGATAATCACATATAAACAACATCGGATAATGAAGCGATTGTGAAATAAACCCTTAATTTGTACATTTCCTTGGTTGGGGGTAGGTTAACATCCTGTATAATGGTGAAATAATTGTTATTAAATTATACAAGAATAATATACATTAATATGATATCATATATGAACTTTTCACATTTCATTGTTAATAATATCTTAGGATTATCGTCATTTCGGGTGTTAACTTACTAGTTTTCATTTATATATTTTGTTACATAAGACATGTTTATTATGGATTTGTTGTATCTTATTCATATCCAGAATGATATCAATTCCATAAAAATTATTTTTAAATCATCAAATTTTAATTATACTTGAATAGATATGATGGAGGATGAATCTCATCGCGTTCGTGGAGACGATAGTCCATACGTACGCATGAGCGACAATATCATTCTTTTGATATTAAAATAATATATGATTGTATGGTATATCATATATAAATAATACATATCATGTTATATTTATTATTTACATGAATTACACATCATTATTATACCCATCTAAATGATAATATATTGAACAACAATTACACCACGACGTGGAGACGGTAAGCCGTACGTACACACCAATGGTGACATGTCATTTAATGGATGGATAGAATACTGAATATGGTTGTACAATATTTATAATAACATCACAGTAAATAGAATATACTAGAGTTATTATTTTAGAATGGAAATAACAAATAAAAAAGAGGTTGGAGAAGAATGGAACTTGAAAGAGGGTGGTGAAAACATTACCTCTTAATCGGGTTCTTCCGTTTGATTTGATCAAAAGGGCTCATTAGGTTGGAATTATGATCAAAATAAGGCCTCTAGGTTGAATTGAGGGAGGATGAGTGAGTATTTGGGAATGTTTTGGCCTTTCCAAAAGGCTTTTAATGTGTGATTTAGTGATAAGGGGGAGTGCCCTTTTATAAGATGGGTGAGGGGAACCTTTGGAAAAAGTAGAAATATTATTTTATAATAAATACATATTCAGTTTATAGTGGCTAAAAAGTGAATTATTTAATGTTTAAGGTGGTTATGGGTCAAAAACCACTCATCCAATAGAATTTAGATAGTTTTGGTTCATTATATTAAACTTATCGTTTATTTTTAACTCTTATTTAATTAGTTTGGCACTTACCATGTCACTTTGTATTTTTATATTATATAATTAATAAAAATACTACATATTTACAAAATACCCCAAAGTGGTCCATTAATGATACATATATCATGATATAAGCCTCTTGGACGAAACTTAGATATTTAGGAATTGAATATAAATTAATTATATAATATTTGTTTTAAAAACTCTTTTTTCTCAATTTTGACACTATCCGGTATTTTGTTTTTGATAAATTCATAACATCATTATTACATAGAAATAAATTTATATAACCAAAACTAATATGTCATATTATCTTAGAAAATTATGGGAAATCATAAAAATTCTCAAATTACATGCATTTTGATATTTATAATATCAATTATTTTAATATTTCATTAATTCGGTAATTACGGCATCACCATTGTGTCATAAATAACATAACTTATTTAGTGTGTACAAATTAGTAAATTTTTTTATCTTTATAATGATAATTTAAAATCTAATTTATCTTATGTATAACCCCATATTAAAAATGTTTTAGTAAATAAACATTTATTTTTACTCTTTTTACTCTTCTTTGAATTAAATAATAATAAATGTCCTAAACTAATCCAAGTGGACATAAATGATAATATTTTATTCCTAAGGTGGTTTTTGGTAGATATACACTTGTAAAATAGAATTAGGACATGTGTTAAGGTAATATTAATAGCATTTGTACCCTTAATTACCCTATTTACTTTTAACCGTGGTAAATAAAAGCAAAAAGTTACTATTCACCAAATATTATTTTCGTCTCATTGAACCAAATTTTATTCCTTGATATTTACTGTGTCTCTTAGATTTTCGAAATTCCACTCACAGAAGCGGTAAAATTAAGTTTTATGTGATTTTCAAGTTCTCCTAGGAGGTGGTTAAAGGGCGATGAAAAGTTAAATAAATTTTTCATATATCTAGAATTATTATAAACTGACTCCAATGAATTACATTGAACATATATAGGTATTATGTATCCATTTTGACGTTAATTAATTTTAAAATAAATAAATAATTTTTTAAATAAAATTAGGTTTTAAACTATAACTGATTGTTTTTTCACTATTCATCAAAAATTGAATGTTTTCATAAAAACACCAAAATTTCACCCTAGGATAATTTCAATATTTTGAATCCAAAAATGAAGTCCATTTCGAAAGATAAATTTTATAAAATTTCAGAAAGTGGGTATTACTATTCATAACGGCTAGTCTGATTGGTTGTGGTGTGTGTTAGAACTCAAAGATGCGTACAAGACACCCCCACTGTATTATTCAAAGGAAAGCGTACCCTGGAAGCTTGGGGTGTTACAAGATTACCTAATATAATAATTTCTATTTTATGATTTGATATTACACCATAAAACAGAAGTTATACTCACTTTTTAAATTTAATTTTCTTAAAGAGGATTCAATTTTACATGTTTTTAATAATGATAAGAAATAAAATGTTAATTTTAATTAATTTATTAAAATTTATATCCTTTATATTTTTAAATTAAATTAAAATGTTCAGCACAATTTTTATTGACATCAAGACATTAGTATATTTATATAATATTTAAATAATATAGTTTTATATTATCAAATTATATTTCTTTAATACCTGATGAAATAGATCATTTGGAAAAAATAGTATTTGAATTATAATAAACTAATAATAAAACACAACTTATTTCATAATGAATATTAAACTATGATTGCAATCCACATTACATTAAACAAATAAAATCTATAATTTTCTACTAATGTTTGGATCAAAATATCTAATTAATATAGAATATAAATCAAGAGACATGAAAAGTGATTCATCTATAGTAAATTAAGGTTTAACCGATATTAAAAATTCAATGGGAAAATATATATTTTTTCGATGTTTTGATAATATTTACTTTTAATAACCAATTATTAGTATATCAATTTTGTAAAATATCCATAAAATCATTTTATAGTCCTCATTTAAATCTAAATTTGTTTTGTTTTAAATAAATTACACTAACCATTTTACTATTTGAAAAAAAAAATATATCCTTACCATAGAAGTATATTTATTTTTTTATAAATATTTATATATGAAAAATAAAAATAATTATTTCTATATAAAGAGATAAATTCTAAAATTATAATTATAGTTGGAAAAAGAATATTTCTATTAATGAAAACAATTATTAATTCAAATAATTAAATATAAAAAAAATATTAAATAAATTTTAACAATAAATGGAATTGTTTTAGTCCACTTCTTGGATAGTAGGTAATTACATATTATCCATATTTTTTTACATAAATTAGTGTAATTATTTCTTATTGATGTGACAAACATACCTATACTTAATGAGGAATAATTTCCTATTATGTATTTTTAATATTCTCACTAATCTACCCTATTTGACAAAATTTGAGCTCATTAATATATATATAATTTTTAGATTGACGAATTTAAATATATTAATAATTTGGCTGTATTTAATATTTTATTATAATAATTTTAATGAAATTCAAGAAAACATAATGTACATGAAATTATATGATACGATTGTTGAAATATTTAAATTATACACTAAATGATTCATGATCATTCATCTAATAGACATCTATGAGGTCTATATATAAATCTAGTGTGATCCATGAAAACCACATATTGTAGGCAATGTGTTTATGTGAAACACATGGGTTATTAAAATCACATATGGGATGTATTTAAATCATAAATCCCCATAACATATATAGTTACTAAAGGAATCATTTCATGATTTTAGTTATGTCATTTTTTTCATTCAAAATCATAGGAAATTATCAGGGATAAATTAGTAAATATTTTATAGGTGAATTACTCAAATAATATTCATTTATAAATGGTGTTTTACTATACAATGAGAGGACATAGTTCTGAATTGGGATTATGTTACGACCTTTATTCGTATATATGAACAGAAAAAATATATTTTTTTATCTTACTCTTTAATTATATGAGGCAGTTCCATTATTATAAAATAAATAACCAATGGAAATACAATATAATTAACATCATATATATAATTATTATAATAATAATTGAATGATTTTTTAGTTTTTTAAAACAAATAACTTAAGATTTTTCATATTTTCAATACTGAGTTATAAATGGTGGTTGTAAAATTATTTAAATTAATAATAGTGTAGTAACTTCATTTATATTTTGAAACCAGATGATCAGTATCAATATAATTATATTTAACATATTTCCAAGTATTCTCATCTTAAAAAATATTAATTGTTAGTTGTAACTGAATGGATCATGTGGTGGTCAAATAAATAAGTATTAAATATAATTGAAGATAACATTAGAAATGTTAACATCATAAATTATAGGACCCACTTAAAACTATGGATAAATTGAATCCTCCCAAATTGTCTTATATATTGAATTTCCATTATGAAAAAATTAATTTTTCAGTATTAATGTGTATTAGAAAATAATAATAGATAAAAAATTATTATTTAATAATTATTTATTTTTTATATTATAGAATAAATATATGTATTCGAAATATAGTTACTAAAATATGTATACAAAGAGAGAAAATAATTAATTGGAAAATATTAAATAAATTTATCTCCTATAATAATGAAAATAAAATATAAAAACAATAAATAAAAACAAGTACTTTTTAATTTAGTTTAAATTTTGTATATAAATAATTTTTTAATTGAGTGGAATTTAATTAAATGTTCAATAAGAGAAATAATATGTATTTAGAGGATGTGATATTTTTTTTAATTGTAACCAAATATTAATAATTTATGACATAATTATAGAATAGAGAGTTGACCTAATAAAAGTAAATTGTGATATAATAACATTTACCATGTATAGTTTATGAAAATAATAATTTCATAATTCGAACCAATATATATAATTATATTAATTTTAATTTAATAATACAAATTTTAAAAAATTAATTTTTTGTATTTAATGAAAAATCATATTTATTATGTTAATAATTATAAAAATGTTATTTAATGATATATTTTGAAAAAAGTGAGGATAATTTAAAATTAGTCATAATGAAATTTGATAAGGGTATATTTTATTATTATTAATATTTAGATTAATTGAAAAAATAGTCTTTACTTAATTGGTATGTTTTATATTTAAAAATACACAGTGTTATATTGAATTAAATAATTATATAACATTTATTTTGAGGAAATTGTGAAAATGTTTAAAAATATTGATAGAATTATAAATTATGAACATAAAATTATTTTCTATTTAATATTGACCAATGAACTCCCCTAGCAAATAAAATATTAATTTTTTAAAATTTTATTTTCATAGTATAATAAATTCCATTTAAAATGATTTTAAATGAAATAAAAATTATAATTTGATTCAAATGTAATTTTTAGTGTCAAAATGTTTAGTGCTATGAATTTTAATATGTAAATTATAAAATTTTAAACATTATTTCATAAATTACCTCTTTCCTAATGTATAAATACCTCATCTACTTTACCTAAAAAAACCACTTCACTACCTTATATAAAATACAAATATCTACTAAATAATTTTTTTTATACCCTTCAAATCATAAAGAATTTATTCTCTTATAAATAACATGATTTCAGAGAATTAATGTTCATTTCAATATTGTACCCCAAATATGGACGTATGATATCATCATCATTTCATTTCATTCCTAAACTCTTCATCAATAATTAAATTAATTTTATTTTAGAAAGTAAAAAATATTAAAATATTATTATTATGTCAGAAATATATTAATGATAATAACAAAATATAATAAAATAATTAGAATCATATTTTTATGTCATACATATCCCACAACATATTATGGATAGTTACCCTCTAACAGTCTTATAGAATCCAACAAGGATGATTTGAATCCACATATTATCTCAACATTTTATATATTCATGCTCGTCCACTATTGCCTCAATCTCCCCCGCCAACATCCCCCATCCCCCTCTCAATATGCGTGCGAGACCCCCCATGGTCGAACACCCCACGGGATGTCCCCCCCCACTCGGCTCTCTCTCCTCTCGTCGGGGTTCTTGATCTATACTTCCATGTAATAATTAGTCTTCTTTTTAAAAAATTGAGGCAACCAAGAATTCATTGTTAAGATCATAGTTAGGATAACCATTCATATTTATCATTCATTTTATAGTGTATTGGGTAGTTACCCACTCATGGTGTGGTTTATTATTGGGTAAATTGTGAATTTTTTCAATATAAAGTCTTCTAAAAAATGTAGGCTTAGACTCACAGGTTGTATTCCATTCATTCGAATAGTGCATTAAATAAAAATTTCATAATTTTTTAAAAACCTCATATTTTTCGTCTATAGACTCCTAGTAGACCTTATATAGTGTTGTGTTTTTTTGTTAATTATTATATATACGTTTTGAGGTTGTATAATCATTAAGATGTGCAATGTTCTGGGTTAATTGGAGGCAAGTGATGTTATATGAGATTTTATGTGTTATTTTGAGGAGTTTCTTAGACATTAATTGATTGGTTCATAAAACATATGTTGGTGTTGTATATATTATATAATTGGAATTGGAAAAGTAAAATATTGGTCTCAGATTTTTGAGTTGGTTATTTGTATGGTGTTATCTATCAAAAGTTGGTATATCTCTATTGACTGTGGGTGTATTTACTAATTGACCAATGAATTTATCAAACTGACCATGGAATACATGTTTCCCAAAATATGAAAGCACAGCAGAAATCATATATAGACACTACACACCACAAGACACCCATGGGAGACACCCCTTGACATCTACAGATATGTAAGGGGCCATTAAAGTAGGAATTGATGTCGATTTCACCCAGGCCTTGATAAATTTCAATTTCTGGTATTAAATACACCAAAACCATTATTATTAGTATAATATAATGAAATGGTTTACACACTCATTACCATGTTGACCATCTAGTTCATGGACCGGTGCCCAAGGATGTTCTAGAGTAGGATCAACTACTAAACATTGATTGTGGTCCCTATGAGGTTATTTTTATAGTGAATATGTTTATGTGCACAATCTTCAACTCAAATAATGTATCATATGTTCATATTCAATGTCTAAGTTTACTAGTATGTTGTTTCCAACAAATTTCTATATAATGAACATAATGAAAAATGAAGAGATTATTAAATGGAACTGTTTCCCCTTGCTTTCAAGAACATGATTTTACCCATGGGGCTTTGTGGTTCTAATATATTGGGAGGTGACATGTATAGCCCCAGGATACAGGTTTGTTTTTGTTTAGATTTTTTTTATTTTATTTATCTCATTGGCCACATAGGTATTTTACTTCTTTCTACGGACGAAGGGTAGTGATGATATCTTGATTAGTGTACATAGATCACATGTATAATATAATACCATGAGGTGTGAGTGTGAGGAATCATTGGAAGCAAGAGGATACTTGGGGTCTTCCATGAGATGGATTTTTTTTTCTATAAAATTGTGTGGGAACATTTCTAGAGTATGTTGGAGTAATGAAATAACACCAAGTGGCTCTATCTGATAGCATAAATAACCCCAAGCATCTCCAACTGTCCCCATACATCGTATCATCTTCGAATGGTTTAGCCACTCACCCAATCCTATCAAACCTATCCTAGTCTATCCTCTTAGTCAAATAGTCTAGGCTCATCTCTCGAGGATTATCCTATGCCACAATTCAATTCTCATCATCCTACTAGACAAATAGGATTATTCACTTTATGATTTTCCAAGTCACAAAAGCACACCATGTCGAACCCATATACATTATAATCTCAATAATCTGGTCAGGAACCTCATCAAAATCATGTATTATATCCCACCCCCCCGAACCAGATTCCATCCTATGCAAAATCACACCATGCCTTTTGGTATTATAATGCCAATATTTCGGAAAATACCCAATACCCACACTAGGATATCATCC
The DNA here is from genome assembly GCA_963277665.1 of Viscum album. Classification (NCBI taxonomy): domain Eukaryota; kingdom Viridiplantae; phylum Streptophyta; class Magnoliopsida; order Santalales; family Viscaceae; genus Viscum; species Viscum album. The sequence continues at coordinate 1,323,250,117 of OY728152.1, read as the reverse complement.
TTCATCTCATTATTTGAATAGTTTAATCCATAAATGGAGTAAAAACATTCATAATAAATTTTATATACTAAGAAGGACCATCCCACTCTAAGAACCTTCCATGATTCCAATCCATCCTCATATGTATTTCCTCATCAAATTCTAGATGTATAATTGCCACAACTATCCATACAAGGCCCAATCCTTATAGGAATATTTTACTTGATCTAAATAATCTTCTAATCCATACACAAATCATCCTAATTTTAAGAAATATGTTAGACCACTCATAAACCAATCGATATCTTATCAACTTGGAGACCTAGTGAAAAGGTTATATCATTTCCATAAAATCACTAAATAACCTTCTCTAGTCCTAGGTGGATTTTTAATACCATATATATAGGTCTAATATGATAATATATTTCCATTCATTTACCATCCATAGAGTTTATGACTCCCATAGAACATAGTTATAATAAATTATTTGTCAATCAATGACAGAATAGTCTTGTTTGTGTTTAAGGGTTTGTAGAGGCTGTTAATAAATTCTTTATATATGATGAGATACTTAAGAAGTTTTATGATTAATGTTATAAACACACTACTTACTTGATGAGTTAGGGTGAGGTTTCATAATAGACTACCTGACACATTTACTCTTTTATGAATTATTTGTGAGAAGTCCTTTGGAAGGATATGGCATTTGAGGAGTTGAAGGTGGAACCCACCGAGGTATACATCCCTTGCATGGTGAGACCACATATCGAATTCATATGAACGACATTCATAAACCATAGAAACGAGTTCAATGATTTCCAATATTATATAGTCATAATCTAGCCATCAATTGTGACCTACTTAGATCATTAATTTATAGCTAACTCATTGAATCTTATCCTATAATATCAAATGATTTTTGGGTCTGTAGCTACAAACACCAATGCCCAGAATTCACTAAGGGTCAATATACATCCCTTGCATGGAGAGACTGTGTAGATGCCATCAAGTAAAATCTCACCATATGATCCATAATACAATTAATTAGATGTAATATTGTTGTTCAACTGTGCGGTATACTTCCAATAATATATATAGGAAAACAACATATAGGGTTTTTTTATTTAAATAGTTGAGTCCTCATTGTTTGTGACATCAATCACATTAAAGCATATAAATGTCAAATGAACCCCACAGTCCATGATTTATTCACATGGACATGACCCATGCCAAGAGGCTAAGAAGAAAAACCATAAATAATAATACAAAATACATGCATCATTTTTAAATAAATATCTCAACTGTAAACATAAAAACCAAGAATAATAAGGCTAAATCCTTTTTATCCATCAAAACCAAACTCAGTTGAAACTCATGCCACATTGACTATATACCATTAATAGGAAGAGTAATTTTTTTAATAGGAATGTACGATTTGATAGTATTATTTTGAAACAATAATATGATTCCCCTTTTCTTGTGGAAACATGATTTGACTCATGGGGCGTTGTGTTTCATATATGTTGGGAAATTAGATGTATAGTCACAGGAGACATGTATGTTTCAGTTTAGTTTTTATTTTATTTTCATTATCGCATTAGTCACATAGATCATTAACTGCATTCTACAGAGAGACTGTAGTTATATTCTATGAAAGGAAACAGTAGGAGTATAGATTGATTCAGTCCACCGGCTTTAATATGATGTAAGATTTTATGGTTACTACTTTTCTCACAACTCATGTATTTGGGGAATTAGTGTTTTTGACTCCATATTATGATTCCGGTAGGGATTTTTATCATTTCATGTTGGTTTAGGTGGATTTGGATCTCTGCATCCAAAATAGGTAATGATTTAATTCCATTTTTTGGTTTCTCACTGGTTATGTATAATCCTTCATGTGTTTTATGGTTCATTATATCCTTTGTGTAGTGTGTTGATCCTTGCTCATTGGTTTCAAATCTCCATGTAAAGAACAAATCACCTTCATGGGCATAGGTATGTATATATATGTATGTGGGTTCCCCCATTACATGTATAGACAACCATGGTAGTGATTATGCATGTATGGGGCTAGTTGTGCCCATGCATATATATATAAATTCAAACATATGTGAGTGGATAATGGTATATGAATATAATAATATGTTCAATTATTCCCATGCATTTCTCATGGCCATACGGGTGTGCACATTGGGGATAGGTGTCCATTAATTTCTATGAAGGTGTGCATACCTAGTAAAGGAACATCATCTTTTAGTTATAATGAAACAAGAGATGATGGTGACGGCGTGGTTCCACCTTGAGGTAGAGTCCCTCTCATAGCCTCATTAATTTATGAATTAGTTAAATTGAATTTAACTTCTTTCTTAATTCTGATTAATTTTATTAAATTTCATATCTTGAATAAGTGATCTTTAATATAATTGTTTCATTTAATAAATAAAGTCATGATATTATAATAAAACCCCTCCAATGGAGATGCACAATCTGTGAAAACATACAGTGATAGTTTATGGTGTTTGATTCTTTTCCGTCATTTTATTTCCCTTTAGAAGATGTGTCTTTGTTCCTCTCACTACAACCATCTGATGATCCATTTTTATAACATATTAAATAGTTTATTTGTTCTATCTTGTCCGTTGTGACCTTATCTTATTTGGAAAGTCATTTTCGGTGTTTGAATGGCCTCTTTTCCACCCATTTGGGTGGTTAACTGAGCCAACATATCTAAAACCATTGATGGTGTCATTGTTTAACACATGTTCGGCTTATTGTGCTCCCACCCATACGATTCATCTTAACACCGTTTGGGGAGTTTGCCTGGCCTCGATGCACATATAATTATTTTCATATATGAATTATCCCATATGATTTGTGTTGCATCCTGAGATGATAAAACATACTCAAATTCTTTTGTTATCAAGATGACTGATGTATTATTATTAGGGTTCCATGAAATGCATATACAATTGATAAGTAATTAAGCTACATAATTTGACTCTAAATTAGTAGTTTCCACTACCATGTACCGCTTTTAAAAACAACAAATATAAAATACATATCTTTATCCTACCACAATACGGAATCAAGAGTCTGTTTATTATATCATGAGATCTATTTCAATAATTTGAAAGACAAATACATATGATTTTTTTGGAATCCTATATAAAGTGTAATCAAAATTTTGATATCTAGTATTTACATTGGTAAGTAGAATAAAATTTCAATGATACATAAAAACTCTATATGATGACTAGTCCCCCTACTTTATTCCTTGACCACTTGGTTCCATGTTCTATACGAGTGGAGTCGTATCCTAATTTTTTCTATTCTAGGGATTCATTAATTGCATATAAAATTATAAAACATGATCAATAGTCCTTCACTACTGGATGAAATATGTTGCCCTGCGGATGTCGCTGGGTCCAGCCAACATGCCAATGTCACGCTGTGGTAATGGAATGGTAATGCCGTGATTTTTTCCTACTTCAGGATGACACACTATGGCGGTTCGTTGTCCTGTCGGAATTCGATTATTGATACCTATATAGAGTTTTAGATACCTTAAACACACATAGTTAATGGGGAGGTAGGTGATGGTTGGAATGTTTCCCCACCTCCTCCATCTCTCTTTTCACCTGGTCAAAAGATGTTACCCTACAGATGTTGCTGGACCAGGCCCACACGCCGTCGTCACGCCATGATCACACCGCGACCATGTTGCGGGAAAGCCACGGGCACGCTGCTATCACGAAGCGGTCACGCCGCGGTCATGCCGTAGTCACCCCACGGTCACGCGACAATCATGTCGCGATCACACCTAGGTCATGTTGCAGTCCTGATGTGGTCACGCCTCGATAGCGCTGCTGTCATACCGCGGTCACGACACGGTCACGCCGCGGTCACGCCACAGTCACGCCGTGGTAATGCCGTGATTTGGCCCTGATTTAGAACGAAACCTCATGACGGTTCGTAGTCCTTTAGTAATTCGATTTATGAAATCTAGATAGAGATTTAGATACATTACCCAGCCATAGTCAATGGGGAGGGCGGAAATGGCCCTAATGTTTCCCCACCTCCCCCTCCTACCTTCTCTCCTAGCCAGACGAAGATGCCCTACAGATGACCAAGGAATGGGGAAACATGTCGTTGTCATGCCAAGGTCATGCTGTTGTCACACTATGGTCATGTCGTAGTCACAACGTGGAAATTCCATGATTTGGCCCTGCTCCAGGACAACATCTCGTGACTGTTCGCAGTCCTATCAAAATACAATGTATGATACCTAGAGAGAGATTTAGATACATTACCCACCCTTAGTTAATGGGGAGGTTGGTGAAGACCCAAATGTTTCCCAGTCTCCTCATTCTACCTTTTATCCTGGCCGAATGATGCTTCCCCGAGGATGTTGCTGGACCAGGTCAACATTCTGCGGTCACGCCGCAGTCACGCTGCGGCAATGTTGTGATTTGGCCCTGCTCCAGATTGACAATGCACGAATGTTCGCAGTCCTGTTCAAATTATATGTATTCTGAAAATTATTTTTTATTAAGAAAGACACTTTTGAGGTAAAAGTGTGAAACCATAAGTTCCAAAAAACACCAAACATAGCCCAACAGAAAAAAACCAGAACCAACCTCTTCCAAAGAAAAGCAGAAACCACTAGCTCGAAAGAAGGACCACTCAGTGATCCCATGCAAGCATGGTCCCTCCCGATGGAAAGACATCCCTCTAAATCAGCCACATACCAAATGACCTTCAGAGGAATTAGTTGCGTGATCTATCCCACTGGAGCTGATCTGACCCTCCAACATTTCCACCCACAACAAGGATTGTAACTCAACAAAGCATTAGTTAGGGAAGAAATAAACAGAATCATTGAAAACCAATTGAGTTCTACTAGAATTCATATCCCTAAATAGTTTCTAGGTTAAATTAGAGACCTTTAAAAGTATATCCCCCATTATCAGATCTTTAAAAGGAGAGGTCAACTTATTCTAGATCTGCATGTACTCCCCGAGTCTGGTCAACCCCTTATTAAAGCCTCCAACCAGAATCATGTCCTGTTTGTCAACCCAAAAAATACTATTCTTCATTAAGGTCCAGTTTCAGATTCTGGCCCATCATCCTGGCTGCATCCTCTTCTGTTTCATTGATAAATAGCACCTTCTCTGTCACTACATCATCTGAACTTAGAACCAAGTCTGAGGAAGTTTCAGGTTGTTCCCATGATTTTAGTGTACAGCTGACCTCCTTGTCTAGTTTCTCAACCATTATCTTCCTTGCTGACCAGGTCCTCAAAGGAGGAGGAAAGAAGGAATAATCCTTCCTACCCCTCCTTCAACTTTTACTCATGTTTCTTATTGAACCAGGATCTTAATCAGAAAACCTCCTACGGACCTCGTCGATTTCTGTCTCCCCTCCACCGAGAGCACACTTTGGGTGAATATTACCCATGGTCCGACCTCCCAGAGTGAGGCCATCGATTCTCCTCCTGTTGTCTTTACCTTTCTCAACCAAGGCAGATGGTTCCACTCTCAGATCCACTTCATTCAGTCCTATAAACCTGTTTCTCAAGATGACAGGGGGCTGGGTAGAAGAAACAACCCCTGGAAAAATTCCAAAGCCCAACCCCCCTGGAGGATGGTCTCCTAAGGAGGCAGCAGACATCCCATCCTTCTCCCCTGCATTACGTTCCTTATTCTCCTCCCCCTCTAGTGTTGGGAACCGGTCAAGGAGCATGGATGAGTACTGACAAATTCTGTGCTGATCAGTAGGGGCTGCTTCGCATCATCTGTATTTGTTGAATGGTCAAGACCACGTCCCATGAATTGATGTCCACCACTGTTAGAATTATATTAATTCTGCAAGGAGGGATCCATTGCCTCCCTACCAACATTAGTATCAAAGACATTAGCCCTGAGATCATCCTTGAGTCTGCTAAAAACACTAGACACTGAGGTGTTTTCACCCTGCTTTGTAGAAGGAGTGGTGTGTTCAGCAATTCTAAACCCATTTCCTCTTGGCTCATGATACCATTTCAAAATACCTCCACCCTTCACAGCATAGAATTTCTGGAGGCCATCATGTCGGTAGTAAGCCATGGTGTGACCCAGTCTATGGAAAACCAAACAAAAATCCATCCAATGATCAAAGATAACCGGCTGATTTTATCGGATTTCCTCAACAGCAACAATATAGATCGTCTCCACCGGCGCTCTAGAGGTATCAACCTCCATGCACATCATTGGGTTAATCGGGTGGCTAATCGAGGCTGTATGGGAATCAACACACAGAAAGCACCCAAACATGTTCCCCAACACACGCATGATCACTGGGTTTTGAATGGAAAGGGGAAGCAGGGGCAAGCTAACCCAGACCGGAATGAGAGGAGAATCGAAGTTCATATGAAAATCATAGGACCATCTACATAAATGAAACACATACCTTCCGCACTTCCTGGGAGCGAACGACAGTGCACGAACCATGTCCTCCGATAAAGAGAAACGGACCATCAAACTCCGCTTATCCATCAAACCAACAACAAGCTGAAACTGAAGTCCCCAAGATTTGGTGATGAACCTGTCGAAATCATCCACCGAAGGTCGAAACTTCATGAATCGCGCAATCAAAGTTAGATCGAGGAGATTTGCAGCTTCTGAGATCTCCCGAGCCAAAAGTGGGACCATGGGGTCACCGTTCTGAAAGCCATGAACCTTCGCGCCGATCTGAATCTCAGGGAACAGAGGATACAAATAAGGGTCAAAAAATCAGGTGAAATGATTCCGCCTCGAGACCATCTTCTCATCCACCCCCCTCCGGCTTGCATCAGAGGGGGGGGGGGAGCCGCCGAAAGAGGGACCACGTGGTCACCGTTCTGAAAGCCATGAACCTTCGGTCCGATCTGAATCTCAGGGAACAGAGGATACAAATTAGGGTTAAAATATCGGGTGAAACGATTCCGCCTCGAGACCATCTTGTCATCCACCCCCCTCCGGCTTGCATTAGGGTCACATACCAAGATATTGTCTTAGATACATTACCCTCCCATAGTTAATGGGGCAGGAGGATATGGTTGGAAGTTTTCCCCACCACCTCACGCTCCCTTCTCTCCTTAACGAAAGATGTTTCACCACAAATGTTGTATGACTGGGCCAACACGCCATGGTCACGCTGTGGTCACACCGCTGATACTCCGCAATCACACCTCGGTCACGCCGCGGTCAAGCCACAGTCACTCCATGGTCACGCTGTGGTAATGCCTGATTTGGCCCGGCTCCAGGACAAGACTGCAATAACCACCATCATCCCACCACCAGTAGAAATGAAGCAGCCTCCATATGAAGATATGTAGAAGAAACATGCCAACATCAAATGAACATCCAACTAGAGACCGGAGAATCACTCAAATCATCCACGCTGTCATGAAAGCACCAAGGTCTAGTCGATGCAAGTGACACCTAATAGGAAAATTCACGCAAAACCTACATGAACTCACAAACCCACCCCACAGAGAGTACACACTCCCACACTCGAAAACACATGCACACACACCCAACCACAAGAACACATGCTCCCAACCACCAACATAAGGAGGCCTCCTCAGTACACCTACGAAACATTAGCCACCAAAACCACCACAATCTAGCCTGCACCAGCCACATCCTTCCCACACCATCCCCCTTCCACCTTCATTTCAGCCCACTGCCACCAGCATTCAAGCCCGCAGTAGGCCCCATATCAACCTTAGAATCATCCCTTACCACCCCCACTACCTACAATGAACTCCCTTCAACTGTCATTCCATCCCCCTTCCACCTGCATTCGAGCCCGCACCATCCCCCATTCACCTATATTCCAGCACACACCATCCACCACACTATCCATGACCCTATACCCCACCCCAACCACCTGAAAAACACTAATTCCTGCCCTCTTTCACCAGCAAAACAGCCCTAGAAACCAGTTCCAGCCCTCACCAACCCCCAGCCTTCAATATCCCAGCCAGCACCATCCCCTGCCACATGCATAACATCCTACATCCACTTATAATCCATCCCACACCAGCCCCCTTCCTCATATTCCATCCCTCACGAGCCCCCTACCATCCCCCTTCCACCTGCCTTGCCACCCGCACCAGCCACTCTAGCCCGCAATAGCCACCGCAGTAGCCACAACCTCCATCATTACTGCTCACACCAACCCCATGCCACCTATAAAATAACCACATACCTCTTTTTCCAACCCACTCCATCCCCATTCTAGACACCTAAAACATGCATTCCACAAATCAAATCGCCAATGAAACTTGTAAGTATCTGAATATAAAATAAGGCATTACAGGATGCACGTGAAAAACACAATGAAAATCACAAAAAGGAAAGGCAAACAAGGATCCCCTTGAATGAGAACTATTTTACTCGATAAGTAGCCATATAAACTACCATTAATGTTCACCGAGAACAATAGCGGTAGAGACACATCTTTTTACCCTAGACGAGAACCTATCTGAAATGATGAGGAGATTGAAAGCATCCCATAAGAAGTCACACCTGACCAAATCAAAAAGACTGAATAAATTGATCTTGAATGCACTCCTAGAAAACCCAGAATCAAGATGGTTGCCCCAAAATTGCTCCTGGGTAACAAGATTCTTAGTTTGGGATGTCCAGGGGTTTCCAAGGACTGTCCAGGGGGTCTGCAGGGAATGGTGTAGGTGGGGTGTCTAGGTGTAGTTGTCCAGATGGGGTGTCTATGGGATGTCATTGGGGGGTGTCGGGGGATCTGCGTTGCAGGAGTGAGGGTGAAGGTGTGGTGTTTTGGAGGGATTTCTAAGGGGTCTACAGGGTAGGGTGCAGGTGGGGTGATCAGTAGGGCACATTCCTTTTCTATAAGAAGGAGGCACCATGGTATTGGCTTAAGGTATAAATGTAGATATAAGAAGATTGTGGATCACAATAGGTTGGATATTCCACACCGCATCAATTAAAACATACTAAAAGGCTAGAATTAAGGGGTAGAGGATCAGAATAAGAATCAGAGGTGAAGGATGTCATGGTAATCACCTCTGGGGAATCCAATAGAGTATTGGCTACATATATGAATGAATTTATAATATTGAAAAAGCCTTTATTATTGTTTCCTCATCTCTTCATACTAATAAACAAAATCGTTCATCTCCACCATGAATAGAGTGAGTAGAGTTGTCATCACATTCAACTAGACAACGTATTCATTAAAAACCCATTCTAGAGAATGTGCCTCAATTATTCCTGATGAGATGAATGTAAATATCCTATAAAAACATGGAGATACTCTTTAACTACAGATTAGATCGAATTAGTATCATCTAAAGATGAGGGAGTTGTAGCACTAGATATAGATGAATTAATAGTAACATTGTCCAATATCTTCTTTACGGAATCCTGACTGGAAACAATGTTGGTTTTCATTTCCTCCATTATAGATGAAATGGATTCTATCTCACATTCCAGCCTTAAATTATAAATCAGAACTTACTGAATAAGAATATTCTTCATGGGATGAATAAGAAATACAACCATCTCAAAAAGGATTCTATCATCAACTTCACTAAGTTGAGTGACAAGAGGTTTCTGATAACTCACAATTCCTCAAAAATCTAAAATAAGTACTTCTCTAAATATTATAAATATAATATTGATTCAAAATCTCAAGGAAATGGGGAAAAAATCACTCAACACTAGGTAAAGTAGCCTATACAGTTTATGATTTGGTAGGTACATCTAAGGGAAAATCCCGAAGCTCACCTGCTTGGTCAATTTTCATAACTAAAGATACCTTAGGATATGTCCCAAATCGATATGATAAAGTACCTCCACCATCCTTTGGTGGAATACAATGGTCATCACCATCACTGTCTCCATATGACTCTGGATATGATTCCAGGAAATTTGGAACCAGAGGAGGGATCCCCCTTACATGATCTCCCATCTTCTACCACGGTAATACCACCATGAGCATATCTATGCCCTCCAGAATCATCTTCATCATATGTAGACTCTTAATTGTCAAATCCAAGTTTGAAAAAAACCAGTGAAATTTCAAAATCATCATGTAAAGGAACTTCCATATGAGGTGCATGATGGTGCAAGTTTACAAGTGCTATGGAATACTGTTAGTGTTGTAGGTTTATAGTTACAGGAGCATGTTTATAGGTCTAATGAGTGTATTGGATGTCTGTTAGTGATGCATGTTTATAGGTGCATGTTTTACAGGTATAGAGGTGTATGTTAACTTATTGAAGTGGGTTTGCATATCATCCCAGCTTTTGTTTTACATGTTTAGAGGTGCAGGTTTACAGCTGGATGTGGGTTTATAGGTCTTCCAAGCAATGATATTAGCTAGGGAGTAGTGTTATAGGTCAGCCCAACTTTGATTTATGCTGCATTAATGAGTGCTATGCTGCATTGATGTGTACTGGGGAGAATAGAATATACCATCTATTTATAGAATAGTTGGTATTTAATATCCTGAGTATCATATGCCAACGGTTCACAAGAACATTTGTATTCAAATGTTGGACAACATATATTTCAATGGATTCAATGAATCCATTGGGATAGAATATATACCAATGGCTTTTGGACCATTGCTATGTATAAAGGATGGTATGCATACCAACTATTTTTCAACCATTGGTACACAAATATAACAACGATTTATCTTAGACAAATAAGGAAGAATAATTTAAGACCAAATATATCAATGGTTCCCTAGAAACCGTTGGTATAGGGCTATTGAATTGTCATGCATACCAATACTTCATGAAATCGTTGGGATATCCAATGGTTTAAAACCATTGGAATAGGTGAAATTTATAGTAATGGGAAATGTTGTAATATATTACAATGATTGTTTTATGGGTTTACCATTTATTTATTCTATTATTCATTATTATATTATTGGGATTATCTATTCCTATTTCCTCTAATGATTCCCCTGGTGCTTGTCGCCTTCCCAAATTGATAGGGAACCCCTCTCAGGCCTTTTCACAGATCAGATCAATTGGTCAATTGATGATCTACATGGGAAGGTTCATGACATGAATTATTTTGGGTATTTAAGAGTGTTGGGATGTCTTGAGAATTCAAATAATAAATTTTTACATCAATGGTTATTTTGTTTAGGTTCATCGGGACTAGAGCATAATGAAATATTTATTATACACACGGTGGATTTCTAGTACCTATTGAAATTGAGAAATTAGGTTAATCACATTGGATCCCCGACAACACAGACATGTGTTATTATAGAAAATACGAACATCATTTGTGATCTTATACACATTTCTATGGTATACAAGGGATCCCCTTCTATAATAATATGTCTGCGGGCCCATGGGTTTTACAGTACTCCTATAATTTGGATGGGATGAAGGGTTAGATGTTCTTCTCATCATTCAAGAATCAAATTGAACACTGATGGGTCATGTAACATGGGAGTTATTATTGGTGTGAGAGGATTCCATTATCTATGGGGGGCTATTATTTTGGAATTTATATCATTCTTGTCAAATTAAATTCAATCCATATTGATGGGAAGTCAATGATATCATGTTTTCTCCAACATAGTAAGAGGATGATTATGCTATAGGGAGTTCAAACTGATAACCATATTATATATAATTCATTAAATTATCTTGATTATTTTCCCTGATATATTAACAAAAATATTATAATGTTCATGGGGTTATTGAATAATCAATCAGTAATTATACATACATGTTTTGAAAGGAATTGTTTTGCAGAATTTCTTACCTCTAAATGTGTTCTTCTTAGTGGGATTCATGTAAAACTATTTTGGGATCCCTTCCTACTGATATAATGGACATGATTAAAGAGACTTTAATTTCTCTCCATAATATTATACCCTCGTGAATATTTCATTCATTTTTATGTTATATTCTACTTTTGTGATACTAAAAAAATGATTATGACATTGATTAATATGGAAATCATAATAATATGTATCACAACATAGATTTCAAATATTTTATCTTAATTATAAAACATAAATTATATCATGAAATTATAATGATTTCATTTTATGATTCAAAATGATGAAATTGTTCTAATGGATGGGACGTTTCCTGAATTTTTCATAGCAAATATGGGGTTATTAGTTTGAAACAATACTATTTGTTTCAACATTACATGAGATAATGTTAAAACAATTTTATAATATAAAAATCATTAATTCATAATTTATCCATGATGTACCATGACTAATATTGATCTTTAAAACACTTCTAAAAGGATTGCATGAAGAGGTTTATTGGAGTGCACAATTAAAATATATTTTTATTTCATCATATTAATGTAGAGTGATCGACATATATAAGGATGATGCGACCATTTCCAATATAAAAATTGAAATGCTAGAATATCACAACTGAAAATATCATTAGACACCTAATCTCTTACAAATCATGAAATGTGATATGTATTTTTGTGGATTGTAAAAGAAGGACATACTTATTCATCATCAATTATGGTGATTTCTTACCTTACAAACATGTCAACATATAAGTCACTAAATTAGTAATGATGCATGGAGAATCATATATTATTGATTATTTTCACCATTTATTGATGAATTCCAAAATATTAAAAAGTCGTAAACCTATGATTACTACTAAATTGACAATATATATGTCTTATTACCCTTAAACTATTATCAATTTTGAATGTAAACTATATACCTAAATGGAAATTCTAAGATACATCTCAATGGAACATTATGGTTGTGGAGATCAACATATTTAAAATGTTATGTTCCCATAAAAAAAACTCCCACATTAATATTCAAATGGATCCATATGAATATATATATATATATATATATATATAATTTAATTTATGTTAATCCCAAACATGTTTGAAAGAAATTTTTAAATGTAATATTCTATTAAATTATATTTTTTACATAATTATAGTTAATTTTAAAACCATTAAACTAAAAAATAATAATTCTTTTAAAAAAAAGTGTTATGTTAAAATCTATCAAAGGGTCCTAGAATTTGAAAATAGAGAATATTTTTCTTATAATTTGTATATGACTGACAGTCAAGTGGTTTACAAATAATTGAATGATTATCCAAAATTATATAATACCCATTAATTTCAATAATGGAATAATAGAGGTCTCCTATTTTTTTATATCCACAGATTATATATATTGGTAATGATTTGTTTATCATATTTCTCTTATGGAGTAATTATTCAATCACTAACATATACTAAATACATTAGTGGTGTAACTAGAACATGACAAATTATATAACTACGAGTGATTGAATATCCTAGACCATAGAGGGAATGTTCTAATGGTATATACAAATAAAATCATTATTATTCTATTACACTCTAAAATTTATAATAAAATATCATAAGAACATGGTTAAAAATGAAAAAAAATATGTCACATCATATATATCACTATATGATAGCTGTAACCTACCAAACTGGGTTCCATACTATGGGGTCCCAAGATGGGTTGTCACATGAAAATAAGTACACCTCACCATATGCAAGAGGATTCCTACCTGTAGCGAGTGTCCAATATATCAACATTGGGAGACTATACACTATTAATTAAAGCATCACAACTACAAAAATAAATAAATAATAACCAAATGAAAATAACCATTATCATAGTAATACGAGTATCACATGTTGAAATAAAGTTATATAATATCCATAAAATAATATTATATATGTCATTACATTATAATTATGAAGTTTCCAATGAAAAAAATTAAGGACACTGAAACTCCCATGTGGTTAGAGACATTGTGAATGGTTCACTCATCCATGCTCCATCGAAAATCGTCCATCTATCATTGGGATCTTTACTATATACTTTATTTAAAACATGCATTCTAATCATGTAGTCATCAATCCACACAAATATAGTGTGAATAAAACATATCAAGTCAACACCAAAAGTGCCTAAAATTATATCTATTAATTAACAGTGTATGCATCTGTACATGGATTTATATAAAATTGACAATGTAAATAGTTACCACATTTCATTAATCATTTATTAATTTAATGCATACCCAGGTTCATGATGAATACCATATAATCAATATCGTCTTCCTCCCGTTCATGATTATAAACTATCACAATGTTATATCACAGATAACAACACTATTCTTATCATATATCGTTACATTTAAATTCATATCTCGACTATTTGGATCCATAAACTAATTACAATGTCTTGATCATTGAACATTGTGTCTACCACCTTGTGAGAATATGAAGATCTCATCAGTGGCCCACATACCTTGGGGGTTTTTGGGTAATTACCTATCATATAAAATAATATTCACATTATATAATTCTTCTCCATAATGACATCGCTAGCACCACATGGGAATTTGAACCATCAATCTATGGCTCACACCACATTTCCCAAGCATTCTCATTTATCACATATATAATATTCAACAATGAACCTCCATTAATCAGTTCCCATCATGGTATACCATTTCAATTGTCAAATAAAACTAATTTCATTACATTAATCACATTGACGAATGTGAATAATTCACCATTATGCCATCTATCAATATTTAATCAAGACACATTAAATCCTCATTATTATGGAAGATATACCTAAATTACTATTATCTAAAAAATTAAATATTCAATAAATTAAACAGTTATACAATCCCATTAGAAAATCATGTTAATGAAAAGAATTAAACTAAATTAATTCGCACAACATTATCACAATTCACGTTCCCGTGGAAATTCAAATAATTCAATTAAATATTTGATGAAATTTTATATTAAGGGAAACATCAATTCTCTAAGTACATAGACATAGCCAAATAATGTATCATGTAGATTCAATTTATTCGACCCACTAAAATATCCTTGACTTATGATCACCATATAAAATACCCAAATTGTGGTGGAACATTCACATTAAAAATAAATAATGAAATGTAGAACCAAAACATTGATCCAATATCAGATATATTACTCCCATAAAAAGATATAAATCATACCAACAGAATTAAATCATACATTTAAAAGATTATTTAATAGAGATAGAATGTGGGAGGATATATATATTATGATGGGAATCTCTTACCAGGAGAGTTGAAGATCGATCAAATATATCATTGTTTCACATTGTATGGTGTTCAAAAGGTCATGAAATCAATATTAGTGGATAAAAAATCGAATGAAAAGACATTATCGTTTACTGGGTGTAATAATCCACTTACCCCAATTCCCATGGTAAAAAAATATTTGGTACACCTGAAGGAAAACACGACCACCAAATACAAACTATTGTGGTCATCAATGATTATCAACATATTAATTATTCATTCTTTGTTATTTTAAATATGTTTCCAAACCAGGTAAGCATGCTCTTCCAAAGAATGAATGAGACATGGGATAAATAGTTATAACTCACCCACCACCATCCAATATAGAAGAGATATTCTTTGAATACCATAAATAGACTCATATTGATTTATATTAATAGTGTTCTAATTACTATTTTTTAGGAAAACATAATCAATGTTATGTGCCTCCCCTATGAAAAAAAATTACAAAATGTATCAAATAATAATATCCTAAAAACAATATGGTATGATCCAACTAGAAACATATCTTGTGGTAGAATGTCATTACACAAAATACCTAAATATAATGTGATTGCTAAAAGACCATCCATTAACATAAGGTTAAACATGATGATTTGAAACTATACACTATTGAACCCCATGCATTCAAACTATCTGTTTCGTGTACAAGAATAAAATTTTTTCTGCTAATGAAGTATCATGTATATGAAATAAATATAACACATTCTAGATGTTTTCCACAATATCAAAAATAGAATGATTTTTAATGGGAATCCTTTGGAGCCCCATTACAATGTCAATAAAAATGTCCTCTCTATTCAATTCCAAAATGTGAAATGACTGAAATAAAAGACTAGGTAATTAATGCTTGGCCTTAACATGTTTACATATTTAGAAATGTGTCTTGATCCATCTAGTATCATCTTCACTCCCTCCCACAAATATTGTCGATGTAGGTTGTGATAAATTTTGGTCAAATCTAGATGTAGTACCCACATCGAGGCATGTAATCAATGCATCAACTCCTATCTCATTGATGTTGGTATAACCATGTCTTCAAAGACATAAATTATATCATACCCATTTATAGATTAATATAAAGGTGACTCTCCACATTCAAAACCATACCTCAAAACAATATATGGATCCTAAATATTTTTCTCCCAAATCTGGGTCAAATCTATGAATTCTCCTAATACTAATATGATCTTCATATCCTCTTATCCACATGAATGAAAAAATTCTTCTCATACATCATGTTCAACATCTACAACCCTTAATTAGACTAAATAACATCCTAATTCGTAATTTTTTTTGATTTCAAAGCATCAACAAAACTATTTCGCATCCTTAGAAAATGTGATATCTCAAAATCAAATAACCTAATAAAATCATCAAACATACAATTATAATTAATAAGTTCTTATTGGGAAAATATATATTCTAAACTCATATAATCCAAATATAGAGTATTATTTATTCCAAATAGATACTTCTACCTACAATTCAATGAATAAAAAATTTAATCTAACTTGACTTCATGTGTTGGTTAGCTCTATTCATGAGGTTTCAACTACCATGAACCATAGACCAAAACACATTCTCCATGAATCAATATTACTCCATAATAAATCATAGATGCATCATAGAAAACTGTTTAATTCTCCACTGGGTTGGGAATATACTTGAAAAATGCAGCATTAAAGCACTCCTTCAAATCTGGAAAATTATTTTCACATTACTTATAGAATTAATACATAACCCCCCTTATTTTTCATTCTCAATATATGTACTATGTAGTAGAAAAATCCATTGATGATGTTCCATAATATGTAGCTAGTGCCAGAAAATTTTGGATACCAAAAACATAATGTGTATAGTTATATTAAATAACTACCTCATCATTCACTCATACTACTAACAAACCAACCTCTGAGATGATGCCATTTATGAAATATACGTCATTGATCCATAGTTGGAACATATATTGAATGAAGAATATTTGATGTTATATTTGTTTATTTAGAAGGATGTCATGTGGTAGCTCATGGATATAATGAGTATATGAATTTACCATGATGTTACCCACATACAATACAACAAAATGATCTAAGTTCAAATGGATTGTATTATTGATGTAATCCATTAATAGTGTGGGTTTACTTATTATCCGTAATGAAAAAAAATCATAAATTCAATACCATCTTCTGAAAATAGAAAGAGGTATATTATAAGGTTATACTCTTATCTGATTATACCCTGATCACAAGATGATATTATAGAAATGAAAATATAAACTCAACTAGTGAAATAGATAATAAATACAGGGATGTGGATATCATTTATTCATAATAAATAGGTACATCAATTAGTAATCAACCCAAAACATCATGTTCTTTTTAATCGTATTTACTAAAAAAATCATGAGTACCCAAAAGGTACGTACTAATATAGATAAATCCCTATCTAATAAAATATTATAGATAAATATTTATATCCTAAATCTCTATTGGTAAAATTAATTAAGGTGGAATAGAAACTATCTCAAATCCAATCACGAGAACAATTAAAAATTCCACAACATTCTCTATTTTCAATCCTGATAAGTCCATTGTAAATACATCCTATAACATATCCATATAGGGTAAAATAAAATAATCATTTTTACCCCAATAATCCATAAGATGACTTCAAAATAGGAGGTAAACTCCACCAGTTTCTAATGAATAATCAATGAACATCTTATCTGAATATCCCGCTATCATATACATAGATTACAGTCACCCTTATGATACATAAATATAAAATCCATGTGGTAAAATTATATGCACTATTGGTATTCCACTAAACAGTCTATAACAATGATAATGTCAAATACTGAAATATCTAAACTATAAAAAAACTATATAAATTGATACTGCCTAACATCAAGAGAATAATCATTGACCAAATAGATGTTTTTCAACAATACCACCAATGGTTTTTCAATCATCAATACCCTACTCACGAACTCTACATACAAAAAATACTAATTCAAAAATTGTAGAGATAAAAAATAATGAGAGGTGATATTATCAAATAAGGAATTGGCTAGTGTAGAACATAATATAATTGTACCTCTAATTGATAATGGTACAACCCCAAAATCCACAATTTTAGGTTGAATTGTAGGGAACTACGACAACCATTTTCCTAGTAATGAAATCTATATCCCCTGAGGCACACCACCATTATGATATTGTATCTCTTTATTTGATTTCCCATGTCAATTACCTTAACCACTATGACTATAATAACTCAAATTTTTATTCTTAAATGAGGTTGATGACCCTATTCCTCGACAATGATTTAAATATTCCCTCCATCATTACCCATATGTCATGTTTTTTGACGACCCTTGGTAGATATACCATCATTAATCAAGATCATAACTCAACAAGTGGTCAAGTAAAATGAACACAAATGTTAAAAGGACTACAAAATTTGTTGAAATAATCATGGTTGTGATATAAAGTAATTGATCCTTCCCCTTAGCCACATTGATTTCCACTAGACTATATGTAATTCTCATAGAGACACTTTTTGTAATCAGATGAAGTAACTCATGATCATTTTGAAGAAACCAAATGTCCACTGGTGGAATAGTTCTTTAGGTTCCATACAAAAATAATATTTTTATTCAGAACATCATAAAACATTTTCTATCAAACAATATTCACTATCGATATAAACTATAATTTAATCCACCCCGAAATCTATTTCATGGAAGCATCCTCATGTATATACAATGATAGAAGGAACTATTAAAAATATATAAATTATACATAATATTTCATCAAGAAAACACTATCCTAGTTCAACCTTATGAACACTACTACCATCTCATACCTAAGTGCCTCAGTGTAAAATTTCACTATTAACATATAATTGAAATTCCATCAACAATATTTCCACCAATGACACATCACGATTCTAGATTTCCTCAAAAAACATAACATGACCATGTAACATTGAACCGACCATATTGACTATATTATATGAAGGATTCTCTATGTGTTCATGAATCGATTGGATAGACCCCATCTAGTACTCAACTACCTCATGTTCACACACTCTAGTGAAATTTGGAGGGTGGTACAATTGAAAGTAAATTGTCATGTTAGACATAGTATTAAAAAACCACCATTGGCATATTTTCATAATTGAAATTGACTAATAATTATTCTCGTAGAACATATCCTTATCTTTATCACAAAAAAAATTTGAACATCAAATAACATTATTATTGGATCATTTAAAGACAATTACATTTTTCATTTTTCTAAAAAGATTAATTTTTATAGAATATTAATATAATTCCAAACACATGTATTAGACACATAACAAATCATTAACATATTTTACATGATTTACTAACATAGAGAAAAAACAAGTCATCACCATTTTTTTGATGCATGGTCAAAACCAATGAACAATCACTACCATTAACAATCACACATCTAGGATATGGTGAACAATGGGTAAAATCATATTTGAATTACAATTTCAAATATGATGAACATTTTTCTCATAATTCACTATTTTATAACATTGATTTCATATTAGAAAACCTTTTCATTAAATGATACACCAGTACGATAACCACATTAACATGAAACATTTATCCAAAATGATTATTATTTATTAATTTTTAATAACGATGTGTGTCACAATAATTCTTGAGTACCATACCAAGACACATGTCAAATATCAGAAAATATTAGAATCAATAATCACATTGAAAAATAAGTGCATCACTGGAGGAGAAACAATATCCATATCAAACAAAAAAAAGAAATTAATATAATCTCACACCATGTACATGAATTTTCAACTATAAATGTTTTAGCTTCTCCCATAAATAAACTCATGAACAATGCTAAACTCTTCATATTCAACCTGCCTACATTTCAAAAATAGAAAAATAATAAATGAAGATAAAAACACATTGAAACCAATTTGTAATGTACCTACATGGGTTCCATACAATGGTACCCAGAGCTTGTGGGCCACATGCCCTAAATAATGCCTCATTATACCACAATTGTTTTTCATATTGCATCGAGGTCACGATATAACAACATGGATAGACCATATATTCTTTACCAATTATTTTCAATAGTGAAATTAAATTATTAATAATCAAATGAAACTAAACATAACCATAATAATACATGTATCACATGATGATCGAAACATGAATATTATATAAAAAACTAAACAATATATTTTTCATGCAATAATATGATTCAACTATCGAATGAAAAACAAAAAATAAGTATTCTAAATATCTAAAATGTGTACCCAAGACCAATTGTTAATCCCTTAACCATGCTCAATCCTGACTGAGCCATATAACAATTTTATCATTCCCATATTCAGTCATGAAAAAATGATGTCTATTTGAGTACTCATTAGGAAGCTTGAGTAGGGAGTGAATAATACATAATATTCCACCACTAATGACTTATAAAAAATATCTAGTCAATAATAGTTTATATATTTTTATAATTTATAAATTATAATTCATAATTTAAAAAAAGTATAACATTTCATTATTATTTTATTAACCATAAAAATCCCCATGCTCCATATGAAACCCTTATAGTCAATAAATGATTCGTTCATTACAAAAATTTGAAAAATCCTGATTGGTTATCAAGTATCAAAATACCTTAGTTATCATTTATCATTAAATTTCACTTCATATAATGTCCATTTGAAACCATTTCCAAATTCCAAATAGATGGGAGTTGTAGACTATGGCAAGAACCTCATGGGTATTTAGAGCATCAGTTCATGTCCCACAATCAATGGGGGTTTTCAACAAAAAATATGTATACCACATTATAATATTCATTTTAATAAATTTTGGTCGAGAATATCATGGCCATGAACAATTCATTATTTGGTGCATCTTTCTATGTCCAACAACCCATTTCAAAGTCATTAATTAATATCACATATATCACATTCATCATTGTTAATAAAAATTAACCCTACCATGAAAATTTCTCTTATTGGTACATAATTTCATCAATCATATAAATCAGAATCATTACATTAATCACAAGGATAAATATGAAAAAAATAATATGTAATCCCTCTATCAATATTTAATAAATACCCATTTACTCTTCAATGATATTCCCAACATCCCTAAATTATAACTATCATCTAATTAAATATTCCATAAGTTAAAAATTCAAGAATACCATCAATCAATCATCTTCATTTTAAAAAATTTTCCATTTTCATTTTCCCAATGTTTTACCAAATTCATTATCACATGGAAGTTTAATTTAATACATTCAATATCTAATGAAATTTCCCACAAATCAGTATTTAAATTTTATAAAATCATACAAATAATAAAATCAACCTTATAGTGTTTGAAAATTATACCACCTACATCAGGATCTTTTATTGATTCTAGACTATAGAAATCCATAAAATAAAGTAGAACAATATCATTCACAATAAATAGTGATATTTAAATGAGAATATCTAATTCAAGAAAAAAAATTTTGATCTATAATTCCATAGGTCTAAAACATAAAGGATGAAGGAAATAATCACACCAAAATAATAGAGAAATTTAGGTTAGATGGAGGAAACTAATCAGGATGATGATCACATACCTAGAGAGGTGTAGATATCTAAAATCGATCTCAAATATTCCAATATTTTTTTTTGGAATACATAAAATATATAACAATGAACCAATGATGAGGAAAAAATTATGTTAATGTGTGTTTGAAAAGAGTTTAAAATCATGGGGTATAGAATTTTAAAATTAATAGTCTAGAGATTAACTTCCACATAGATGGTTTCATTGGATGGGGGGAGAATTTTCCAAATCCGGTGCCTAGCCTAGTGGTCACATAGTTACTAGTAATAGGGATCATGGATTACAAATAAATTTTAAACCATAAAATACCTTTATGTATAATATTTCACTATATTATTGGGTAGGAAGCATGGTTTGGGATAACTAGGAACCAACTGTGCACCACCCACATCCCCATCAAAAAATGCTCAAATTCACTAATATTATCACCAATGTAAACCTCATTCCTGATATACCAAATACAGTGTAACAGAGTACATACATACGAACACGAGGCATTTATGTTTGATTATTTTTATCAAATAAAAATCAATTATTTATTTAAATATTCATCCAATATAGTGCACCGCCATGGTCGGCGTCAAGGAGGAAGCTCACACAACATTAAATTTCTATTGTGTCTAATGTCTCCAGATTAGTGTGAATCACTAAGAAGGGGAGGGAATGAATTAGTGATCCATTTAATTTTTTTTTATAATTGATACTTTTCTATTAAACTACATTGGCTGGTTAAAGCCTCAATCTATTCTTCTTGTGTCTCTAAGACTTACCTTGAATGATGGTGTCAATTTAAAAGGCCATAAACTGAAGTATTTACAATGGATGGTTCAAATACATAATATGTTTATTGTTGGTAATTATACCCATAACATATTTCCACTAGAATAAGATTAGTTATTACAATTGTCATTATAGAGTCACTTTGTACGTCTCATTAGTCTGACTGGCCAGCTTAAGAGTCTCATGTATGACTTCCTCTCGTCCCTCAATTTTATAGGATTCTTCTAGCTCTCGAATCACATGAGCATCATCCTTAATTGTTCACTTTGTATTCATTATAAATTATTGTTATTCTATTTCCACTCTGGATTATTGAGTTCCACTATCCTCTGTATCACATTAAGATTATTCAATAGCCTTTGGTAAGTTCTGGTGGACATTCCCAACTACTCTGATCACTTTTCTGATTAGTCGTCATTTTCACAGTTCTTAGGCAATTTATTATTCTTCAGATGAAGACCTGGACTCTATAATATCAATTCACGTTGTGCATAAAAACTCTTCAAGAATTAAAATTTTATTCATCACAATATCAAAAATGTCTCACTTCTTTGACTCTAAATTACAAAAAAAATCATATAAAAGAGCATCGTTAATTATGTCTGGCTTTAGTCTCAAACTCACTAAATTCATTCATGGAATGAATGGGATAAAATACCTCTTGTATCTGGAAATTTCAAGGATTTTCACATGTGGAAATAATCATGTTTGATTACATGCATCTTTATCTTACTTTTGAATATGAACTATCTTCACTTATTTTCTCCATATGCACATAGACCTTTGATACATTTTTTATGTTTTCATGTTCCTATATGCATAGAAACTTAATTTTTTTATTCCATCAATGAAAAAATCTATCGGTAAAACTCATTGATCATAAACTCAATATCATGTCTTCCTCCAACCCTATTTCTCTTCTTCTATTGTTTCTTAGCACACACAAATTTTATTTTTTAATTAATGTTCAAAGGGTGTGTTTTCTTTTTATTTATTCCTCCATATTCACATGTGCACTAACAATTTGGTAATTTATTTTCACTGCATACAAGTTGTTTCACCTCATGTGCATGTTTTCATGTGAACCATGAATTCCCTTATTCTTCTTTTTAGTACACCTGAAGGCTTGGGTTCTTTGTATTCATTGAGAGACTCAGGTTCTTTCTTCTTCAAACAAAACACACACAAGATTCAGTCTTCATGAAGCCTACATTTTCTATAAATACACTCCCCTAAATGCAATATATATATAAGAGGATCATGAATGAGGGTGTTTCTTCTTTTTGAAGACAAGTGATTACAAGTCCTTCTCCTCTATGACAAAGGTTCAGTTGTGTCTCTATTACAGAACGAAAAAGATCATGGATCATTCTTCATAAAGAACATCAGTGGTGAATAACAACAATACTATATTTTTGGGTTCTATTAATCACAAAGGGGGTTACTAGGAACCTATCTCAGGTTTGACATATTCTAGGCATAGAGGTTGTAGCATTGTTTTCACAAGTGATTCCCAACAATTATTTCCTGAACCAAGGATTTTTTTTGTTCTTATCTTTATGAACCACGAGTGGTGTGCTGTTCTCCTTCGAAAAAGGGAGGTGCTAGACTCTGCCTTTCATGAACAAGATAGATTCTCCATATCTATATTTATTTTGAAAAACGTGAGCTTATTTATTCAGTGATGGTAGCATTATATTTCATCTCTAGGATCATCCTTATATTTTTAGTGTGTGTTTATTCAAATCTATCTATATTGCATGAATATTGGGGATTTTAATTCCCGAGATTATTGGATTTGAATATTTCAAACACATGATATGATTTCCCAAACACCTCAGTTCATTTATCATTAATTTAGGCTTCCTAATTTCATGTTGTAATACTCATGTGCAAGCAAAGGGGAAGGCATTTAGAGCGTCATCATGATCTCTCGAGTGGCATGAAATGGCCTCCCAACATTAGTTGTTTCATCCACATGCGATATTCTTCATTCATTCCAGGCATAAAACTTTTAATGAATGCATGATATCGTGTCTATTAGAAAATAATCATGCATGATACATCATCCTCAATAATGGCCATGAGATTAATCTAGGTGTATATTTAGTGGCCATGGATTGCAATGGTATTGGGTGGCTCTTCATGAAGTCAGAGGTTGATGATGGCTCCACAACTATTGGATCAGATCATATCAATCAGAGATGACCCTAATTAAAAGGCATAGCGTGGATGAGTTGACTAGTTGAGATAAAACATAGGATATGATTTATGAAACTGATCATGTCATTGGATGCAAGATGTGGCATGCGATTGAGATCTCACCCGCGATAAGATGGATGGTGTAGATTTTGTCTGTTTTATTATTTCCCATAACACATCAATATGATTCATGGTATCCAGACTATTTAAATAAAAAGCCATGGAAAAATAGGCTCAAAATTATCCATCCCCCTCTATGGGTTCCAACCCACATCAGTGTTCTGTGGGAGTGCATATGGGGCCACAATGGCCTCCCCGGGCACGCTCGTATCAACCCTTATGCACTTGTCACACAGGTTGATCATCTTGTGTATTGTTGTGGGCTTATACATTGAACGCATGCCATGCACCTCATACGGGCTGACCTCGAGGATTCCCTTATGAACGGTTGACCCTCGGGTCCCTCATGTTCCTGAGGTTGATGTCCTTGGATGGCCTTGTAAGAAGGCCCATTCTTTTGGAAACAACATAGAACAAAATATACTTTGATAAAAACAAAGTAAAAAAAGATGATATTCCATATTTACTTACCATGCCTCATATTTATTAAATATTATTGTTTATTATTTTCCTTAAAAACATCTACATTCTACATTATTGACTAGTTCATAAATTCAATTCATTTTACTTATGAATCTTCGAATCAATAAAGGATGATGTTTGAGTTCTACGTCACCTAAGGCATTTAAATAATGATGAATGTTAATTTTGTTCTGAGATATTTGTTATCATTTAAATAAATTATGTGGAATATTTAATATCATATCATTAGTCATATGAATTGATTCAGAACCTTTATCCAATTAGAAATCATTGGATGGATCTTCCATTTTCATCATGCAAGAGAATATTCCATGGGGTTCATCAAGATGGTGTAAATGTGTGTGACATTGAATCAATTCAATGGAACATAGGGAAATCTCACTCAATAATCTAAACTCAAATGGTTAATGTCTAAGAATGAATTTTGATGATAAATAGTGATTCTCCAAATAATAGTGGAATTATTTTTGGAACAACATCACCTCTTCAATCATCATCAACATCACTTTTCCCCACACATTTTGATACATCTTGTCACCATATTGACATCTTATTGAGAACAACCGCAACACCATTCTCAACAATCTCCTTTTTTAATTTTTTTATCAATATTACATAAGGACACATTGAATGGGACAATATGTGTGCCAATATCTTCTCCCCCTTATTGGAAACCAATATCAAAGATGTGATGGGGTCTATGAAAAACATGTTCTCCTCCCTTTGAATAATATATTCTTGATTATTATTGATAGATATGGATGATTTCATATTGTTCACTAAGAAAATAGCCTTTAGTAAATCTACTATAAGTCTACATTGGGAAAACAGGTTGTATAAAACAGGAGAGATATGTCCATGGTTTTCAATGAAGTTCATAAACAACCAAACATGTGAAGTCATTCTTAGAGTGTATCAATTCTTATCACATGGATTGTAAATAGTTATATTTATCATTGAAATTCTTTATCATACACATAAATAACCAAAAATATTAAAAAGTAAATTTTTAAAGATAAATCACCCCTTTAATCACATCTTTTCATTCATCAAGCACTCACCAATATTTGGTATGATAAATACAATTAAGAGTAATATGTGAAATTGTGATTCGAATACGTCATGTTTTGAATTCTTGAGATGATATGAAAATGATGTTTTCTTATTACATAATCCATGATTTCATCTCCATTAGGTTGTCTCCAACTCATGGGGTGCACTCCCTTTGAATTACCATGGTAGAGAGTATCATCACATTAGCATGAAGATATGTATGTTGATAATCATAAATTGTTGGTCACTTCAAGTGAATATCCAATCATGAATAATGATTCTTACTTGTAATTCTAAACATTACTCATGTATTTATCATCTTGATGATTCCCTTAATCATTAATTCCATGAAATATAAATGAACATATATAACAAAAATACGAGTATTAATGATGTAACACTTATGAGTTTCTTTAATTGAAGCACGTGGGCAGTGAGTTTTCTATAAACCCATGAACGTCATTCCTTGGAGCTCTAATGTGACTTGTCCTCTTCATGTGGTAGTTTTATATCCATTAGATATATTGACCATTCATTGTTTTCATAGACCCTATATTTCCATTCACCTTATAAATGTGTGGATTACATGTATTTACTTCATCCAGTAGAGAAGTAGCATTTATTGGGGAATCTTGATCAATATTTTCCATTTGTCATGGTAAAATAGTAAAAAATTTGTTTTCCACATGTCCAGCATTCTTCCACCTTCCGCATAGAACATGTGAGATAAGTGGGTTGTCATTTTATCACAAACTATCATGAATTTTGAATTCTTATTTACGGGGACTTATGTATTTTCCTTTTTCCTTATCATTATATCATAATTCATTTTCAGATTATTGTAGTTATCTAGCAATTTTCAAATGATTTGGACATATTACTAAACACACTTTTTAATTTTTTGGCATAGATCATCCACACAATATCATCAATTCTTTAATGTTACATTTACTAAGAAAAATATCAAAATTATCTTCATGAATGTATTCAATCTATCAATTATTCTTCTAGATTTATTTCCATTTCAATATGAGATTTAATTTATTAATTGTTATGACTTGTTTTCAGTGATCCATTGTATGGTCTTTTATTACAATATAGAATCATATTTTCTTCATTAAGAATATATTTCTGGTATCCAACTTAGAAAACTTCTTAGGAAGAGTTTGTTTCAATGTTTTTTTGATTTTGTGTTTTAAATATTCACAATAGAAGAATTTTCAACTCTTTTTTCCATTCTATTTCGTTTTTATTGGCATGTGCTTATTATATTCATTTTTCATGATGTGTGGGGTAATTAATCCATAATTCATGATAACTATTACCACATCTATTGAAATTTTCAGGGATGTATTCAAAATATTCATATGTATTATTGATATATAGATTCCTCTTCATCTATTTATTATGTCATTGCATTATTGTATTCTTCGTATCAATAAATATATATCACATAAATGTAGTCCTTCCATAATTTTCATATACTGACATATTATTCCAATAATCATTATTCTGTTTCCAAAACATCCTTTAACATGAAGGGTAGATAATAAATAATTTTTAATTTATTGTAGTGTTAGTATGACTAAATTTAGTATATTGATGTTTATAGAATTGTATTTATTTAATTGGATCATCAAAATGTCAATTTTTCTTCATAATCATCCCATAATATATCCTTGAAATATTTATGGATGTATCAATATTTTTATCAATGAACAACTTACATGATTTTAGCATTGAACTTGTACTTGCCTGTGCAACTACATTAGTAGAAACAGATATAAATGTGTCATGGGATACCTAATTGTTGGAGGATGTTTCCATTGTATTAAAGGGTTATTTAATATTTATCTTGGAATCATATTCCTTAATTCATACATGAGTGGAAACATCTCTTCTTTCAGATATTTGGGATGTTCCAACTTAGAGATAATAATTATTCTTTAATTTCACAACCATCTATAAACACTTCATGTTTAGGAGGTTAATTTCATCTTCAAATGATCAAAATTTTCATTCATAATTATCCTTCATCTTTGTCATTTGGTCTCCATGAATATTTTTAATCTTTGTAAAGAAATTTCAAGAAACATTACCTTGTTATATATATCATCAGGTTTAATATCATTAACAACCTTAAAGACATTGTGAAACAGATCAAATGCATGGAAATATTCTACGAATACAATATCAATGAATTATTTCTCCCAAATACTTCCCTGTAATTTTTTTATGACTTCATCATATCATTCATTGCAATGAATTTTATTTTATTCCTTTTCAACCGTATGTTTGATAAGTGAGTTGGATAGAGAAACCCTTTTATCCAGTGCCTCTTCTATGGATTCAGAAACTTCTTCCAGCTGTAATTTTTAATACTAAAGAGTACTAATGCATGCCTAAATTTTTCAGTCAACTTATCTAAGGACATTAATCAGATAATCTTTGAGTATATATTCAATATCCCTACTTGAAACATAATTATCATAACTTAATTATTCTTTATGAGATGGATAATATGTATTATCACATGTTGTGCCTTTTAAATTTCCTTAAGAAGAAGGTGTCTTCTAATTTGTTGTCATATTATTATTTATAATTCATGATTGTTTCTTTATTCTATTATTTATAGTCTTGGAAGATATCACCATTAGAAGTTTCTCATTCATCTCCTCAAATCATCAAATCATAAGGAATCCCTAGGATCATTTAAGGGGGACCTCCCTCAAATACCGATCGAAGTGTCCAGATCAGTGTGATTCACTTATAGGGGGAGGGAGTGAATCAATGATTACTTTATATCGTTTTATTAATTTACTAATTTCATTTAAACATATATATCATGTTACATCATCAATAACATTTTCATTTGTCTCCAAAACATACATTTAATGATGCTATAAATTTAATGGTACTGAACACAATGATTTATAGGGATCTATTTAGAGACCTACTCTTTACTGTGTTGTTTAGTCCCCCCAACATAGATTTTCCACTATAATCAGATTAGTAATTACAATAATCGATATAGTTCCACAATGTATATCCCATGATTCCCACATGGGGGTCTTTATATTGTATCCCTTCGTGTTACCATAGTCTCATTAGCTAGGTTCAGAGTCTCATTGATGTTTTCTTCTCCACCCCGAATCTCATACATTTTTTCTATCTCTCGTGCCACATGAGAAGCTTCATTCATTTTTCACATTTTATTAACATTGGATCAATCTTATGCTCTTCCCATATAGGATTATTTAATCACATATTCATGTGTATCTCAATAATAATATTCAAAAACTTTTGGTAATGGTTGTTTTCCTTCCTCAATAAATCATATCACTTTTATGATCATTATTTAGTTTCACAATGCTCAGTAACTTTAGCATCATCCGATTTATATCGAGAATCAATAATATGTGTGAAAGTGGTAAAAATATCCCCTCCAAGGATTCAAGAGTTATTCATTACAAATTTAGCTCAGTATGACTTCATGGACTCTCAATTTCTAAATAATAATATATAATTGCATCATTAATTATGTCACTATCCAGTCTCAAAACTCAATTACATCATACATGTATTTCATGGGATTAAATACCTCTTGTATATAGATATATCAATGTATTTCACACAAGAATGTTTTAATTCATGATTTCATACATGGATCTCATGATTTTGAACATTCACTATCTTCTATTCATTTCTCTATATGCAAACACACTTTTGGTTCATTCATTATGTGTGCACATGAAATCATGCATGAATTTAGTCATCCTTTTTTATTTCTTTTGTGAAGGCCTTTTTGTTTAAAACACTTTGATAACACACAAAATCTCTTATCATTATCATTTTTTCATTCTCTTCTTCATTAGGGTTTTATCATAAACATACTTCTTCTTTATTAATTAGTGTTCAAATGAGGTGTTTTCTTTTTATTTATTCCACATTCATCACATGTGCACACACACATTGATAGACTGTTTTCATTGCATTCATATGGATTCACCTCATAAAGAAGTATGCATGTGCACCCTGATTTCTCTAATTCTTCTTCTGCGTACATCCAAATTCATGGGTTCTTTGAATTTTCTAAGAGACATGGGTTCCTATTCTTCAAACAGAACACACACAAGATTTGTCCTTTATAAAACCAAATACATATACAAATACAAACCCCTGAAAGTAGTGTATATATAAAAGGTAAACGCAAGTGTTTGTTTCTTCTTTGTGAAATTAGTAGGGCACTATTTATTCTCATTCATGCCCCCAGTTTGTGTGGGTCTCCTTTACCAACATAAGAAATAAATTTATTTATTCATCACAAAAAAATGGTGTGTACTTTTGGTTGTGTGTGTGAATTGTCTATGAATCCTGACAATGGTTCCAAAAACCTATCATTTGTTTGATATATTTTATGCACATAGGGTAAATCGTTTTTAGTGTGTGGGATGCATGAAACTACTTTTTCAATCGAAAGGGTTTTATAGTTCTTATCTTTAGGAACCACAATTTGTGTGAAATTCACTATCAAATAATGAAGTTGAAAGAATCTATCTTTCATAAACTAGAGAGGTTAAATTTATCGATGTTTCATTGGATTTGAATATATAAACATTAGGATATGTTTTCTTGAATTTCATGTTTTGGTTCTATTAAATGAGGTATTCCTAATTTCTATATGTAATCGTTAGTTAAATGAGAATAATATTGTATGCTGATCTTCTTCTTGATCACACTAGTGGCATGACGTGGCCTCACACCTTCTTTTTCTTTAGACACATGTGATCTTCTTCATTAATTGAATGCATGAAATTTTTAAGGCATTCATGATATCATGTTGCACATATGATAATAATAAATCAGATTTATTCCTAAGTAGTGTACATGAGTTCGGTCAAGGTGGATCTACAATGGGGACAACGAGTAGCCTCATCAGGTGGCTCTCCATGCGGTCAGTGGATGAAGATGATTCCACAACCATTAGATCAGATCAGATTCATGACATACAACCCTAATTAGATGGCATAGTTCTGTTGTTATGAGAAGATGATATAAGGTGGTAGATTGAAAGGACGATACATATTGCCTCGTGGAATGCAGCATGCGACATACGGTTGATATATCATGAACGATCAGATGGACGACATAGATTAAATCTGCATTTTTAAATATCGTCCTAAATAAAAATTCACTATGGTTGAGGCGAAATTAATTAAATATTCAAGGAAAAATCGGTTCATAAATCTCTTTCCCCCTCTCCTTGTGATACTGACACCAGTTTTTTGCGGGTGCACTTCTACACCCAATTCCACCTCCTTTAGCGGTCTCCAAGCACTCAATATGCATTTTCCACATGGGTTCATCCATGTTCATTCTCCTCCTAGAATATAAAAGGCCCTCAAGTGCTGAACCACTTGCGAGGCTAGCCTTGATAATTCTCGTAGTCATGGTTGACCCTCAGGTGTCGCATGTGACTAAGGTTGAGGTACTCTTCTATCCTTGCATGGATGCTCATTCTTTTGGAAAATGCATTAAACAAAATATACATTTGTTAAAAAAATACCTATATGATATGAAAAATTTAAATACCATGCACATTATTAATTATCTATTTTTATTTATTATTTTCCTTCAAATCCTCATAATAATTATTCAAGGTTCAGATCATGAATTCCAAACTTATTCATTAAGATTAATTCAATCAATAAAGAATGATGTGTGAGTTCTACTTCACCTCATGAATTTAAATCATAATTCATGGTAATACTGATTAGAGTGATGTGTGATCATTTATACACAAGTATTTGTATTTTTAATATCACCACATTAATCATGTGAAATGATTCACAACCTTCATCCAATTAGAATTCATTAATGGATCATCCATTTTCATCATGCAATAGAGTATTTCATGGGTTTCATTAAGATGGTGTAAACAATTATCACATTGATAAAAGTCATTGGAACACAGTACTATCTCAATAAATTATCATATATTCAATTTGGGGAATTTCCAAGCATGATATACTATGTGAAATTGTGATTCTCCAAATATTAGTAGAATTTTCATTGGAACCACATCCACTCTTAAATAATCATTAACAAAACTTTTCTATAGACATATTGACACTTCTTGACACATTATTAACATTTAATTGACAACAAATGAAAGATGATTCCAAAATGTATCTATTAATATTATATTAAATTTTAATATAAATAATATACAATCTATTAGTTTAAATGATTCATGAATATTGATAAGTATATATAATTATATTTGGTTAAAACGAATGCAGATAAAATGATGTTTGACGGAAAGGAGATCCTCTGAGGAGAACAATGAGAATGAAACCACATCATCCCCTTATTAGTTTAAAATATATTAATGAATATGATATATAGTATCTGTGAATATCCTCTTCTAATTATTGTTTTCAATATATAATACAATCAACGATCACATATAAAAATCACATCCACATCCTCGGTTGTAGAAAATACTGCTGATGTAAAAGTTAATCCTTGGGATGCAATTGGAAACACAAAGTCACCTTACCCACTAAGATCCACGATAAAATAACACATATATTATAATAAAAAATAAACAAGAATGTGAAATTAAATGCTTTTAAAACTATATTTATCCCAAGAGAACATCTTCACGGTAATTATTCATGATCACAGGTTTTAGAGATCAATGTGTATAACAATAGGTCTGAAACAAAAAAGATTAAAAATATGAGAATGAGAGGTAGAATAAGATTAAAATATATTAAAATATGATAATATTACTAAAAGAAAAATGAACAACCTAACTATAAAAAATGGACACCCATTATTTCAAATACATTGAGAAGGAGAGTAGATAAATTATTATATGTATGATGAGTGAAATCATGGCTCTAGAATCATTCCTCTAAATGATTTCACGTGGTAGACCAACATATACGATTAATGTTAAATAATGATTTTCGTGAAATTTTTTCCCCAATATATATGTTTTTATCCTATAATTTATGCTTCATCATCCTTGTCAAGAAAATGTTTTGTCCATTTAACTTTGAAAATTATTATTTTGAGAATGGTTTCAAATTAGACCACCAATTACAGTTATCAAATGGCCGCAATGAGGATGGAATATCACCACAATAATTAATGGTATAATTATAAATTAAATTGTATTTCATATAAATTGTGAATAAAATTAATAAGAGTTGTTTTTCTAGAGTTATGTCTCTATTACCGATGTGTTTCAACACTATTATCAATAAAAATTGGTCAACATCAATTTAAATTTATTTTATTGATATATAATCATCTCCTAGTTAAGAAGTTAATGATTAAGATAATAAATAATAAAATATTATAAAATAATAACATATATTGGATTTAAATATAAAATTATTTACGTGAAAAATGATATTTATTAAAATCTATCAAAATTCATGAATTAAGAAATTTTTGACATTTTACCCCAAAACAATCAATAAATCAAAAATTAATAAAAATAAGATAATATTTATAAAATTTTATTTTGTAACTAAATTATATTAATAAAAAATGTTGAAAATATCTGTTTCATCAATTCCTAAACTCAAAATACAAGCCTTTAATCAAGAATAAAATATAAACATTGAAAATAAGAAGATATGAATGATACAAATATTTTAATTCCAAAGAAATAAAGTCATACAATAATAATTTCTAAATAACATTATCAAAATCTGAATAAATATTAAAATCATATTTCATTTTTTTAATTAATAAAAAACCATACTTATTATACTTTCTCCCTTTTTTAAATAATGGAACTTTTTTTCTCATTCACTCATCTTTTTTAATTCATAATTTTTGAACAATTTAAATCATGATTTACATCATTATTATATTTATTATAATGTATCATGGTACATTTAAAATGATGTTATTATCATATCATGGAATAAAAATCCTTATTTTTAGGTTAGTTAATGAACTAAATTATACACATTTTAAATAATAATGTCACATAAAATCAGGAGGTCTTTGTTAAATGGTTCCAATTACTATGAGGATTATGGTTGGTACGAATTAATAATTATTGTTCATGTATGGGGTAATCTATAAATTATATTTCATGATATCAAAATTAAAATCTCAATGATATTATACCATTTAAATTGTAACTCCAGTTTCAACTAAAATTAATATATGTTCATCATTCTGTAAAGAATAATGAATGATTTGTGAACCCTGTTGAATATTTTATATTATTATTTTTATAATGATACCTTCAAATTTATTCAAAATTTGATTCATAGAATAAAAATATCTTACACAACATAACCACTTACAAAAAAATAATTGGACTAGTAATTGTGATTTATGGTTTTCCAAAATAAAAACCCATTTTTCTCATTTCGTTGGTTCTATAATTCAATTTACATTTTTTAATTTATTGGTGTAAAACAATTAACTATCATGATATAAATAAAAACACTAATTTATTTCCACAATAATCAATAATGAAATTTTTCCCAAAAAAATTTATCAACCAATTACACCGTGATTACTTTAAATTATTAATTCAACATTAAATGATCATAAATGTAACATGAGTTAGGTAGGAATTGATTTAAAAGGAATGAAACATGACTCATCAAGATAAATTAATTTCATAGTCTCTATGGGATAATTAATTATTTATGTAACAGTGTTATTTTAAGGATAATTTGTATACAAGGATTTTTTTAAATTTTTTTAATTTTTTTTGAAATGTCATTTCCTCTAAATGATCAAATTCATGTTCATTTTTGTTACATGTAAAAATATCAATCATAAAACATGATTAAGATTATATAGTGAATATATTGGTCTAGAACCCCATCCGGAATTGTAAATAGGACGATGCTCAATAACTCAAAGAATCATTAATAAAAAAATGAATTCACATGAATTTTATAAATTTAAATCATGAAAAAGTTGTAGATAAAATTCATTAACATGAATAAATTTATTCCATAAAATAAATTATCATTATTTTAATATACATGCTTCAAATTAATATTAGTATTCACTATTCTAATCATTTAATTTCATTAAAATTTATCTCTAAAAATGGGATCACTGGAATCCCAAAAATCTCACGTGTCCTAAATAAGTCAACAAAATAACTGATCAAGATGGGGTATGATGTTTCTTATTTAGTTTTTTAATCATGTTTTTAAAAAAGATAAGTTTTTTAAATAATGAAAATTATAGGTGATATCCCATTTTATATGAATATTGTCTGATTTATTTTACTATTTATTAGTTTTTCATATCAAAATAATACAATAATTTAGAATTACTAAATTAATCCTAAGGATCATTTCATTTAAGCAAAATAAATTAATATGGAGTAATATTTCTTCATTATTAATCCTGAAAATAAAATTGATTTATAAATTACAATGATTTTAATTGAATAAAAATGAATTAAATTAAATGATAAATCATGTAGTGATCCCTGATGTTGGAACAAAATTATTTCTTCATCCATATAGAATTAACAATTATTATCCATAATTAAATGGTATGTTGATATTCTTAGACTTTAACAACCACATGTTGATTTTCCAAATCATCCATTTCACCATTGTTGTTTTTTAGAATGATTCCATGTATAGAGTAGACTATATCTTCCAACATCACAATATTTTATAGTTTTCAAGGAGGGTATATGATTAGGTATAGAGTATACTTCTTTATGGTCAGTAATTTTGAATGATATTATTCTATAGCTAGTGGGTTTTCATGGTATTCTTCATTAAAAAGAATTTCAAATTGAATGAGAATGTGTTATTATATTCAATGAAAATTAAAATATTTGAATTATTAATATTAAATTATTCGGTAGAAAGCTAAGATACATTTTTATTGGATTTAATAAGGATATATATATACATCTTCTTATGAACATCCTGCAACCCATATTCCAAATTTCCATTTATCTCAATATATTCCTCAACATGTGCAAGTAAAATTTATTCATATTATTGTATGGAAAATCCAGGAATGACCGTATCGAAAAATTCAAAACCATAAAGAGTGAATCATAAATCAAATTGAATAAAAGAACAAAATAAATATTTTATGAATATTTCATATTCATTATTTGGTTGTGGTTGAATCACATATTTAGTGATAATTACCCTCCTTAAAATGAGTCTTTGGGGATTGAAGTATGTAGTCGTGCTCCTGCACCAGTTCATTAAATTGTAGAACCTGATTTTTTTATTCTTCTTCCATGGATAGTAAAACGAGACATAATATTGGATTGTTTATTTTTTAATATTGGATAAATCATTTTGTACCTCATATTATTTCTAGATTTCATCCATTTCTTGTAAATCTACAATTTATACATTTTCAGGATAGTATACATCAATATGAATCAACCATCTATGGTCAAACTCATCATGGATCTAATAAATTTGATGTTTTTGATGTTGATACTTCTAAAACATGGCCTCCTCATCAAATATATTCTAAAAAATTAGGATAGAGAGGTGGATCGTCTTCTGTTTCAGGTTTACATTTCTCGATGGATACATTGAATTTATCTATTTAAAATCCATTTTTCTTTCCAGATCATCTAGTGTATCACTCATCTATTCCACTCGATCTTCTGAATAAATATAATAAACTTAGTGTTTTTATCACCCAAAATGAGTAATAAAACCATACATAATAATCAGAATCAGTATACATCATGGTATATGTTTTTTTATTTTGAAAATGATAATGTTTTTGGGTTTTTATGAAAAATATTTTTTGAATGTGTTGTAACCCCCAAGAAATGGATCTAAACTAATGAGTGAGGTTTTTTAAATCCCTATTGAATAATTTAAATTATATATCAGGCAATATTGTTTGTACATATGGTTTCTCTCATAGAGGAAGCTCAAAAAACATAAAATTTATATTATCACAATTATTATTATATATAATTTAAAACAATATAATATAATTTTTTTGACTGTTAATGATTTATGGAAAATTTATATAAAAATATATATTAATATAATTAAATTTTGAAAAAATTAAGGAAGAATAAATGATGTTTAATTGATATAATATCCACCAAATAGATCACCCATAGTTAAACATGAAGGTATCATTATTAGA
The DNA here is from genome assembly GCA_963277665.1 of Viscum album. Classification (NCBI taxonomy): domain Eukaryota; kingdom Viridiplantae; phylum Streptophyta; class Magnoliopsida; order Santalales; family Viscaceae; genus Viscum; species Viscum album. The sequence goes on along the minus strand of OY728152.1, from coordinate 1,323,212,519 downwards.
TTCAATTTTTTTAATTAAACATCTAAAAAAATGTTTGAATATCCTCTATTAGTTTTGGTTCTGAATATATAGTGAGCACAACAATTAGTGATATAATACAAATTCACCACCTCTATTGAGGAGAAATATTATTAAAGAGAATATTAAGCCTTAAGAGGAAAATATTAACACAAAGGAACTTTACCTACTCAGATATCTCTTTAAATAAATATTATAAAATAATAAAAAATAAACATAAATGTGAAATGAAAAGTTTTCGATAATGAATTGATCCCATGTGACCTTCCTCGGGATAGTTACACATTATCATGATTTGTAGATATTATAGTGGAGAAAAATGGTGTGTAATCACTTATCATTTAAAATAAGAGAAGTAGAGGAAGTAACAATGTATAATATATTAATAATTTATAATACTATTAAATTTAATAAAAAATAAAAATCTTTTGAAAATGGATACATAGAGTTTACAATATTGTAGGGGAGTGGATTCATTTATAGAGGCAAGGGGAGTGAAATATATGTTCAAGAATCATTCCAAAAAATATATCACTTGGAAAAACTAATTAATTAACTAATATATAATATTTTACTAAAAGAATGTTGTTCGAGAATATATGTTTCATTTCCCCCCGTAAATTATTCATCACACTACATGTTCAAAAAATTTATTCCCAATAAACAGAAAATTATTTTTGGATGATTGTTTTTTAATGGCACCTGAAAATTATTGATTACAATGGATCCACTAATGGATCAATTTATCAATTATTTTTAAATATATATTTGTACATTAAATTATCATTAAAATAAAATAGGAATTTCATTAATTAAACAATTTTATTCATAATTACATCCCATTAATGAGGTGGGGTCCACAATGTCATCACAAAAAATATTCAAAATGATATATATTTTGGTCCTATTGATGTTTTAATCAACTCTTGGTCTCGAATGAGAAGTCTGATCCCATAAATTAAAAAAATCCTTAAAAATTGAGTCATTAAAATAAGATAGATATATTAAATGTAATGATTGAAAATTAAAAGTTATTAAAATCATTCTAAATGAATGAATTAATGAGATTTAAAATTTTATGACAATACATTCCATAAATCCAAAATTGGCCTAAAAAATCTCAATTATAAATATTAGTAGGGTTTAAGTTATATAAATACTTATATTAAATTTTTAAATTATAAAATCTATTATAATACTCTACCAAAATGATATGATTATCAATAGGTGTTGTAATTTTAAAAATTAAATTTCCGAAGGGGGATAATTTAACAATAAAATTTTTATATATAATGAATTTTTCATTTGAAAGATAATAAATTTAATATTATTAATATAGTATATTGTAATCAAATAAAAACATAATAGTTATTTCAATAACTGAGAACACTATAAAAAACCCATTATAATTGAAAATATTAAAATAGTTTATTATCAGGTAAATTATATCAAATTGACCACCTTATTTTGTAATTGTGATGAAAAATGTAATATTGAATCCCAAAATTTGTAAATTAGTGAATATTATAAAATAATGAATATATAATCGTGAGATTAATTAATGTGAATAATGAATGAAATAAAAATGATATGTTTTTATGAGGTAATATGACCATTATAATATTAATATAACAATTTTCAATATAATATAAATTATTTTCAATACATACTTGAAAAATAGAATAGATAATCATCCTCAAAATATTAAATTTCATATAATAATGTTTACCATAAATTAATTTCGTATGTATATATTTTTCGATTCAATAAATATAATAACAAAAAGTGATCTTTGATGATATTATATAAACTTTTATAATATCAATAATCTAGAAGTATATCATAATAAATATTTCTCTATTTTAACAATTTATAAATATTAAATTTTCATGAAAAATTATGAAATATAGTTTATTTTTGAAAAATTCACATAATAAATTCCTAAGGGTAATTTTGTGTAAATTCAGTGGAATATTTTTTTTAGCTAAGTAGAATAAATATTTTTTTCATATTTTACATGATTTAAATTTATTCATTCATTATTAAAAATGAAATATCGAATTATATAAATTTACGATAATCTAATATAATGTATCATATATTCAATATTTCATTAAATAAAAATTTGAATCATAATAATTATTTTCAACATTCGTTAATATAATGTATTAAATTAATTTTTTCAATTTTATATTTTTCAAATTTTGTTTTCATAAGATAATGAATTAATGATTCAGTGGGTTATTTTGTATTAATTAAATTTTTTAAATGTAATTAATAATTTAAAATTATATCACCTAAAATTTTTACATTGGAAGTTGTAGTTCACTAAATATATTACTCCCAAAATAAACCCCCCTAATCTATAAATTCCCCCTCTCATTACCACTGTAAAATCACATTATATCCACATAATAAAGACAAATATCATTAAAATGGACATTTTTATCTCATTACTTTGATTACTTACATTCATTAGTCATAAATAAATATATAATGAAGTTGTTATCATTCATAATAAATTAACTACCGAATTAATGGTATATGATTCCTTCATCTTTCCTTTTAACATCCATTTCACATGATGATTCCCATTAATTTATTCCATTCACTAAATATCTAAAAATATTTATGAAATACAATTTATATATTTTCAATATATTGAGCTAGTATAGTGAATCATTTTTCATAAGTTTTATATATTCTATGTCACTCATATCATCTTGGGACAATATTCCAGTAACTGATGGTTAACCTCCAATTAGCGTGTTTACAATTTTGTTTTTAATCAAATACATTATATATTGGCATCATAAATTATTTATGATATATAGATATGAAAATAATTTCATTAGAATTTTTCTGAAATAAATTTATTATTTTCTAAAATTAAATAATCAAAATGAAACAGCTCAATATAAATCACCATGTACGGTATCAGATATATTAAAATGATATTCAAGATCCTGGTTCACAATAGGTTGGTGATTAGTCGTTAGGGACAATGAGTGTATCAGGGAGATCATATACTTCATAATAAATTCGATACATGATAAACATATATAAATTTATCAACGAATATATTAATGTGGAGGGTAAAATAAATATTAATTAATAACATGTGTCATGAATTTTATATATATGTATATACATTCTGGGATCCCGTTTAGAAATTATATACTATTCTATATAAAGAGTAACAATTTATATATAAAAATAATTTAGAATCCATTACACTCCCTTCATGTATAACTTCCTAATCTATGATCAATTGATAAAATGTCTACAATTGAACCCATAACATTATTGTCGTCACAAATAATTATAATTATATATTAATCTACTAATTTATATGGTGTGATGTCACTCTAGTCCCCCAAGGCTAGATATGTGACTCCCACAAACCCACCTCCCAAAGGCCAAGGGTAAGAGAGTGGCGCTGAAGTTTTCACCCTATAAGTGGGAGGAATTTTGCAGAGTACCTGCACACACACATATAACAACATCCCTTCAAAACCAGAAAAGAGAACATGAATTATACTAAACAATCATAGAGTGAAACAGTTTAATTGAATGTAAATGGGAAAGAATATAATCACAAAAAATAAAAACATATCAAGTGAATGTACATGATCTATGGAAAGGTGTATGCTAAAAACCCCACCTTATGGGTATGTAAATAATAGCTTTCAGAAGCCCTAAAATTATTTCCTCTTTGACTTGTCTGAATGTAAACCACCTGGACCTCGGCCACCATATCCTCCGTAATGTTTTTGGTCGTCTGCACCAGACACAACACATGCAGACAAAACCTGTGGTATAGTGAGTAATAAAATACATAGTGGGTTCCCCAGACAAACATGGAAAGAACACAAAGAAATCCACAAGAAAAACATGAATCATGATCACAAATCATGACCATGAACCAGGACATCTTACTAAAGAATAAAATAATGTATGGAAAAAATCACTAGGAAATATGAAACTAAAAACCTTGGACTATTGAGGTACTTATCCCAGATTAGTACCATTGTTCTTCTGGGCCACACATAGCCACTTGTACTTGATCCACAAAGGGCCACTTAGAGATGATCCACATAGGGTCTCTGGGAGAATATCCACACATGTTCCCAAAGATATTATCCATAGAGGGTCTCTAGGAGAGGATCCCCATAGGGATTCTTGGATCTGATCAATATAGGTAATCTTGGAGCTGATCCACACTGAGTATCTAAGAGATGATCCACACATGGTCTCATGGATATAATCCACACAGGGTTTCTTAGAGCTGATCCACACATGGTCCCAAAGAGTTGATCCCCACTGGGTCGTTAGTAGATAATCCACACAAGCATGTTAAGATCTAATCTACACATGGTTTCTAGGTGATGATCTACATAGGGGCGTAATGATCCATTCCATACATTTTGGATAAGAGCTGATTGACACAAGGTCACTAAGAGAAGATCCACACATGGTCCATATATTATCATCTCACCAGCCAGGGGATTCCCACACGAAGCGTGCTTGATTCACAGAGAATATACTCCTCATACCAATCATCATATATCATCATCTAATAAATTTTCATTAGAACATGCCAAAATATCTACCTCGTCTCAATTGATCAATACCGAAAATGTATTGTCAATCATAGGCACTGTATAAAGGTTATTGGGTTTTTTTGAAAGGGGAGTATTGGGTCAATAAACTCGACCCGGATCTAGACAAACAATAATAACTTGTGTGGCTTGTACCCTACTCAGTCGTGTGCTGAGTGGGTGCATTCCATCTCATGACCAACACAGTGGGCCACACGTTTCCCCCCTTGCATGTGGTTGGGGACCACATTCCTCATGATGCCGAGGCCTGTAGTTGTGGGTTGTGGTTGCATGGCGATCCACCAAAGCAGCTTGGTGGCCGGTACCAATGACCCCAGCCACATTCATGGAAGGTGGAGGCTCCTACTACACAATCTCCCCCATTCCATTTGTGGCATTCCTTATGGAACGTTGTCGTGGCACACCACCACCCCCTGGCTTCCACCACATGCTCTTTTTGTGGACCCCCAAGTCTTCTCTGATGGTCAATTCATCATGACATTTTTCATTACGTACTATTGGGGATTCTGTCTTGCCAACAATGTCAGCTAATCCTCCTTGACACCATTTGAAATATGCGAACATAAAGAATGCACTAAATCACATACGACGGAGGGGAACATTCCCTATTCATGTCATCATGCACCCTCTGAGTTAGAGGTTTATAAACATGGGATAATGATTGATATTATATCACCATTCTATCCTGATTCAATCTCAATAATAGAGTACCCTCTCACAAAGACCATTTATTTTTGTATCAACCTATTTCTGGGTTGATCTGCGTTCATTGTTTTACATAGAAGAGTATGGAATCACTATAATAAATCAAACCCCTACTAGAGTAGCACGTTTGTTGGAAATGATCCGATGGAATGGTGGAATAAGAACATGTCTATTGTTCTTCACTCCACTATCTATTTTTTGGATATCGTTAGCACTATTTGTAGTTACCAATGATAGCTTCATGGAAAATCCTGGATTTTACCATCAATCCTGCATTTTTTAATCCACCAATAATGGATGAAATGGGAATCTATGTTACAGTTATGTTATCTTAATAAGTTGTTACCCGACATCACATAGGTAATGAAATTTTCATTTTCATCATGTTATATGCAAATTCACTAAAACATTTTGAAAATTAATAAGAATAAATTAAAACATGTTTATTTTATTTTTATCAATTTCATTAAAAACATTGAAAAATAACATTTTCCCTCAACCTTCACCGGTCTTGTTTATGTACATTCTAGGAGAACTCCACCATTCTGATTTCAATTGAGTAGTTAGATTTATTATCTGAGGGCTGGTTTAAAATATATTAAAACCCCCTTGTAAATTTAAATAAATGAACTAAAAAAGTTAAAATTTCAATTCCAGGTTCACCGGGCCTCAAAAATTAGTGTTGTAAGACATACTAGTCCCAAAATAATTTCATATAATTTGAAAATAAATTACACTATGTTTCATGGACAACTTATTACCCTCTCCTTTTAGGGATTCATGTGCCCATAATAAAAAATAAATAAATAAATTGACGTACGTAGCATAAATCTTATCATCCCAATCCCATGTGCTCTCTAGGACAATCCCATGCTTCCATAGAACCCGAAAAAGTGGAATCCAATTACCAAAAAGGAACCACTACCCTCGATCCTATATTTCCACTATGTACATCGCAAACGTCATCCCATCCTTCACGTCCAGCTCACCCCGTTGAATTACATGTGTTAGATCATTCATGTACCTCCTCAGCCACAATACATGGAAAACAGTGTACACCCGATACTTCTATGGTGGGAGAGCTAGGCGGTACCCCACTTCACCAACTATGATAAGAATCATGATAGGTTTGATGAACCTTGGAGAAAAACTGTTACCCCTGGATAATTTCTAAAATCCCCATCAGGGTGAGACCTGAATGAACACATGGCCCCCCTACTCGAACTCCAAGTGTTTCTTATTCTACAAGGATACATTTTTTTGTATATAGACATAATCCTTTCCTGTTTTATCTACACCTTCTCAACTGTAGTCCATACAAACTATGGACCCATGGGTGCCGAATCCCCTAGGTTTTCCAACATAGATGTTTTTTTCAAGGAATTTCTTAGAAATTCTAGAATAGTGGCACAGAAATGGTGGTGTTTTATATTTTTTTGGAATTAAAAACATCTCTAGTGGAATGTAGTCCTCCCAACAACACCCAAAATATATAATACAAACATAGAGCATATCCTCAACATTCTTTATGGTATGATATCTTTGACCATTATTTTATTTGTGAATGGATATACTCAAGTGTAGAGGCAACCTAATCCCCACATTGATCCCTGCTACCAAATGGGAAAGAAGTGATCCGACAAGGTGAGGCATTCAATGAAAAACCATATTGAATTGAATACCTTGGAATTTTTTTGTAATCATGTACTTATTTTCATCAATATTCCATCCCACTTCCACTCTAGAACCTCAAGTGGTTATGACAAGTCTTCTGGAACATGATGCTCCTCCTTCAGTTTTATGACAACTGAGGCCCATCAACCGAACTCAGCCACCCCATTCATCATCTCTGGCCACATGTACTATTGTTAAATATCATGGTACATCTTCTCCACTATAGATTGTACCTCCAATAGTGAGTTGTTGGACTCCCTCAAAATATCTAATAGCAATGCCACCAGAATGACTGTACACCCTCTAAGAAGGATGAGGTGCTCCCCACCTATCGAAAATCCACAATGAGGCTATACTGAGGGTAACAGAGCATGTCATCCCTTACATTCAACATTCACAAGATGTTCCTACCTAACTCAATGTAATAGTTGGAGTGTAGCAGTCTGTGACTAATGGTACGTCTCTCCATCATCATCCAAGATTTATATTTGTAGCATGACTATCCCCTCCATTGCCTCAATAAGAAGCTGCAAACTAGTTCTCTTATCCAGTGTGTCTGCCACCACATAATCATTACAAATATTATACACGATCATGAATTTAGAGTCATTTAAGATCTACAACAATCACCGATGAATCATGCTCAGTTTCATTTGGGAAAAGATATATCAGAAACTATTGTTGTTGTTGTTGATGGTAAATTGTTCACCCATCTAGTTGTGCTACCTCATATCGAGAGAAGTAACCATATCTTGCAAACTCTAGGATATAGGTCATGATGTTTTTATCAAACTACCTCAACTTCCCTAGACCATAGGTGAAATCACTGCCCACTATTGCATTTGGACACAACCCCGTCGGGCCTCTAATGCATCAAAGAAAACTACATACCAAATTCCAACCACTCATAGTTTGATGATATGGGAACTCATCAGTATATTCCGTTACTCCGAAGAAATTTGTTGGATCTTCTACATACATGCGAAGGGTTGTACATACTTTTCCAATGATGATACGTTTGATGATATTTTGGAAAAGTTCAGCATAATCCTCTGATATTATACCATTATCACTATGAAACTCTGCACCTTAAATATGCACTTTGGGGGATTTGAAGCATGCACTGCGTCTATCTTTACCAGATTCACTACAGCTCTAGCCTCCGCAATTTCAAGTCCATGAATGTGGACATCACAATTCTAGAACTGGAACTTTAAGAGCATCCCGTAAATATAGTGCTCTCAGAGTGTATCCAGGACTATCGAAAGGTGTATTGCATTCTCCTCCTCAAACACAGAGTAATCCAACATGACATCGATGAAAGTCCACCATGAAATGATTGTTGTAATGTTGGAAGATATTTTTCATGAGTCCCATGAACACTGATGGGGCATTGGTCACACCATAGATAATTACTTGGAATTTGTAGTGCCCATACTAGAATCTGAAGGCTATCCTCATTACATCTTCATCCTGTACCTGATGTTGGGGATAGCCTGACCAATGGTCGATCAATGGGATACACCACACTACCTTTACCTAGTCAAATATGCCTTCAAATTCTCGGCAGTGGATAATTTTTCTTCATAGTAAATGGATTCCAGCACTAGATATCCATGCATATCCCCAATCTTTCGTATTCCTTCTTGGAAAACAAAATTGGGTCAACCATCAGGTAATATCTATGTTGTCACAGGTTATAGGTTGATGTCGAAGACTAACTCCCTATAAGGACGTAGTCCAATAACATCCTAAAGAAATAAATCCTCATACACTTCAACAACTACACGAATGCTTAGTCACCTCTTGTCCATTGCACTGAGTGTGGTGTTAGTCAACATGTGAGTGATCAGATGCACTCTCAACTAAGAATGTTCAAACTATGCTACAATAGTTAACTTCTACCTGGTGAAGGTAATATTAGTTCCATTTTCAAACATAAACTCCACTCTACTCCTATGATAGTCGATCTAAGCATGAAATGGGGATAACCAGTCCATGCCCAAGATATAATTGTAAGGCCCAAACACTGCTACTTTTAGATCCTAGCTGAAGCTCACTCCACGTAGAGTATGCTTACACTATTTTCACCATTGTGTAATCATCAAATCTCCCCACACAAGATTTTCTAATTGTATTAAATGATTTGATGGATCCAATGCAATCTCTGAGCTTCAAAAATGATATGTGATATGGAAAGAGTGGCTGAAACATGTGTCTATAAGAACATTAGACAACGTGGAGAAGAAACATATCAAAACACTAATCATTGCTGAACCACCATGGTCATATGCATATGTCACCTATATATGGCCTAACCCATATGCCTGTTCCCTGATCCTTTGGTGGAACTCTTGCGAGAGGTATTGGTAGAAACTCGACCCATCACCCATCGCCTGTCTGATGGTATGATACCCTAACACATCCACTTCACTACAAAACAACACTCATGAACATCTACAAATGCCTAAGTGGCCCTTATATCACATGTTGATAACCAGTGTGGTGTGTCAGGTAGTCACAATCCATGTTTCCCTACTCACTGAATGAGTAACATACTCTACTCCATTGGTAACCCCAACTATATTTGTGGCATCGCACATAGATCATGTGTCATTGGGGCGCCCTCTAAATGGTATGACCCACTTGTACCCCTGCTTCTTTTGTCAGCTTCCCACCCACAACTAATCAACCACCAATCAACTGGTGGTATCTCTCATTGTAGGTTACTTCTCTATGTGGAATCTATCTTCTAGTAGATCTCTCTATAGCACTCCAGCATGAATATGGATGCTAGGGGAAATCATCAACATCCTAATATCCATTCATAATCTTTAATTAAATGTATGGGCCGTAATGGAAGGCTCCTATGACATATCATTAGAAAAATATGAGTGTTCTCCGAATCTTATAAATTACTCATCCATTGTCATGTTTCCCTTATATAGCTGATGCAACTCTTGTACGTGCACTGAGCACAGGGTCACTGGAAAGAACATCCCCTGGAAAAGTCGCTTGAATTTAGCTAAAGAGAGGGTCTCATTTAATTGGGTTTGAATGGTCAAAATACACTATCTCTCCGTAGATACTTGTAGAATGATCACAACTATAACATATTTTTTTTTCAAGTGGAGTCCTCACTATGAAGATGACTCATTTCACTTCCTCCATCCTATCCTCATCGACCTGAGGATCTACCTCTCCCCTAAACCTGGGAGGTCCCTGTCTCTGAAACTCATGTAGGGTGCTGACCCAACTTGTATCCTCTGCCTGTAATGAAGATAGTAGATGCTGAGAACATTTGGTCGTAACACTGCTGCACCAACTAAATAACCCATCTCTAGAATATTTCCCTGAACCAATGCCTCTTCTCTAGGCGAGATGTTCTCATGACCACGTATCAAAATCACAGTTGGTTATATGGGTGGAGGAATCCTGAGGCATTTCATGATGTATCACAATAAATATATTATACCTAGTGAGATGAACATAATTCTAGAAGATCGTGAGGAATCACTCAATCCCATACGATGCATGTGACTAGGGTTTTTATTTATAAACCAGAAATTACTAATTCAAGGTCATGGATTATTGGTATACTGGCCGCAACATAAACATTGGACTCCCCAGACCAGAATGTTGAGCTCAACACATATTTCCCTATTTTGAAAAATCAAAACAATAGATTCATGTTCATTGAGGTAGAACTACCCACCAATGATAACGCATTTTCATGACCCATCCCCTGGGGCCCCTGCCATGACTCCTCCAAGCCCACCCCCCAAACGCCAAGTGTTGTAGACTAGTGTTGAAGGTATCAACCATCATGTAGATGGAATATCCCTGAGTACCTATACTCGCGCACATACAACATTTTCCTAATCACAAAACATGATGGTTAATGTGGGGTAATCCCAATTAAAAACAAGCGGTTACACATGAGGGAATCCCATGTCAAAAATGAGAGGGTAAATGACAGGGAATCCAAATCCTAATAAAATAAGCTACACGGGAAGAAATACCATTATAGAAATATTATGCTACAATTGAATGAATCCCCAGACCAAAATAAGAGGCAATGTAAGAGGTCATTCAATGATTGATTCAAGTGTATACATGTGAGGTCATACATATCAATAAACATGATAGAACCTATGAGGGAATTCAAGTCATGAAGGAATATGGAAAATGGGAATTCATAACATGGAAGAATTAGTTACATGGGTGATTATCCCCAGACTAATTTTTTATAAATGTCTTGACATGTGTTATTAACATAGGATTTTCTATGTTTATGTGTATGTTACAAATTATATATCTTATTCTTATCTAATGATTTAGTTTACTATGCTTATTATTTCCTAATGATTCAATTCATATGAACATAAAATATATATTCTATGACATTATATTATGATATATGATATTAATGATATGATATTATAATGTTAAGAATATTTTACGATTATTATTTTGTTATCATTACATTTCACCCTTATTTACACTTATTTCTCATCTAGTCTCACAACTTTCATATTTTTTATTTCAGTTGTTTATGAAGAATGTATTTTAGTAGAATTAATAAATTTTAATATCAAAGTGTTATATATTTGATTTAATTCACTATGCTAGAAGAATATGTTTACATGAATCCAAAGACACAAAATTATTATGGACACCCAAAATTTCTTTTTTAAATGTACTGAATATTAATCTAAAATAATGTAGTATCTAGATTAGTTATGACTCCTTAGCTATAGTCCTACAAAAATATACATAGTCCATAATTTGATATATAAAAATAAATCATCGTGCATATTTTATATTACCTACTTAAATCATATAAACATCACATCATTAAAAATAGAGATATAACTCAAAATATTCTATCATTAATATTGAGCTTGAATATAGGAAATAAAATAATTAGATACTATACAATAAAAAATTGATATATATGGCTTCTAAACCAAATTTCCCAATAAGGATGCATGAATTCATAGTAGAAAATTATTGTATAAAATATATTCAATATTTAGTAAGACGGTGGCCTTATTCACATCTGATGGCTAGGAATATGGAAACTGACCTACCTCTGGTACACACATCCTAAAATATTTCACAATGTCAAATAATAATCATGAAGAATGTAATGGAGAATATTGTCTAAAATAATTATATAACATTATAAAAAAATTCCATGAATGAATGAAACTGAAACTCATAACATCCATTCCATTAGAAAGATGAAATCACAATGTAATGTGGTTATATTTGTGTTGTTTATGGAATATACGCTCATTAATGAAATTTATTCACAAAAAACATTAAAAAATACAAAACCTATAGTTTTTCATATAATATAAAACAATCTTGATATAAATATGATTGTCACTCATATAGAATATATCTCATAAGGATACCACCAATGATTCCTTAATAAGTGCGCGTAGATATAAAAAACTATTCATGCATTTTTGTACTATAAAAATCTATTAAAATTCATATATTGAATGAACATGGGCTAACAAGTCCACTATATCCATTGATACCCATTTAATTTTAATTATTGACTATTTAATGAATGGATGTCAGTCATGATCATGGTATGAAAAAAACTAATATCTCATGTCTCTGAGAAACCATATGTATAAGGATTCTCATGATGGGACACAAGGCCATCATTTTTTGACTCTCTCAACTACCAGGCCAAAAGGCCAGCATTACATGACAATAACTCATATTAGGCCATAATCAAATCACATTAAATATAATGTCATATATTATTATTTAAGGAAAAAATTATGAATCCATGTGTTTTTTTGCATCATCAAAATCATTACATGTCATGTTTACTTCCATTACAAGGGATAACCATACCATAGGGGACCAAATATTATTTTTTCAAAAAAATAAATACATTTGAATGCTAAAAAACAATATTGAAGATAATATAGGTTTAGGATATATCATTTAATGATGATACAAAACTATCATAATTAAAATACAAGTTATAAACATCAAACACAATCTAACAATCTATATGGGTATACACATGGAATAAAACATTATATATGGGTCACATGTTATACACATTGCCATGAGATTTCTATAATGTTTGTTAAAAAAATTATATTCCAATTCTATGATCACATCGAGGAAATACTATTACACAATATCCAAATATCAAATGGTAATTTTGAAATTTAAATTGTTGATGATATATTTTGAAACCCATTAACTGATAAAACATGGGTCGTAATGAGATCTTATTTGACCATTAGAACACATTTTTAATTCCTAGAACTGATCCCAACTCAAATAATGATGTTTATTGAATGAGAAAAATTAATATTCAATGTCAATAGAAATTTTTTAAAACTAATAGGTCTCACATTATCATCCTGTGATTATTCAATTTAAATTTATCGGGATATGTGAACTCAACACACCAGCTCGTCCACCATTATTTTAAGGATTAAAGATAAAATCATTATATATTATTCATGCCAATAGATCATGGATTGAAAGAATAGGCTGTTGGTTCATATTATGAGAATAAGTGTAGATGAAAATCACGAAGAAGAAAATGTTTTCATGTAACAAATAAAATTAATCATGATAATCATTAAAATTGTTCTTCTATTAAAGTGTACATAATGGAATTAATTTACCATGGAAGTGTTGTTGGGTCTCAAGGATTGAGATATAATTTTGTAAAAATTATTTTAGGTTAAATTGATTATTTAAAGGGTATTAAATGACTATTTGAGTTACTAAACAAAAACCATGTTCATTGGTCACCCTATCTGATAAACAATGAAACCATATGAAATGCCAACCACAAAAATTGGGAACCAATATATTTTTAGTCTTATGGTTGTAATAATTACTATAAAACATTATTATTGGACACTATAGCATGTAATTCAATTTAATTTCTGATATATATGGTTCATATGTTGTGTTCAATAACTATGTGCCACCCTATGTTCATCCTTGATAGTGAGAATTGACTACAACAATATATATACAGTTCGGATAAACCATGATCGAAATAGGAAACATATAAATAGACAATAAATATCTCATTAACAATCTAAATGACCAATATCTCTAAAATTATATTCATAGCTGAAAATAACTGAAATATTGTAGAAATTAACTCTAAATTTACCTCATCAATATGAGGTTATTAGATAAAAAAAATACAAACTACAAAAGATATATTTAGTGAAAATTAATATTAAAACACTTCAACAATAACGAATGATGTTTTTTTGAATATTTACAATTGATGAAATGAGGAAAAATATTAGCGTAATTCCCTAGATTTTATTCTTTTAAAATTTTAATGATTTTAGTATAGTAATTAAATATGGGACTAAATAGAACATTGATTAATGTAATTTAAATATAAAACATAAATTTTTCTTGTGATTATGTGATCATTTAAATAAAATATAATGTGGAATATTATACACTACAAAATATTTGTTTTTATTAAGATAACACTATTAACTAAAAGTGGGAAACCAGAAAATTATTCAAGGACAATCAAGAATCATAATAAATCATAGATGAATATATGATTTACAGTTTAAGCCTTTTAGATACCTTGCCTCTAAGGAGACTCAATTTAAGGATGGTAACCTGCACATCCAGATCATTTTTCAGTAGGTTTCCAAAATTATAGACCATATTATCCTAGGTTTGGATGAGATCTTCTACATTGATCATTAGCTCTTTGAAATCATGTGCAAGTGTGACATGTTCTTTTTGAGTCCAATCACACAGCTTCTTGGGAAAATTTCCCCTTATGTGCCTCCCATTCAGCCTATCAAACTTTTTCTATGTAGTGATGACCTCATGACCCTTGTTCGTGAATTCCTTATTACCATAAATAATGACTTATTAGTCATCACATTATCATATAAATTTATTATTTAACAATATATACTTATGTTTTATTCCAAAGAACATAATTTTAAATACATGATTTTGATTCCTATTATGATTATTATTTTTAATATTAATCAAAATGATTCCTTATGAAAGCATTTTATTTACAACATGATGTTATTAAATCATCATTTTTGGAAGCCCAATATTTATATATAGATATATTATTTATAGAATTTTTTCAAAACCCATTATAATTCAACATGATTGTTTCATGTTTATTCTTCTTATATTACCACTTTCTATGTTGAATCCGCAATTCAGACTATTAATTGATATGATGAGTTGTCCTAAAATTACAAGTCCCTAAAATTCAAGGTGTAATGTGATATATTTTATGATATTACAGTTATTATACATATAAATGATTCTTGATATGATCAGGATTTTTGGGATTTTATTTTACAAATGTATATCATGTGTAAACATGAAGTTCAATTTCCGTCACAAGTTTTTCATAGAATTTGATCACTATGTTTTTTTCTAAATAATATAAAAAGGTAAAATTTGATAAATTTTTTGAATGATTCCTCATGGTTATGATCATGATCATATAATTAAGATATGATGTTAATGATTATTATTTTAGGAATTACTTCAAATTCATGTCCATTATTACATTGTTCTTATTCCACCATCCATTGTAATGTTCTCACATTATTTTCAATTATTCCCACCATTAAGAAAATACATATACTATTGGGAACATTATATATTTCAAAACTAGTATCAAAAAATATATAAATATTATTTTTTAAATTTTATGTAAAACTAGTGTACATAATTTCCAAATGAATCTGATACATTCAACTCCATAATGTTTTACAATCATGTTATTTATCTTTGGAATGATTTAATCCTCAAGTATGGACAATATTCTTCATTAATGTAAATGATAAATCTTAGGATAAATTATTTTCTATAGTTCTTGTAAATTTTTAAAAAAATTTGATTTCATTATTATATGTGAACATTCAAATATAATTATTTGGTATTACATAACTTTTATTAATTTCTCACCATTTTTTAATTAAAATACATTCAAATCATGAGTACATAATGAATAAAAATTATTATTAGTAATGAAAACGTTTAATTTATTATTTTATTTAAAATTGAGTCATTATAATTATCCTTTTTCCCATATAGTTATGTTATATTTTACCCTCTCTCCATTCATAATTTCCTGTTAATCTCACCATTTACATGTATATAAAAGTGTACCTAATTAATTGATAGTAGTGTGTTGAAATGCATAAATGGTGTGGTGTTATAGAATCTATTGTATCGATTCATAGGAATAATGTTATTCAATATTAGGATAATTATAAGAATTGTGGGAGGTGACATGGTAATTATTTAATGGAATCATGATAAGATTATAGGGAATGTATACCATTATGATTGGGAAAAATTAATATTTATAGTGAAACATGGATTGTGGGACGTGATTCCAAAAGACATGGAGTTGAAAATGTTAGCCATGTCTATTAATTGAGGTCGTCATGTGATGATGAAATGTTGTATCACCTATCTCATCGAAAATTATTGGTGAATTGAAGGTATAGGGGTGGAATTTGGAAATTTGAAGTGGATGTTATAATGCTCATGTTGTGGTTATAATACTTCTATTGGGGGATGAAATATCACTGCCCCCGACATATCCACTTAATATACAAGGCTATGAAAAATTACAATATTATAATTTTTAGAGGGTTCATAATATATAATACAACTAAATACTATGAAATAAAAAGGCTCAAGGTTTATTTTAAATTAAAAAAGATAGTCATTATTTTCTAAATCATAAAGTATTATAACAACACATTTAGAGACTCTTAGGGTGGTATACTATTCTGGATGTGTTACATTATGAAATGTTTCACAGGGTTTGTTTTTTTGTATACACAACACAATGAATAAACATGTGTTGGAATATAGATATATTGATTGTTTTTATATGTAACCCCATTATGTAATATATTCTGGTTTGTTAGGAAGGAATCCACGAAATTACATGAGACCCATGGGGTCATATGGCAATGTTTGTGGCCTCATAAAGGGTAGTTCATGATAAGTTGTATTAGAGCCAATACCAATATGGTACGTTTCCTATAGTGTTTGTTAGTTATGAAAAAACTCAGTGAAATAATATGTGTTGTATAGTGGGGATATATATTTTTATGATAACAAACCCTAGTGAGTAATAACCTATAGTGTTTTAGGAAAAAAGATATGGTATTGAAGGAGACCAACCTGGTCAAATGACTAGGTTTAAGGCCTGAGGAAGTATTGGTCATGAGAAATTGTATTAAATCTAATCCCTAGAAAGATAAACATAGGTAATACCTAGGTTTGAGACTAGGGATCCATAATTAAGCTGTTGTTCATTAATGTGGATGAGAGTGTAGCACACCTAAAAAAGTGATTCATTAATGGATACATTTTACTACAATTTTCATCAGTTTAGACCCTTATTTTCAGTATCCTACATGTTTTTAACTCCAAAATAATGTATATATACCATAGTGTCGTGATTGTAATAGACGACCATTTGGGATGTTCCCTAGTGTGTTTGTGTGTCTGACCAAACACACTTAATTAACAATTGATGGAACAAGGGGTCAATCATTATTCAGATAATATAACCCATTGTGAGATGTATATTGGTGTTCATTTACTGAAACAATGGTATTACCGAACTATCGTGAAGTCAGATGACTATATTCATTCCATGGGTATTTTGTGGTCATGGTAGAATATTCCCAAGGGTCCAAGACAATCATTTCAGGGTGCACATGACATAAATGTCTACTCGAAAGAATAAAAAAAATGAAAAGTAAAGTTAAAAAAGATGATATTTCTGTTTTTTAATATACATGAAAAGTATTAGTTTTCTATATTTTATCTAATCCAATTAACATAATATGTCCCACCCAATTTCTTTGATATGGATAATTTATTCCTATAATGAATATACATTTAGACATTTCCATCAAGATTAAAATTTGGGATGATAAATATCAAATCCAATGTATTTATTATATCAAGAAATATTTTTTATATTATATTCACCACCCAAGGATTTTTTAAATATGTTAAAATATAATATTGGAATTTTTTCATTGATTAAAAAATAGATCAGTGTTATAATTTTAGAATATGTGGGTCCACATCATCTATCCCTCAACAATATTCTCTATACCAATTTGTACAATAATTTTTAATATTTATTAATATGAAGTATTATTTTTTAAATTGAATTTTCCACCACTATATGTTAATTTCTATTTTATATTGTGTGATATATTCATTAAAAATCAAGTGAGTCTCTAATGATTTGATTTGACAGTTCATATAGTCATGGATTTGTAGATATTCTATAATAGTCAGGAATTGAAGAGAGTATCCTTTTCTAATATTCAATCATGACCCTCATAAAATGAATTCGTTAGAGTTGATGATATAAGTGGGATGTAAACCATCACTTAATAATTCAATTAATTATAGAAATCAAACATCCCATTTGGGTATTTATAAATGTTTTTTGATATGGTGAACAATAATGTAAAAAACCTAACTGACTATTTCACATACATAACCATGGGTTATCCACTAAATAGCCGATTCTAATTATAATCTACATTTTCTAAATGGTAATTATGACTACTTAGACACCCAAAATAATTTAATTTTATTTAGAACATATGGATATTTTTCAATTATAATCCTAAGGTAGTAGATGAATTGAAAGAATGTAAGTATCATTTTTTCATCATGAAAATACATGTCAATAACTAAATTTGAAATATTTTTTGAAGATTCTATATGAATTTGTGAACTATTAGTAGAAAGTGTATTATAATTCACATTATGAGACTATAATACTGATTATAATATTTTAGCATTAGTCATTGATAATATTTTTATACATTAAGTAATATTTTTCTTTCATGAATTTTATGTTGTCATGGAATATGTTGCACTAATATTATAGTAATAACGTTCTATTTTATGAATATATAAGTGAAAAATTTCCCCAATGAAGTAATATGTTCTTATATGATTTAATACCCTATATTTGAGTCATATTAAATGTTAGATTCATAATTTCTTGTCCATTGAAAGTTAGTACCCCTTAAAAACATCCAACTTATGCTCAAATCCAATGATGATTATGTCAAATTATTTTTGATGTGTGATTTGATATACTAAGGTGATATACGAATGATATTAAATATATTTTTGAACACCAAACCCAAATTCATTGTTTAATATATCTCGTATCCTGGTTTTAATAATTTTTTTAGTACGAACATATTTAGTTTATATTTCCTTTTTATAAAATGTATCATAGTGTGGTATGATTAACATAAAATTTTTAATATAATAAGTGCACTGAACTATAATTTTATAATATAATAGGAGATTACCTCTTGAATTTGTGGATTTTAGTCTCTCAATATGATATTATAATAATGTTTTATATGAAATATGTGTGTCATTTCATTTATAAGTCCACCCAAATTAGATTGTGGTAGATTTTGAACCCCAATGTGAATTGGTGTGTTGTTGAGTAATATGATTGATGAAGATTTATTTTCCTATCATACATGATGTTAGATAATATTCAATGATAATGAAAATAAATTAAATGTTCTCATCTATATCTTTTGTTATTTGGTCGATCAATGAGATGTATATAGTGTTTTATCATGATTGTTTGTAATGATATTGGTAATAAAAGATAATGTTTCAATTATATCATGATATATTTATGTTTGTAGATTTATTTTCTATAAATATTTTTCTTGTAAACTAAAAATTTTTTAGGAGGAAATTAAATATTTTGTAACATTGGGGTCATAAAATAATATTTCTAGGATTATCATTGTGGGTGGCCATAGTGATTTATGTTTTTTAGTGAAAATGAATATGTACTTTTTGAGATTATACTACCTGATACCATCCCATGAGTAAAATGAAAATTTTACAGAAGAATATGTCCTTGAATAAATTATATAATGAATCCAACCCTTTTAGAGAATTATGTTTCCCTTGGTCTCAGATTGAGAAATAATTATAGAATATATGAGAATCAGTTTTCTTAAAAATTCAATAAATATTATTTCATTCATTATTTTTTTAGTAATAATTATGATATTTATCATATATATAACATCATATGATAATTCTAACATTGTGTTATTATATATAATGATGGTTTTAATATAGTAGTAATATTCTATTTAATATAATTAGTGGAAATTTAAATTGGAATCATTTGATGATTATGTAATTATATTTGGATTGAAAAAAATATTTAATTATTTAGTATTATCAAATATATTTAAATTACATATCCATAGAATCTATGTAATGATATATTTTTATATTTTTCATTGTTTTCTTAATAAACCTGAGGTGTTTTCAGTGGTAATGGACAATAGATCTTGTAGTGAAATAAAAACTATTCACCATGATAATTAAAGTCAATAGGTGAGAAACATCATCCTTAATGGATCATTTTTTTTAAAATAATGTTATTTCTCTTATTACACATTATTTATTATTAACTATTGAAATCATAAAAAATGTTTAATTTTTATCACCATTCTATTGTGTAATAGTTTACCCTATATAGATGTCTAACGATAGATTTGAAATACTGAATCATATATATAGAGAGTTGTGCTTAATTTATTCATACTATAATTGTTTTTGAACAACTTCTTCAACTATTTTCATGGAACAAAAAATAAATTATTTTATTTATAATAGTTTTTAGTGTTTTCTATGTACAATGTCATCCCCACGAAACTATTACATTTGTAATTAAAAAATTTCATATGTCATGAACACATCATAATGATGGAAACCTAACATGTAATAGAGTCATGTTTTATGGGATCATAAGAATTGAAATATCTAATAAATATATTCACAATTAGTGATCTCATACTGTATAAATCATGAGGGTTGTGAAACCAATATGAAAACCATATATTTTTGATATCATTGTTTTTTCAAATTTAATGGAACATGTGTTCATAACATGAAATAATATCACTATTAATTTTAATAATATGATTAAAATTTAAAATTTAATATGAAACCCAAGATAGTATTACTATTGAGATGAATAATTTTTTGTGTTTATTATATGCAATATAAAATAAATGTAGTTATTAAGATGTCATTTTTTCATTCAATATAGTACAAATATAATCATCCCAATTGAGATGGATTTTTTAAAATATTAGGGCCAATTCATTAATTTAATATTATAATAAGGATTTGTTTTAGATAGGGAATAGGTTGACCCATTACATTGACTAAAGTCCCATGTCCAAGTGGCATAATTAAAAGGCGTGAAAGCCCATTTTTTTCCCCAAATGGCCCCTTAATGAATATTACCACTACAATACCCCCAATGCTACAACAACTACTCCAGTAAAACCACCACTACAGTTCCTACTACAGTGCCTCTATCGCCACTCTACCATACCCTAATATAGTTTCTCTACTACTACTATTCAATCGATGCTATAAGTACTGCTATAATTCCCTGATGTAGTACAACTACAGAACCCGAAATTTTTTCTCTTCCTAGATTTGATCCTGAGAATTTTGGATGCTAAGAAGGGGCCTATGACACCAGGGTACATGCTCGTTCCACCCAATTGACTTGAATGGTAGTACCTTTGTTGTCCATTTTGCATTTTATAAGAAGGTATGCCAATCAATAATATATAAGAACTAAAAATGAATTTAAGGTTATAGAAATATTTAGTGTATATTTCCCTATGATAAATACTGATTATATATATTATATTATAAAATTTTTGTTCAATGAATTTTTATATTTAAATTGATAAAACATATGTTTATAAGAAACATGATGTGTTTTTATATATTAATATTGTTCATTATGTACGACTCACATTGATCATGATATTATTTTTTAGGGTAACTCACAAATTATTTTGAAATTCTTGAAAAGATAATATAAATTTCTACATTATATATGGTGGGTCATATATTAGGGTTCATGTTGATTCAAAGTTTTAATGATCACACCAACTAATGAAAAAAAAAATTATTTGATTTTTTAATAATAATTGATGAATTAATTCAATATACTTATTTATATATTTAGATTCTATACATATGAAAAAAATATTTTTTAAATTTATTTTAAATCAAGGATCATTAATATATTATTGATGAGGGAGGTTGTGTTATGAGTCATATTTGACAATGTATCATATTTCAATGATAATGGAATGTGAAAAAAATATTTACTTTTTTATGACATTTGTACTTGTTCATACATTTTTTTATTTCTATCATATAGGGATACACATATCTTTTCTCCTATGTTTTTATTTAGAATTAATAATCATTTCATTTATAATTAGGAGGGGGGGAAATCTTCTTAAAATTTATATAATCCAATTCGAGAGAACATATGGAGGATTTATTATATTTTATTGTGGGATGGTAAGGAATAATCCACCATGCATTATGTAACTTAACACATATTGTGTAAATTATGTTTTGGTGATCATGTGGTCCAATATGTTTTTGTTTATTATCCATGGATTAACTCATAAAACAATGATAGATGATCCCACAATCCTAATCTTCAACTATACTTAATCTATAGGGTTTTAATTTCCAATATTTTATGAAATAATTTATTATGTTTAGAGTATATTTCTAATATATATTTAATTATTTATATCATTGAAATATATTTATATTATTTAATAAATTCTATTATTATAAATAAATTTACACGAGAACCTCGTGGTGTATATTAGGTTTTATTACATTAGTGGAAAAAATATTATTACCATCACAGTATAAGGTTTTTAATTTTCCCTAAAATATATAATATTGAATGCCTTATACGTATAAATTGTATTATATTGATTATTTTTGAAATGAATATTTATTCAAATTTAATATTCTTAAAATCAGGAAGTGGGAATCAAATAATTCCTGTCACTATAAAAGGTTCATTTATCAGAGGTTGAGTACACATAATAAAATGGATTATAACATTTTCAAAATATTAATTTTATTAAAAGAATGTATATATTTTATTTCAAACAATAGTGGAAGAAATTGGTGTGATATCCGTATTTGTATATGTTAATAACATAATAATAGGTTTTTAATTTTAAAAATAACTATATGGTTATTGAAGGAAAAAATAAATGAAATATTTCACATTCACTAAAATATGTTCAATATACTTTTAAATGTTTTTATGACCATTTAATACCTATGTATACTAATTTTATTCCTGAAAATGAAAATAATGTAATAAAAATGAAATTATTTTTTGTTGTCTTTAGAGACCATGTTATATTATTAAAAATAAAAGATCATTAGGGGAACATTATCCTCCTATATTATGGACGGAATTATTAATTTTAGAAAACATAAATTTTATATATTGATATAGGTTGCACGATTAATTTCATTTATGAAATAATTATTTTCATAAATGAAATATTTTTCTACAGTGTATAATTCCTGAATCACCAATATTAAATGAATAGTGGAATAAAAATGAACAATAATGAAAATTAAAACCTTACCATTAAATATAATTGAACTAATAATAAAATCGATATTATAAATATTTTTAATGGTTTTATATAATCAATTTATTTTATTATTTCACTATAAATAATAACACAATATTCAATAAATCCATTTTATTCATCAAAATTATGATTACATCAGAAATCGTTTTTTAGTTTTCATGTGTCAATTATATATATACTTGTTGAATCATTCTAAAATATTTTTCTATAAAAAGAAAATAATATAAAAATTTATTCTATCAAATTAATATTAGCGTAAAATTTTCTAATTTTTTGTAAAATATAGAAGGTGGATTTAAATAGTATGATTCATGTTTGTTTAACTATAATTATGTTTCCATGAAAAGTATCATTATTCATTTAATTATTTATGAAATTTTTATAATTATTATATATTTTTTAATAGATAATTATTTACATTTTTATTAAAACATTCTCTAATTTTTGTGTATATTCTATCGGTTTTTTAAAATATATTTTACTAAAAATAGATTTTCATTTAATATTAGGAATGTGTATTAAAATTGATTTTTATTCATATTTGTTTTTTCATGTAAACAGGTCCAATATTTAGAATATTGTGGGTCAAATTTCATAAATAATTCATTTATATATTATTCATTTTAAATACTAATAAATGTAATATTTATCACCTTGCTATGGGAAAATTGGTATATGAAGGTTAAAAATGGGTTATAAGCTTAAAGTCAACCAAAACATTGCCTAATATTATTTTATTAGGTAATAGCATATACCCACAAAAATTTCATAAATATATGGAAACCATATTTTATTATTCTTTTATAATGATATACACATTATTTAAAAAATATATTATAATATGCCACTGACTACTAAAAATGAAAAGTAAAAATTTATCAAAAATATTAATATAAATTAGAAATGGTAGAATATGATTAAATTTAGAATTATTAAATTTTAACTATGATATTAATTTATTATAAATTTCTAAAAAATATATAATTACACATTATACATACCCTTTCCTGACACATTGCTTATACAAACTGTAAAAAACAATATAAATATATATAATGATACTAAAACTTTTGTGTTATCGAAAGAAAATATTATTGAATTATTTTAATATATCTAAATGGTAGGTTCTAAATGATTTATAATCATATATGTCAATTCCATTATTCTCTTTTAAAAAAATATTAAATATTTAATGATTACTATAAAATGTTTTTTACAGTTATATTATATTTTATGATATTATCAAAACATTTATATGATATATATTTTTATGAAACAGATGGATTTAATTACTTATAATAATATGACCCAAATATAAAAAATAAATAATTCATAACATATAAATTAGAATTTATTTCAGTATAAATATACAAATCATTTTTTGTGTCAATGTGATTTTTGGGAAATTATATAAAATTAAAATTTGATGTGATATTATAAATTACAATGATGGAAGAAGACATTCAATGTCATTGTTTCATGATGATATGTATGAATGATAATTTTTTTGATATATTATGAATTTTAATTTTTATAACTAGATGGTTACCGAAATGTTAGTTTAATTGATGAGTAAGGAATAAAAAGTAAAAATATCATCTGAAATATGTTTTTACCATAAGAAAGATAATTTTTATTCCTTATGAATGAATATTCATTATTGAAATGGATTGTAATATTTTTCTATTTTAATAATTAATTATTCATTTTTTTAATTATTATTACTTTCAAAAACACTTGTTTCTTGACATGAAAATATATAAGAATGATGTATATTAATTTATTAAATAATTTCCAAAATATTTAAAAAAAATTATTTGTTCATCCCATGTTATATTTATTTTGTAATGATTTGTTATGATAGAAGATATTATCTTCTAATTTGGAATTTTTCATAGTGTTTTTATTGTAATGTATTTTCAACAGTGATTAATAATACTATAATTATTAATTTATGACTAAAATTTCTTTTCAAATATTAATAAATTTATAAAACCAAATTCTTTAATAATATTAATAAAATTGATTCAATAACATGATTCATTATCATTATTTATTCCTCATTTTTTTTATAAAAACTCATATGGAACTAATTTATTTCAAAATTGAAAAAAACCCATTCATTTTTTCCAAAAAATTAGTACTCAGTAAATCATTTCTTGGAGAACTCCAATACAATTTTTTATCTCATAACACACAAAAAATCCACTCAAAACATCAATTCTAATGACAAATAAACTCTGTTTTGTTCATAAACAACCCCTTAAATGTTCGTATAATCAGTATATGGTCAATGACATAATATGAAACATATATGTTATTTTAACTAAATATTATTTCAATGGGATATATCACACATTAATTAATTATTCAATCCCATTATTATTTGTGAAATTATTATTTTTTATTTATGTTTTATTTTAAATATTATTTTTGAAAACCATTTGAAATACATAATTTTTAATGTGGCTTATTCTCACACTCTTGATAGGATTATTGAATGGGTTATTTCTATAAAATTATAGTTCATATGGAAATACATTTATGTTATGAAAATAAATTATTTTAGGAGGTGTATATGTTTCCTAATTTATTTTTTCCATATATATCATTATTTAATGATGATTTTTTATCTTTTATATTTATTTGTTCATGAGGAATAAAATTTCAACTTTAGGAAATTTTTAAGGGGTTATTGATTTAATCAAAATTAAACGTGATTGTTCCTGATGAAATTTATATTTAGGATAATATTCTATCCTAATATGGTATCAAGTAAACAATTTTATCGTATGGCTAATTCAATAACATATGAATTTTTTTCCCTCAACAGTTTTTTATTAATAAATGATAAAACTATGTTTTTCTAGAAAAACATAAAATATATATAAAAATTACTTCTAATAAACATTTTTCTCTATATATAGGTCATTGAAAAGTATTAAAGAACCTATTTCCTAATATTAAATTATATAATAAATAAATTTCTCCACACTGGTTTATTTTTTAGATATTTTTTTTGAAAATAAAATACTTTTAATTTTTGGGAAAATGTTTACTATATGATGGGTAAATATAATAAATGAATTATAAATTACCACATGTAAATAATTTTACATTATCATAAACAATAAAATACTTGAACAATCCCTTATATGATTATATTGTAACATTAAAGGAAAATGTGTTTCATGATATTCTATGAGGGGTTTGATTTAAAATTACTTTTTAATATGAAAATTCTATACACCTTAGTAAAATTTTAATGATAACTTTATTGTATTTTTTTATTCAATTAAAAAAATTTATTTTTTCTATGGATATTTTGTAATTTTTGAATGCATATTCTTTCTTTAGATTTATGTTGATTTGTTTGAATGGAGAAATTATTTTCATTATTTATTCTTGTTATTTAAATTTTAAAAGTTAATAATTATTAAGGTAGGTTGAAATATATATATATATATATTTCTAATAATCAATTTGATTGATATACCATGTTATTGGAGAGACATGTAATATTCCATTGATTAATTGTTATATATGAGAAAAAAAATCATTTTCAACTATTTGAATAAAACATTACACATTAATTTGAGTTGTCATGGAATGAGGCATTTATAGAATGATTATGTTATATTTGAATGACTCCTATATTATATATTTAAGATTCCCAAAAATATCTATTATATTATTATATAATTATTACTTGTTTTCCATGAGAATATTTGAACAGTTATTATATACATTGATATGGGACGGGATCATGTGATTAATTATATATAATAAATTTATCATAATTTATTATTACCAATTTAATCATCATACTGAAATGACTTATAAAATTACCGTTAATTTTAGTTAATTACATTTCTGTAATGATTATATTTTGTAATAAACTGATATCATCATATATACATATTCTTAAATAAAAATCTGACATCTACCATATCTTTTATATATTTTCATGTTATGAGCATTGGTTTAATTATTTTTATACATAGAATTATTTCATGATACGAACAAATTAGTGAGATATGATTTGTACTTTTATGAACCAATTATTTATATATTCAAGTTTCTATCTATGAGGTTGTACTAATTCATCAAAACCCTAAACCTAGAAAAATTACTCATCCCTGATGATATGATTGTACAATAAGTAATAAATAGATATAAACTGGCCTCAATGATATAAAATTGGCATGGATTTAATGATTTAAAAACATTAACAAAAATATATTGAAAAATTAATGGTAAATAATTTCTAATATATTTATATTCAAATTAGATCAATTTGTAGGTGCATAATTAATATTTATTGGATTTGGAAAGGATAATTTTTTGAGATATATTATATTTTATGATATTATTGTCATGACCAGCTTCCGAGGGCCCGTATCATGACTACCCCAAGCCCGCCTTCGATAGGCCAGGGGCTGGAGAGTAGAACCAAAGGCGTATTCCCTTAAAACTATGAAAGAATTGCCTATATTAAACGTGAACACACAACCAGAGTATAGGTGGAAGAAAACACAAAGCAAAACTATATACAGAAGAAGTGTTGGAATGTAAAAGGGGCATGAAATACAATCCTAATAGTATAGTACAAGTAAAACTAAAAACTATTAAATAAGATATTGGGTCATCCTATGGGTTTTCTACCTGAATGGTAGGTATAGATGGCCTCCACAACACTCCACGCTTATAAGACTCCACTGCGTACCAATACGTTTAAAGGTCATCCTCCTGGTATAGTCCAGTCCAAGCGCTGTCGGTCTCTATCACGCTGTCTGTTGTCTGCATCCAACACAACGAGGTGTAGGCAAAGCCCGTGCCGGGGTGAGTATAAAGATACTCGGTAGGCACCCCGAGACCCTCAAGGTCTCAATAAAATCTGACAAGGATAAATCACAAGGTATGATTTCAATGGATAACCATTACTTTGGTATACTCCCATACATATTACTATGTTATTGAGTAACCCATCTCAATCATGAGGATAAAAAATGGTCCTTGACTCAGCTCAAACATGATTTTCATTAATGAATCTAGGGATGCTAGAGAACTACACCTCTGTCGATTACAATGGCCCTCACATGACTCCAAGGCGCTACTCAATAACCTTAGACTGTTGAGGTACTTCTCCTGTCAAGTACCATGGGAGAACTATGTCACACAGAGATGCTTCCCACCTCAGTTCTGCCACCTCACACAGTAGCGCTCACCATAATAGTCTACAGATATTATAATATTATCGAGTATTACAGGTCTACTGCCTCACACAGTGAAGCTCCTCCACCATGGGTCTGCCTCCTCACACAGTAGCGCTCCCCACAGGGATAGTCGAGTAACTCTGAAACGAATCAGTCAAGCAGTCGTTAGAACTCAGTGAGCTCCGAGGTCTCCGTACTATGCTCCCTAGTCTCTTGAAGGGTCATCTCTATGAGATACAAGCCGATACTCCAAGATTCACGAAGTAATATGAAGAACTATATCAATGTCCCCCCACATCAGAAGGGTCTCAACGAAACAGATGGCGTGTCAATCAGATGACTGGTCTGTTAGTTATTTGCATTTTAGTCCCAGGGGCCCAGTTGGATTCGTGTACGAACTAACCTGACCGTGACTCAACTATACCCCGAACTCTAGGGGGTATACTCAAAGGGGAAACTCAGCACCATGAATATTGTTGTAGCTGATGGTTCGTCAAAAGGACATCTGGCGCCAAAGATATGGCCTAAGAAAGTAAAGGTAACGGTATGGGCCCAGGTCTTGTCTGACCTAGTCGGGCCGATGCGGCCCAACCTAGTTTGGGTCAACCAGGTCTGGGTCAGACTCGACCCATTGGGTTGTTCAATCTGTTATGTTCATCCCAGTCCGCAGGGCCTGACCCATCAGACTATGTGGACTATTCGGGCCGAAGTCTCCATGTGGGCGACTTGGCTAGAAGGTCAGTGGGAGGTTTGGCAGGCACTGCGAGGGGCGCGGCTCAGGCGGAACATTTTTAGAGGCCAACAGCAGGCCGCACGGGGTACGAGAAGGTTGCAGGTGCACCGGGAAGGGTGCGGGGGCGCCGGTAATGGCGCTAGGAAGAGTATGTAGGGCACCGGGGTGCGTGGGTAGGGCGCTGGAGAGTGCCGGAAGGGCATCAGGATGTGCCGGGTAGGGCGGCCAGGGCCCGGGGGTGGTGGCAGGGCACCGAGGGGGTGCACCAGGCAGGACACCGGGGGAGTGGCTGGGGGCACCTCGCAGGTGGCTTGGGCACCGGGCAGGCTGCCCTGGTGTCAGGGGGTGTCGAGCAGGCGGCCAGGGCACCGAGCATGAGGCTGGGGCGATGGGTAGGGTGTGGGGCATGACGGAAGCACGCGGGGCACACGGGCATGGGGCCAGTGGGCTGGGCTGGCTATGGTTTCTGATGGGGTACACACCGGGTATCGCACTATTAGGTTTTTCAGGCACCGCTCGGCTGCAAGCGTGGTTCGTGGAGGCCGCAGTTAGTGAAACCTTTATTCGCCTCCTTCACCGACATCGCCTCATTGCCATGCTTTCATTACTTCTTCAACGACTCATGGTTCCAAAACCATAAAGTATGTGGAGGGGTCAGGCTGTGTTCATTCGGCCTGAACCCTCCACCTTAGTATGATAGAAAGATGCTCCTGAAGTTGATTCAACGTAAGAGGATAGATCATTAAACAACTTAAAACACACCCCTACCTTTTTAATTATCTGTCATTCATTTGTCTCGGTGGAATACTATGTCGTCGTCATTCACCATACACTTCCACTCCCAAGCTCCTTCGTAGGTTCATTGAAGATGAAGAGTAAGGGAGAAGGGTCGTCGAAGAGATCCCACGTCGGATGGAGGGTTCCAAGGAAGAATTCGAGGAAGAATTGTTGTCGCTGGTGTCTTTACGTTCTTCATTGGAAGATTCTATTCTCCTAAGCACACAACAAAAGATAGAATAAACGTGCGAAAATAATTGATTTTTTTCTATTATGCAGGTTGGCGTGAATTAATTATGTGGGCCCCACTTAATTAAGTTTATGACGTTGGCATAATTATTAAAAATTTAAAAATAAAGGAGAGTCTCCACCAAATTAATTTAATGAGAGTTTAACATATTAAATTTGTGGAATTTCTAGGGAGTTAGAGGCCCAAGTGGTTCCCACCTAATTAAACATGATGAGTGTCAATGGGGTTTCCATCAATTAATTAGGGGTTTTAGGGAGGTTTTATCCTCCTCCATTAAGAGGGGATTTAGAGACCAAGAGCCTCTCTATCATTAATGATGGGGAGTTGGGATGTTTCCTCCCCTCCCATTAAATGGGGGGTTAAGCCCTGTGTGTACCCCACGTATTAACCTCCCACGGGTGGTTATGCTGCTTGGGTGGTCGCCACCCAAATTATCCTCCCATGGGAGGTTGGGGTGTGGTAGTCCAACCACCAACTGTCACCTGGACATTTTAACCAACATTACCACATGGTGTTGGTTCAACAAAAATAAAATAATTTTTCACTTATTTTATTTTATTTTTCCACATGAAACCCAAAATCCAACACTCATACATGATCATCTGTAATCGAGGAGAAAGTCTTCTTAAGAGAAAATTGGCAGTGCGAGTTCAACGTTGCCCTCAGATTTCAATTCTGAGCACCCATTCAAAAGTTTTATAAATTCACTCGAACATTTACTGAATGTACCTGAAAAAATATTTAGAAATTGATCTTGAGCACACCGGGCCTTAGTATCAAGCGTCGTAAAAATTTACAGACACGTAAAATTACCATGTTTTTAAAAAAAATCCCATGGGAATTCCAGGTCTTTACATTTTCCCCACCTTAGGGATTTACATCTACGTAAGATAAAACTCACAATAAGGGAACATAAGTGGGGTTTTGAGCACGCATTTGAGACTCCCACTCCCATGTTATCTCCTATAGGTTCCCGTTCTCCCAGAGAATGTGCACTAGAGGAATTTACCGTCCACATAGGACTCACTCCTGTCGATCCTCAATCCATAATGGAACCTCTGTGAATGTCGCCGCATCATTGATGTCCATCTCCCTATGGTTAATGATGTGGGAAGGGTCGTGCACGTATCTCCTCAGCTTGGATATGTGGAAGATGTCATGCACCCGATGAAACTGAGATGTAAGAGCTAGGCGGTAATCCCCCTCACCTACTCTGCTGAAAACCTGGAATGGTATGATGAATCTCGAAGACAACATGCAACATTGGAAAAATCTCTGTAGACCTCATCGTGGTGAGAACCATAATAAGACATGGTCACCATCCTTGAACTACATAGGTCTCTGTCTCCTATCATCATGTGGCTTCTACCTGCCCTATGTAGTCTTCATCTTCCCCTGGATGATCTGCACCTTCTCTTTGGTAGCCCGAACCATATCTGGTCCCACTAGTGCTGACTTCCCTAGGTCTGTCTAGCACTGTGTTGATCCTCATGGTCTTCCATAAAAGGCCTCAAAAGGTGTTATCCCTATGGTGGAGTGATAACTTTTGTTTTAGGAAAACTCCACCAAAGGAAAGTGGTCATCCAACCTATGACCGTATACGAGGACACATGCACGAGGAATGTCTTCAAGGGTCTGGGTGGTCCTCTCGGTCTTCCCATCGGTCTAAGGATGGAAGATGGTGCTCAAGTGTTGTTGTGTCCTGAATGAATCCTCCAACCCCATTCAATATCTGGGATGTAAATAATGTGTCCCGGTCAGAGATAATTTAAGATGTTACTCCATGGAAACGCCCAATATCCTCCACAGAGAGGCATCTCATTCTCTCTACTGAGCCCTCCACTCTGATAAGTAGGAAGTGGGCCAACTTGGTGAGTCGGTTAATTGTCACCCATATCGAGTCGTGACTCCTAGATGTACATGGATGACTATTCATGAAGTCCACGGATATCCCATCCCACTTCAACTCTGGGACCTCTAAAGGAAAAAATCAATCATGTTGATACCTAGTGCTCCGCCTTCACTTGCTGACAAGTGAGGCACCAAGAGACAAACTCTGCTATATCCTTCTTCATAACTAGCCACTAGAGCTATCATCTATGGACCTGGTACATATTCTCTACTCCATGATGTACCGCCTAGAGGGGAAGTGTGGAACTTCTTCAGCACCTCATCCTATAATACAACTAGTACCATGGTATGTCCTATGAAGAGGATGATGTGCTCCCCAACATAAGAAAATCCATCAGGTTCCTAGCCTATGGATATTTAAAAACATCGTGTCTTGCAGTAAGCATCCCCAAGCTGCACCACCCTGACATACTGAAAAAGTGGGTGAGTTACTATAAGAGACTGTAGATAGGCTGCTCCACCCCAATCTACAAAGGATAACTGTAAGGCTGCCAGCTGCTTCGTCACCTAACCTAGTAGGTAAATGCCTGATCTCCTGCTGAGCGCATCTACTACTACGTTCCCCATCCCTGGAGTATAGATTATCTCGATGTCATAGTCCTAGAGTATCTCAATGCACCACCGCTATCTCAGGTTCAGGTCCTTCTGAGAGAAGATATACCTGAGACTCTTGCGATCAGAGTACTCGATAAAACATTCTCCCATAATATAGTGCTACTATATTTTCAATTGAAACACAACTACTGCTAACTCCAGGTCATGGGTAGCGTAGTTCTGCTATTGATGTCACAACTTCCAAGAACAATACAAGATCACATCCCGGTCCTTCATCAGGACACACCCGATTCTGGTCCATGATTCATCGTAGTAGGCTATGTACCCTTCTCCTTCCACTAGAAGCCTCAAGATGGGGGCACTATTCAGCCTCTGCCTCAGCTCTTGAAATCTCTACAGGAACCTCTCCGACCAAACGAAGGGTTGCCACTTCATTGTCAAGGATGATAGTGGAATTGAAACTCTGGATAATTCGAGAACTATTCTCCACTATTACCCAGCGAAACCCAAGAAACGTTTTACCTCTTTCACACTCCTAGGTGGCTTCCAGTAAAGTACTGACTCATCCTTCACTGGATCCACTGCAACTCCAGCCTCTGAGATGATGTGTCTAAATAATTGAACCTCTCAAATACAAAACTGGCACTTTGTGAGCTTACCATAAAGCTGATGCTCTCGGGGAGTGTCCTATACAACCTTCAAGTAGTAGGCATGCTCGTCCTCAGTAGTTGAGTAGATCAATATGTCGTCGATGAAGACTACGACAGTGCGATTGAGGTATGGCATGAAGATCCAATTCATGAGACTCATGAACACTTCTATAGGATTAGTAACACCTACGGGAATAACTAATAACTCGTAGTGGTCGTAAAGACAACTGAAGGCCATCTTTTTCACATCTTCATCTCAAACTCTGAGATGGTGATAGCCTGATCTGAGGTCTATCTTAGAGAACCACCATACTCCCTTGAGCTGATCATAGAGGTCCTCAATTGTTTGGAGTGGGTACTTGTTCATCAGAGTCAATTGATTCAGGCGACGCTAGTCGATACATAGCCTCAAGCTCTGATCCGCCTTCGTGGAGAACAGAATCAGGGCTACACATGGAGAAACACCGGGCCAGATGAATCCCATCTCTTGAAAGTCCTCTAGCTGTACCCGCATCTCACGAAGCTCAGTGGGAGAAATCCGATATGCTGGAGTAGATATCGGTGAGTCCCTTGGTATAGGTCAATGTAGAAGTCCTCTATAGGAGGAGGTAGTCCTGGAACATTGGTAGGGAAATAATTTGTGTACTGGTCCACCACTATAGGATAAGTCGGACTCTCCACATATACTACAATGAGGTTAATGAAATCCCACGGGTGAATGATCAATTGTACCCTCCTAGTAAGTCTGTCTTGTACTGCAAAGACCCCCTTCTCACTGTTGAAGGAAAACCTGGTCCCATCCGTGCAGACACACCACACTTTTTTCCGAATACTGTTGATCAGAGCATAATATGTAGATAACTAGTCCATAGCCATGATGATGTTATAAAGCCTCGATGCCGCTACTAGGAGATCCCAGCCGAAAATCCTGCCTCATAGAGTAAGATCGCACTACTTGCACCAGTGCGTGATCATCGAATCCGCTCTTGTAGGAGTCTATAGTTGTAAGGATCGAACTAACAGCTCCTTCGGAATCTCTGAGGTATAAACGAGGGCAGCAGATATGAAAGAGTGAATGGGACATTTGTCAATAAGAACTGTAGCTAAGGTAGAGTAGACACATATCATACCATGAATCAACTCTGTAGCACTGTGATTGTAAGCCTGACCTGCATGATGTTGTGCTCAACCATGTCCAACGGCTCCCTATGGTCTGGGATGACCTTCTATAGTGGTGGTGGCAACACCTCGTAATGTTTTCTACTGCCAGCTGCATGGCCAGATCCTCTACCATGTCTTCCTCTTCCCTGAGGACCACATTGATCGAACATATGCCTCTGCCTGGGAGGTCCCTCAACTTACTTCCGATCGTCAGTGCGGCAGGTCAGATAGTCACAATCCATGTGACCGTGGCCTCCTCATGAGTACCACTACCTAACTAGTCTGGTTTTATCTCCACTCTAGGTGCCCCACACGACCAATCCTGAGTCGTGCGGTCATCCACCTATAGGTATGGTCCTCTTGTACCTCTGTGTCATCTGTCTACATCCACCTTCAGAAGAGTTTGCTTCTTGTCGACTAGCAGTGGGTCTCACTGCTGGTGACTGCTCAGCAAGGAAACTCTCCACTAGATGGGCTCACTCTAACACCATCGTCTGCGTAAGGATGCTGTGAGAGATAACTGAAGCTCAGATCTCTCGCCTGAGTCCCTGCGCAAAGGTCCCAACCCTGAATAAAGGGTCCCGTACCATATCTGTGGAGTAGCGTGAGAGGTCGGTGAACCTCATCGAATACTACACCAATATCATGCTAACCTGCTATAGTTGTAGTATCACTTGTATCTGCACCGCTTGAAGGGTGCCTAGGACAAACTCCGCCCGAAACAGGATCTCGAAGTCTGCCTAGAGTAGCATCACCTCGTCATTGACCTAATGCATCAGGCTCCACCATCTGCCTATAGCTAAATGAAGGAGGCTCGCAACAAGGATCCCCATGAAGTCTACTGGTGTCCTTACTTACCTGAAGACTCTCACCACAGCCTCCAGCCAATCCTCATCCGCTTGTGGGTCCATCTTTCCCCGTAACCTAGGTGGCCTCTTGCGTTGGAACTCATGAAACATGCTCAAGTGGCATGCATCATCTGGTTTCATGGCTGGTGGCATCGGTGGCCCAATGGGAAGTAGTACTGTTGGTGCCTCCGTTGGTGCCTCAACTAGAAGAGGGCCATGTACTGAGGCCTCATTGCTCTGTGGCCTGTCAGTATGTACATCTCTCATGGCTCAAGCTGTTCATCTGCGAGGAGGTATCCTGGATGAAACAGATGTGACATGGTCAAAAGACTATAACTAGTGAGTTTACCTATTGAGCTGACGTCAAAGAAAACATTTGAAAACACACACGCAATATGTTTTTTTCATGTACTAAGTCGAAAATCAAAATCTAGGGTCTTGGTGTATGGATATATCGGCCACCCGCACCGATACTGGACTAACTGAAATGAAAACCATACATAGTACCCTTAACACTATTGCTTCACAGAAAAGAAAATATCAGAGTCATAAGTTCTGTGGTAGAACCAACCATGCTTTGATATCATTAGTCATGACCTCCCTCTCTGGGACATGAACATAATAATTTGACCCCATGTGTATCTTGTAATACCAGGGATTCCTTCCTCGCACACCACATGCTATTATTCACCAGGGTCACTTATCAGACTAATGACTATCCCCATAGACCAACACATGTTATTTCAGTGTGTTTTGTCCTCACTCACACACACACACTAGGAAACTTTCCAGATGGTCACAGATCCTGATTACAACTTCAGGCAAAGCATGCTTAACTGTGGAGTTCTAATCAGTCAGGCTCTCGAAAAGAAATTTTCACCTTGAATACATCAGTATTTATATTTATCCTTTTATTTCTAAATTTTTTGGGTTGTTACATTCCCAGGGTGTGTTTGAGTGATGACAAAACACACTGAAAGAACATGTATTGGGCTCTGGGGACAACCATTATTCTGATAAGCAATGCTAGTGAGTAATAAGTTGTGGTGTGCTATGAAGGAATCCATTGTATTACAAGAGACACCTGGGGTCAGATGATAATGTTCATGACCCATGGAGTCTGTTCGTGACTAATGTTATCAGAGCCAATACCCAATCGGAAGTGCTTAGGCACTACCTGGGATTGAGGCTTGGGGTCCACAACGAGGGAATTGTGCTTTAAAGGGGTTGATAATGTAACACTCATGGAAACTTAAGACATAAACGTCTAAATGTTACTAACCATGTCCACATGATGCCCCTTTTTTTCCGGGAGCTTGATTTATTGGAACTCTACAGTTAAGCTTTCATGGCCTGGAGTAGTAATCCGGACGGGTGACCTTTTGGGATGTCTTCCAGGGTGTGTGTGAGTGAGGAGAAAACACACTAAATGAACATGTGCTAGCCTATGGGGACATTAATTATTCTAATAAGTTACTCTAGTGAGTAATAGCCTATGGTGTGCTAGGAAGGCATCCATGGTATTACAGGAGGACCAAGGGATCAGATGATAAAAATCATAACTTAGGGAGGCGGGTAGTGAATATTATCATAACTAAAATGTGAAATATTTATTTTAAATTCCTTTTTATGAATAATTAATATGTATAAAGTAAACATATAATTCAATAATAAATCAAAAAATATCACTTTTGATTTATTTAATGATAAATAATGGAATCAATTTCATGGAACATATAGTACATGTCTTCAACCAAAAAAGTCTAACTAGTCTCTTAATTATAATATTTGAGAAGAAAGTTCCCATTCAATGGCATGGTTAGTAAATATTTGGTATAGATAATTATGTTTATATATTGATTCAATATGGTGACTTATATTAAATATATTATACCAATTAATATAAAATCATCATGGTAGGTTCAATTAGTCAATATAAAAAAATAATTATGTGTTATTTATATGAATCAAATATATATATATATATACATCAATGATTCTAAATGATAAAAATCATGTAAAATTATTTTCATTTACGTTAATATTTTGTTTTAAATTTATACTATTTTTAAATATTTTAAAAAAACATACACCACAACAGCAGATCTTGAATGTAATTATTACAAAAAAAAAATACAAAATTATTGAAAATATTGAATATATTAATATTTAGATGAAATTGGGAATAAAAAATTATATAAAGTTTTTTATTATGGATTACTGACGATTGGAGTAATTATACTAGAAATATTATGTTTATTTCATGTTTTTAATGTCATGTAAGTTAAATCGTGTCATAAATGAATGTAAATAGTATTTAATGACTATATTTTTAAATAAATAGGGAATTATAAAATCCTATAAGGACATATATTGATAATAAATTTTCTCTCATATTTATATTGTTCTATATTTGTACCAAATTATTTTATTTCTATGACAATTTTGAATTTTTTTGAAATATTGAAAAAATTCCATTGAAATATATATACAAAAATGGGATCATATTAAAAAAATTACAAAACAAAAATTTATATTGCTTATGTAGTTCCTTCTCAGAACCCACATAAATGATCCATTTCAATGACTTCCAGACACTAGGGTTGTGATATTCCTTTACTAAGAGTCCTCAATATCAAATATTACAATGAATCATATTGTGAAATGTTAGGGTTTTAAACATAGTATCATTTTGTCATGTTATATCACATATTGATAAATTATATTATTCCATGACATTATGGTAAATAATGTTTTTTAAATTTAATTTATATGAACTTTGTAATGTGGATTTAAATATTTTAAACATTATCTATTCATTTATTAAAACACAATTCAAGGTATTGAAATTTACAATGGTTATTTGCCAATTTTTTTGTATCATATTTTTATATTACCAACCAATTTTTTATATGAGATTTATATAACACAGCATTAATATATTATATCACGAATCCTCAAATGTTAATGATGGTTATTGTTTCATATGATGTTATCCTTCCATGGGTTTTATGATTTCAATGTTAATAATGTTGAAATAGATTTATTTATCAATCCCATTTTAATCATTAAAGATCATGATTGAAATAAATTTGAATAAAATATATGACTAATATATGTTAATAACATTTAATTTTTATTCTACACTCTATATTTTTGAACATTTCATGTTTCTCTATCATTTTTTTCTTTGTTAATAAAATTTTTTATACATTATTTTAGGAAAATAAAATAGTATTTCTCCTATTTCAGTAACAAAACATTTTTTTACATATTGAAGACTACTAAAATGAATTCAGGAATTTTTAAAAAAGTCATAAATGGATTTTTAATTGATTTTTCCACATTTATGAATATTTTAAAAAAATCAATAGTGTTTTGTGTTCATTTTTAGAACATCGTTATTTTTTCAATGGAGTGTAAAAAATAATTATATTTAAAATTACTCAGTAAGAAATATTTCCACCCATTACTAAACCTCAACGCATTAAAAAATCAATTACATGATTCAATGGTTCTTTTCAAAGAATAAGATTTAGTAAATAAAAATAGAATTATATATTTTCTAAAATAATTTTTAATGAAGGTTATTTATTTTCAACAACATTATTTTGAAGGATATATTTTATTTTAATTTTATTCTTCAACATAAATTATAATTTATATTTAGTTTTTCGATTATGAATTTATTTCATATAATCCATCCTCATTCTATCTATATATAATTTTAGATTGAAATGAAAATTAAAACATATAAAATTTTATATGATATTAATAATATTATGGATACATATTTTTAACCTAAAATTTATTAAATATTTAATTATTATTCTTGGGATAGATTAATTTGTCATTTTATGATATGTGTTCCAATCGAAACCTCTCAATGAATTATTATGTCAAATGAGAGAATCTATTTTTGGTATCTTATAGTGGTTTGTAAAACTTTTCTATGATGTGTTTATATGAGGACTTGATAATATGTTTTTCATATATTTTCAAAAGTCCTTAATTTTGTGTTTAATATGGTTATAATTTAGAATTCTGAAACTAATAAATCATTTATTAATGAAAATATTATTAAATTAATATTAATTTTATCCATATATAATATCTTACATCATGTTATTATTTATATGGTGATATTTTATCATAATTTATTCCAACCATATTTTCCTCCCCACTCATGTAATTATTTATATGAAATTATTTACATTTTTTTATTTTCCATATTGATTATTCCTACTTTGCACATGTTACATTTCACTATACATAGTCCTTCCGATTATTTTATTAAATTTTTTCGGGGGTTTAAAAAAAATTATTTGTAATACCATATATGTTTACTAGATGTGATGAACATTGTGACATGTTATTGTTTTTTATGAACCATGTTTTTAAGTACCCACGTTATTATGTAATATATTTCAATAATTATCTAAAAATAAAAATATATAATGTACATTTGTATATAAATGATTAAGTAATTCAATTTTATCATATATTCATCAAAGTGATAAATATATTTAGGGATTATCAGTTCCAAATACAGAAATGATTTTTTTTAACACCGGATCTGGGATTGCATGATTGTGGCTATTATACAAACTTCCAACTATTATATAGATACACTCAAATGTGGGGGAGTGTAAAACTTGTGACCCATATACCTCTATTGGTATCTTAGAAGATTATAGTATGTCCACTATCCTGGATGTTTGTGGTCCTGTCAGATGTCAAAAAAATCATGAAACAATTATGTGTTGTTATAACTTAGATGATTCCTATTAAATTGGGAAAAATAATGTTTTTTAAAAATGAATTAATAAAATATATTTTTTTTAATTACATCATTTATTTTTGAATTTAATTTTTTTGTAATTATTTAAATTTATTATAATATCACATGATTAGAATTAATAAAAAAATATTTTTGTATTCAAGTTAATTGTATTCAGAATGATAATGAGTGAAATATGATAATTAATATTAAATATCCCAAAATTTAATGGATGATTCCACACTCAATGATTACTATTATTGATAGATTATATCACATACAATTCCATACATTCACAAAACATGTTATAATTTTTAAAAAATTATTATTTTAATATGATTATTAATACCTAGATTGTGTTTTTGATATATATGAAAAATGCACTAAAGGATGTGTAACATCATAAATATTGTTTTCTATATGAGATTAAACATCATTTAAATATTTTTTTCTCTTGACTAATTCCAATACTAATGTTTATTCAATGAGTTACATAGATTTTGGATTATTTAATTATATAGTGAGATTCAAAAAAAAAATTTAATTCAATGATGGTATTTAAATTCATAGTGGTTGTAAGGTTCTCTACAGGAGAACTAAAAAAATTTGATCAAATTATCTAGTTTAGATGAGCAAATCATCCAATCATAATAAACTATGTTTTAATGTGAATGTAGTGTCTATTTTAGTCAAAGAAAAATAATTTAATGTCATTATATTTATGATACATTCAATTTGAAAAATTGGGTAAGACATCACAGAAGACAATGATCTAGAGGTAGTCGACAGAAGTGTTCTGAGCGATATAGGGTGGTATCAGAGAATCATGTAAAGGAAGTGTGTCTGGAACATCATGATTATGTTTGATCATCTGTTTTTCACTACTAATTATGCTTGGTTGCATAAGTTGTGACTGAAACACTTCCAGGATCATCATCATGGACTAGATCTTAGTGTGAAAAAGGTAATATTGTTTTTTTGTCGATTTTATTTTGATTTTATGTGTTCTTCATGTTCCCATTAGATAGTTATCACAGGTACCTATAAATATGTGAATAAGAACAATCAATTTTGAAGAAAATGTTGACACCCTGATTCACCACTCCCCTCTCTTTTGTTTTGGGGTCTTTCATGTGCTATCATAGTTAGGTTTCTAACATTAAATATGAAATTGTTTTCATAGATAATTTAGTTTATTAAAAAGAATTTCCTCTATATGATTGAAGAAGAATCCATATTTGGAAGAACATGATGACATATCATCCAAAATTTCATGGAAAGGAATTTATTTTTTCCACTGTATAAGGGATACACTTAACTTATTCAAGAGGACTATATATGAATGAAGCATACTAGAGAAATTTTTATATAGATTCCAAATCTCATAATTCCCATATTTAATCTCAATTTTATTTAATCTATCTAATTGTAATGTGTTTCACTTCATCGAAGTATATTTGTGTAATATTGGAAAATATATATGAAGGAGACAAACATTTGAAGGAGGTGAAACTCCATATTTTTTTATAATAGGATGAATGATTTTAAAATGCATCTTGAAGAAAATCATATACCTTTTTTTATAAATTCATAAAATTTATTGGAGAAATACGAAGGCATGGTGATGAAATTAGTGAAATTTAAATTGTGATGAAATGATTGAGAAGGATTCCACCTATCTATAATAAAAAATTACCTGCCCTTGAAGAATGAGATATATATCAAAATTCATTAGAAGATATCCTGAGTAGTCTAGTGGATTATAAATATATATTCCAATTAGATGATTCCACATGTCAAGTTAGGAAGGAAATGGAATTCAAGGCCATTGAAAAACAATAGGTTTATTGAAATATCATTGATCATGAGAATGAAGATGATGAACTTATTTCTATATTTTTTTATAAAATTTATAGAGGGAATAATATATTTGATCTAAGGCTACCTATGCCCTATTTTCATTGTTGTACAGTCGGGAAAATTTCTCCCTGGTGCAGAAGGATGATAAATTATGACAAAAGTGAACCTGTAAACATCCAAAAGCTTCAGAAAATATTTGTTGACAACAATTATATAAAATATATAAAATTATTACATTTTTTTGTAAATATTAATATGATGTAAACAATTTTTTAACAAGAATAAACATATTTTCAATATATAACCCTAGAATATTTGATGACTATAATTGAAAATTCAGAACCATAAAAAGATAGAGCAACATACACTCTATTAATTTTTTATAATGATCTTAAGGGTGATCTTCAGGATTCACTTGTTAAAAATGGAATTCAATGAAACAGATAAAATTTGGATATCAGTAATGGAAGAGTCATTAGAATTTGATTATAAGGTTGAAGCTAAAATTGAATATATAGAATAAGTCATAAAATAAATTTCAACATCTATTGAAATATTAGAATTTTTAGTAGAATTCATTGATAATATTATAAATTAGACAATGGTCCTCAAAATATACTCATCAAGACAAGAGTATATAACCAAGAGAGTTGAGGGACTGGAATATGAATTCATTACATTATGTAGTTTACTAGATAGTGAATCAAAATCAAAGGACACAATAAAGATAATATATTTTGGATGATTCTCATAAACTAAGATATTAGAGAGAGTTATATGTTTTTTAAGGAGTGGAGTGGGATATTAATGATCAATTATCTGAATGCATTTGAATAAGTGGAATTGGTTGTGATGATGAA
The DNA here is from genome assembly GCA_963277665.1 of Viscum album. Taxonomy (NCBI): domain Eukaryota; kingdom Viridiplantae; phylum Streptophyta; class Magnoliopsida; order Santalales; family Viscaceae; genus Viscum; species Viscum album. Next base: position 1,323,169,316 of record OY728152.1, on the reverse strand, counting down.
AAATAAAATGCAATAGTCAAGGTGAGCCATAATAATTGGAAGCAGAATGGTAGAAATATCCCAATTTACCATGATGTCAAAATAACAATCCCTCAAAAAAACTAGAATGAAAACTAAAAACAAATATCAATTATCAGAAAATTATCATCGTTTATGTTATTTTCACAAGGAAATTGTAATGAGGAGGATTATATGCGAGAATATGTTTCCTCTTGGGAAATGTAAATTTTAGGGATATCTAAGGCATTCCATGTCATACTATGAAGAGGAAAAAAGTTTTTGGAATGTGGAATAAATAGGAAGTCATCAATGGAAAATGGAATAACATCTTTTATCATATTTAATAAATGGTTTTATTCATTTTATTTTCACTATTCAAAATATTTCCATAATGTTATTTTTTGTAGGTTGAAGAAATTTTGTAATTTCAATTACATAACTTAGAGAAAAATCAATATTTACCAATTACATACAATCATTCATCCAAATAATATTTATCCCATAGATGAACAATATGAATATGATGAACCAATGAAAATAGGAAATATATGGGAACATCTGTCATTTTCTATGACTAAATAGAATATTTCATGGAAGGAAAAGTGGAAAATTGTGACATTCAACCTTATTGAACTGACTCTCAAATCCATAACAAAAATGAGAAACTGGGTTCATGAAAAAATGTTTTCTTCCCATATGAAATGATGATCATAATTATTGAATAATAATATTAAAATGGGCTGTATAATAGTATGTTTTTTCTGTAATAGTTATATAATGGTCAATGGATAGTGATGTACAGATCTTTTAAATGATGAGATGTGGAAATGATAATTTATTTATGTGGACTTTTTTTCCTCCATATCTAAAACTGTGAGTCATCTATCTAAAATAGGACTGATAATAAACTTATATATAAACTACTCCACTATAAAAGGTATGATGGAGAATTGAACCATGAAATGACTTAGAACATATTTTAGATTATATTTGGTTGATAGTAAAAAGATCATTTTTTACTTCATAATTGAAGAAAAAAAACTTCTACCACAAGGGGTTGGGTCACATTAATAAAGAAGGTAAGGAAATGATATCTAACTCTAATATATTCTAGTATATTCACAATATTACATGTTAACTAGAAATAGAATTTTACTATTTCTTATATGGAATTCTTTCCTGTGTTTTATATTAGCCATAGTAGAAAAGGCGTCCAATATTATTGATCTCATCCTCATAGATGTATGTGCTCTAATGAATGCTATTAAAATATATGTTTATGTGAACATTGTCTTATTCATTTAATATAACAGTAAACATTATTTTGTGATGAAAATTCAAAGGAAACAAATGTGATTGATTGTATGAAAACTTATCTATGAATATCCATGAATGACATTATCCTAAACATTAGTATTTTCTGATCACATATTGGAGGGGAATACAAATCAATTATGTTTCACAATTAGTATAAAAACATGAAAATGAGTTATGATTCATCAAATAGAACACCATATAAATATTTAGTCATGGAACATAGAATTCTAGAGGTAAATAATATGGCTGAAGCGATGCTGATATAAGGTTATATAACATGTCATTAATAAAAAATATTTTTTCAAGAAGTAGTTTACACTGAAAATATAAAATTGATCTATATGCATGAATCATTGGCATAATAAGATTTAAGGGATGGTAGGAATCCATTGAAAAATTATTGACAACTATTTTGATGTTAGTGTTTCATCTAGAAAAAAAATAGTTCATCTCATGTATCGTGATGCAATAGATGAGAGAATATTAATTTTTTTTCAATGAAGTTAAAAGCCTAAAAATGTATCAATAATGATATTAAAATAATTGTGGAATCTATGGAGGTCATGATCATTATAGATAAGAACAAAAAAACCCTGAGGATTTCTTGTAATGATATGATGGATTATGAATAGTACAATAAGACTGAAATATGTTAAATTGAATAATTTGAGGGAAGGTATATAAAATCAACAAAGGGTCACAAAACGATGATGATTCAGAATAAAAAATTAAATAAGAAATACATGGAAGAAGATACATCATTGGAAAATCAATGTATAAATAGTTGAGAAAAAATTGATTCATCCAACATAATTGGGGATTATAAGGCTCCCACACAGACAAATGGAATGGGTAGTGAACCACATAATTTATTCAAATCAATTTTAGAACCAACCTCATTTTAGGAAGTAGCGATGGATAAATTATTGGTGAAGGGAAAGAATTTTGAATTGGAATAGATTGAAAAGAACGAAACAAGGGATCTAGTTCATAATCACAAAATTAACATCAATATAGAAATAATGTGGGGTTTTAATTTTTTTTTGTTATGAATGGAAATATGATTAGAAATAATCCTCCCTTGGAATGTATTGCATATAAACAGATTGAAGACATTAATTCTGATACAATTACATCTCTCGTATCAAGACTAAATTCTTCCATAATTTTCCAAGATATTAAAATTCATAGAAGATTAAATGTTTCTTATATGGATTTCAAAACAACATACATAAATTATTTCCTAGAATAGTACGTCTACATTGAATAGGCAGGTGGATTTATGATGGGAAATGATGAAGCATATGTCTATCGAATAATTAGGTCTCTATTTGTTTAAAAATGTGCATCACATTCACATTATTCTAAACTAGATGTAGATATTTAGAAGTTAAAATAATAAGGGGATGTGTCTATCAAAATATCTATGTATAAAAATATTATTAATATCAATATAAGGTGTATTAAGTCAATAAGGATTCCATATGACATTTCCATTCCTTCTTGTTTGGAATATCATAAACACCCTATCTTAAGACAAATTTCAGTACAATTTGTATTACTTTCATAAGGAAATATTCCATCCCCATGCAAATTTATCGTTACCATGTTTTTAACTGTTCATATTTTCTCTAATTATAAAGTTTTTTTGCATATCTAAAACCTCAAAATCTGATAATACATAGATACAGACCATTATCTTTTTGGGATCTTAATTATGGTTCTGAATTCTCTAAATTCAGTCACAAAACACTTCTATGTCCAGAATCCAGTTTCATTGAATTTAGACACTAAACTCTTATGATTTCAGACTCTGTGTTCTCAGAATAATGACTCTGAACAATTATGAGATCAAACTCTGAGTTCTCTGAATTCAGACACGGAATTCTTCTGAGTTCATACTCTGAGTTCTATTAATTTAGATTCCAAAATTTCTGAATTTAGACCTCGAATTCTTCTTATTTCATCTTATAAAATCTATAAATTCAATCTCCAAAATCTTTTGAATTTAGACTCTGAAGTCTACTAAATTAAGACTCCGTACTGTATTGAATTTAGTCTCTAAATTTCTGTGAAATTCAGACTCTGAATACTAATGACTTCAGGTACCAAATTCTTCTGAATACAGAGTCTAAATATCCTTGTATTATAGACATTGAATGTGTTTTTGGTTAGAATCTGATCATTCAGTTTTTCCTTACACTCCATTAAATAAATTTGGTTAGGAATCCATATTTTTTCTTACTCATGTTTTGGTTATAGTATTATGTTGTGCATTCAGTTACTAACTTACCTTTAATTGAGTTACACGTGTACAAGTCCTTCAAAAAATCAGGGATTAATATGACCGTTGGAGGTGGGAGATGACTATTGAAGCTCTACCTATAAATAAGAGCTCATTTGAAAGAGTTCACAACATTGATGAACTGTTCTATGATTCTAGAGATTACATGCTACTGAAGTTATTTCTAGAGAGATACATTCATGAATAGTGTGTACTAAACATATTTTTCATAATTTCTTCACTATATTCTGAATGTTTCTGAGTAAATTCGAGGGATTCTATGGATAATAAGACAGAGGTGCCGACTACGTTAATGTTTGACAATTTCCTTGCTGAGGAAGACAGAGGTGCAGACAACATTTTAGTTGAGGGCTTTTAGGGGTAGCAAGATAGAATTCGATCTTCGTATCGAGGGATTACCCTAGTGTGGATAAGAAATACTTTCTTGAATTTATAAATCAAGGGTCCTTTAAACATGGTTGATGGATACCCAGCTCTTTGGGTTAAAATATTTACTACCTGTTACTTGTTTTGTTTCAAATTTTCCAATTCATTTTGGTAGTTGAGGAAATGTATAACTATCACATACTTTTTTATACTTGTATACTCTTATTTAGTATGATTCAATATTATTTAAGGTATAATCCTTATATTTGAAAACTTTTTATAGGTTTCATTTCCAAAACCATATATTCTAAATTACATTCCCAGAATCACAATTCTGAAATCAAACATGTTTGTAGAACTAGTGGTTGATGAATTTACCTTGTCTATCTATGATAAAAATTAATATATATAAAAATTCCAACAGAATTTTTTAAAGTATACAATTCACCCCTATTGTATTTTGAGCATCTACATCATTTAGATAATACAATTGGAATCTAAATATTATATCATAATCCATTCCATATTAACAATTGGTATCAGATGAGGTTTCTGAAAAAATTAAATTCAAATATAAGTGATTTTCCTCATGGGTTTAATTGTTCTATTTATTCCATGATTAGGATATTTTTATCCTTGATTACAAAATTTTATTACTGACACGTTTGTATGGAATTAAAGTTTCTTATGATGGGAGGAATCAATGTTGGGTTCATTGATAACCTAAATCCTACTATCCCACCTATTTTTTGATGGTAATCATTAAGAATATTGGAGAGATAATATGAATATTATTGTTATTAATACCAGAGTGGACAACTTTGTTATGTTTACTTGAGATTATGAGATTCTTGATAAAGAAGTATGATCTTTTACTAATCAAGAGAAAACAGAATATCAACATAACTATAAGTTACACAATAATTTGTTACGTTCCATGAACATGAATATATATAGTAGAATTTCTTCTTGTGATGCAACATGTTTTATTTGGAATAAGCATGAAGTTACACATTTTGGTACTTCTAATGTTATTGAATCTAGAAGAGATATTATTAGAGTTGAGTACCATGGGTTTTTCTTTCATTATGGAGAACCCATATGTACGGTGCAACATAGATTTGTGACTATTGTAAATAGTTTAAAATACATGGGTGAAAAAGATTTGGATGAAGAAGTACATATAGACAAGATTATAGACATAATTTATAATGAGTGGAAATCTAATAGGAACGCTATATATGAGAATATGAAATTCTCACAGATCAATCTTGATGAACATTTTGGAACTCTTCTTCAACCTGAGGGTAGAATAAAGAGAGATGTTGATAATGTCAAAAAGAAGAATGGGAATGGATGTGTTTCATTAGAAACAACTTATAATCAAATTAATCGAAAGACCCTTGAGAGTGTTACTAGATCTATGTCTAAAATGCTGTTATACAATCCAAATTTAGTGAAAGTAAACATTCAAAAAATGAATTAGTTATTCTTAATTGAATGATGAATGCGATTGTTGGGGAGAAATACTTTCAGTATAAAAACAAGATGAAAGAATTAAAGGATATGAATGGCTTTGAAGTCACTTGTTATTAATGAAAAAGAATTGGACATATAAGGATAGATTGTCATATTCTTATGAGAAAAAAAGAAAGAAAAAGAATTCAAAGAGAAATAGAAAGAAGTCCTAAAAATATAATGTTAATAAATTATTAATGTTAATGAATCCTCGAGTTCTAGTGGTGGAGACACTTCTTGATGAATCCATAGATTATGAATCTTCTAGAAAGAATAATCATGGTATACATTCCATGTTACCTATTGAAAAAAATTTCATAATGACTATGGTAAACAATGTTTAATCTATAACCAATGTATCTTTAAATGATAATTATAGTGATAGTAAATGTGATGAATCTTTATATGAATAATCTTCTTCTAATGATGATAATACTTTACCAACTGATGATGACATTTATTTGTTTTCTATCCTCCTTGAGAATTAAAATTCTAACGTCAAGAAAATGCATGATAACGGCGAATCTAGAATTTCTATACTTTCTAAGGAAATATCAAATCATTATAAGGATACTTATAAGAAAATACATGAATTTTAATGTATTTCCAAAAACCATTATTAAGTAAATTCCGATAATCATAAAATTTATAAGGATTTAGAGAATTAAATTTTTATGAAAAAATTTTTCGAGCCTAACTCTAGTGCTAATTCTACTATATTGGAATATAAGAACTTAGTTATTATACTAGAGTGAGAAATATTATTATCAAGAAAGTGTTTGTCAAAATTTACTTTAGGTAAATAAAATGTTGATAATATGTATTCTGAAATTCAACCTCTAATGAATAATTCTTGTTTTGGTTATACTAGTTCAAAAATGATTTTTAGTAACAATAATTTTGTTCCTCAATGTGCTTCAATCTTCACTAAGTGTTAGTGTGGTGGGAATTGGGAAAGAAATTGTTCTTTAAATAAAACATAGTCATTAGGATTTGATGAAGATTATTTTTCAAAGAAAATTTGGATTCCAAAAATTTTGGTTTCTTAAGTTTCCAGATCCATGAATGATTTGGTTCTGAAATTATATCACACTTAATTTCTGGAAAATAATCAAAGAAATAACAGTAATACATGGTACATAAATAGTGGATGTCCCCATCATATTACTGGTAAAAAACTACTTTTAAAATATTATCAAGATGAATGGAGGAATAGTAAATTTGGAGACCATTCTATGGGGGAAATTATTGATATTGGTAACATTGTTCTTCTTTGAAAAACTTTGATTTCAAATTTAATATTTGTTATAGGACTTAAGAACAACATTATTAGCATAATTCAATTATGTGATGAAGGTTACCTTATTAATTTTTGGAATGAAAATTTCATAGCACACAATTCCCAGAAAGAGTTTATTCTTTCTGCCAGTAGGAAAGATAATGTTTACACACAAAACCTAGAAGACCATAAAAGAAAAGACCTACTTTTCCTTAGTGCAATGGAAGATCATTATTGGTTGTGGCATAGAATTTTAGGACACTGTAACATTTCGAACCAATGAAAACTCTCTATGAAAATACAAGTTAAGAATCTTTCGAACCGATGATTTGATTCATCATAATTTTGTGATCCTTGAAAATATTGCAAGAATCATAAATAATGTTCTAAATTTGTCAGTGAAGACTCAACTACTGATGCATTACAGTTAAAACATATGGATCTTTTTGGAACCATACAAACTAGAAGAATTGGAGGGAAATATTATCTATATGTCATAGTTGATGATTACACTAGATTTTCATGGGTCTATTATCTAGTAAATAAATCTAAATCATTTTTTTATTTCAAAAGTTTTAGATCAAAAGTTAAAAATGAGAAAAACCTTACATTGATATCAATTCATAGTGATCATTGACTTGAATTTCAAAATTCTAATTTTGATACTTTTTGTAGTAAAAAGGAATTATTCATAAATTCTCAGCAACCAAAACACCAGAACATAATTTTGGTGTTGATAAAAGAAATAGAAATTTTCAAGAGATAACTAGAAAAATGGTGACTGGATATTCTATAGTGAAAAAATTTTGGGCTGAATATATAAGTACATCTTTTTATACTATAAATCGTGTTTTGATTAGTCATTTTTCATAATAAGACTCTTTATGAGTTACAGAATGGTAGAAAACATAGACTTTCCTTCTTCAAGATTTTTGGTGGAAGTGTATTCATTCTGAATACTAATGATAATCTATACAAATTCACTCCAAAATCAGATGAAGGAATTTTCATAGGCTACTCCACAATATCTATGTATTACATAGTTTTCAATTAAAAAACTTATATTGTTGAAGAGATAGTACATGAAAATTTTTATGAAACTGATGCTTTTGTTATTAAACAACTTCATCCTACATATTTGGATGTGCTTTCAAAAACTGAATATCATGTATTGATAGAAGATTCTTTGGATAAGGAAAATGTTCATGAAAATTTTTCTGAAGCATTTACCCCAGAAGACTTCCTACCATATGTTGATGAACAGGTTTTACAAAACCCATATCAGTTGTTTCTAATGAATAATCATAGTTATAATACAATTTTTGATGTGAATCAACCTGTAAATACATGAAGTTATTTATGGAATGAAATATAATATCTATAATTCCATTCCCATTTAGAACAAATAAGAAATGACGATGCTTTAGGTGATAATGATTGGATAAAATCTATTCAAGACGAGCTAAATTAATTCAAAAGGAATAAATTCTAGACCTTGGATGAAAGACCCAACGAATTTTCATTTATTGGATTAATATGGGTCTTCAAAAATATGTGTGATGAAAATGGAATCATAGTAATAAATAAAGCAATATTGGTTGCTAAAGGATATAATCAATAATAAGGAATAGACTATTAATAAACCAATACTTCCGTAGATAGACATGACTCTATTTTTATTCTACATACCTTTATAGAATTCTTCAATTTCACACATTTTGAAATGGATGTGAAATGTGATTTCTTTAATGGTTTTTTACAAGAGGAATTTTTTGTTGAACAAACTCATATTTTGGTAGATAAAAAACATCCTGAACATTTTATCAAAATTACCAAAGCATTGTATGGACATAAGCAAGCCCCTAGAGCTTGGTATGATAGACATACTTGATTTTTTGCTTCAAAATAATTAGGCTAAATGAAATGAAGATCCAAAACATTTTATAAAGAAAGATAGGAAAACTATTTTTATTTTTCAAATTTATGTTGATGAAATTATATTTGGTTCAACTCAGCAGTCCTCAACTAATTTATTTTTTTGGGTCGAATGAAATATTAGTTTGAAATGAGTATGATGGGTGATTTATCATTTTTCCATGGTTTCCTAATTTCTCAAAAATGATAAGGTATCAATATATGTCAACATAATTATATTAAATATATTCTTAGAAATTATGTATATGAAAACCCTAAGAGTATACGTACTCCCATTGGTACCTCAAATTCACTTGATCTGGATGAATCTAGGAAACCATTAGATCAATCATCTTTTGGAGGTATGATAGGATGTCATCTTTACTTGATAGATAGTCATCCGGACCTAATGTTTTTAGTATGATTATGTGGAAGATATCAATCAAATCCTTAGGAATCTCATTTAATGGTAGTGAAATTGAATTTTCAGTACATAATGGGAACCATGTATCTAGGAAAATTTTATACTTTTGGAAATTATTTCGTTTTAAAAAGTTTTACCTATGCTGACATTGGTGGATGTAAAATGGATATTAATATTACATATGAAACATGTCATTTTTTTAGGAGATTCATTAGATTCTTGGTAATGAAAAAAGCAACATTCAGTTGCACTTTCCACTACTGAAGCTAAATATGTAGCAATTGAAAGTTGATGTGCACACATTTAGTGGATGCATCACACACTCACAGACTATGGTATGAGTATTATGGAAACACAACTTTTGTGTGATAATAAAAGTTCCATTTCCCTAAGTAAAAACCCTAAAAATCAATCCCGGGAAAAACACATAGATATTAGGCATCACTTTCTTAGTGATCACACACAAAAAGAAGATATCATTATTCAATTTCACAGAATGCAAGATCAACATGCATATATTTTCACAAAATCCTTTCCCTCCGATAGATTTTAAAACATTAAACTAATGTTTTTTATAATAACTATCAAGTAATCGTCCAAATTAAATTCTTGTTGAAACCTATCTCCTTAGAGTAACAAACTCATTTTCATAGGGGTAGTACATTTTTTGTTTGGTTTTTAAAAAATATATTTTGTATTGTAAATTTTTGTAATAATGTTTTCTAAATGTTTTGTAATTAAAATTCTCATAGTCAGATTTTCTAAATCTCATGTAATGAAAATTTTTGTTGTCAGGTTTTTTAAATCATTCATAAATAAAATTTTCTTAGCCTGATTTTGTAAATTTTTCAAAATGAAATTTTTCATTGTCGAATATTCAAATTTTTCGTAATGAATATTTTCATACTGAATTTTTTTTAATATAGATTTTAGCACATGAAATTTTGGTAATGATGATTTTTGTACTTAATATTTTTGTAATGGTGATTTTTGTACTTAAAATTTTTCTAATGTATATTTTTGTACTTAATTTTTTCTTAATGATGATTTTTGTACATAAAATATTCAAAATGAAGATTTTAGTACTTAATATTTCCATATTCGATATTATTGTTTTAAAATTTTCATAATAGATATTTGTTCGGAATCTAATTTTATTCCAGAAGAATTTGCATCTATATGAATAATCTTCCTGGAAATCCAAAAGGTATTTTTCCATTCTTATGGTTTCGTAATCATATTTTACTTAATGGTACTTTTTCTTTTTTTTATTTTGGTATTTTCTTTTTCATAAATCTGAATGTTTTTATTAAAAACTTCAAAATATCGGATCTTACCAATATTTCCTTATAGCTATCATTTCAATTGTCAGATCTGATCAGAAGGTTTTCCAAACATTGGATTGAGTATGGAAGCTAAATCATCACTTTAATCGCCTATATTAAGTACTCCTGATGGTTTTCCCACATCGAAACTCAAGATATTGCATGATAAACCACTACCCTCTAACATAAGCTCATTCCAAATTTTCAAGGATTTCTCAACTCTGAATGTCAGTCAATGTATCTTCCTGGAAAGAGATTTCAACTATCAAGCCGATTTTTAAATGGAATATTTACATAGAATGGATGGTACACCAAAATTTATTTTCCATGTATAATTCTATCATCTCAATGAACATTAAGTTGAATTGATGGGAGAGAATTTGCGTATCGAAACCAGGAGCTCATGATCTGGTATATCCAGACTTGTTGGTTATATTTTATGAGTCAGAATATTATCTCAAGGAATAAGGATAAGATAAATTCACTTTAAAGATCTATGGGAATACTTATTCTCTTTCTTTCACCAAGGTATCCAATTTTATTGGATTTCCTTTTGAGGGTGAGGAAGTGGTAGGATCACATAAGTTGGCTGATGTTGAATGAAGTTTCATTAAAGTTAAAGCAATGGATTGTTTTGGTCATTCCGATGTAAAGACTCCGAATATTGTTCACCTATCTAAAAATTTCCTGATTCTTGAATTTTGTGTTCACGGATTCATCATATCTAGAAAAGGAGGAAGGAAACTTTGACGAAAAGTGATATGTACTTTCGAGATTTCTTTGTGAATATATGAAAGATTAAGTTGGTTAATTATATTATGCTTACTATTGAGAATATAAGGAATGGAAATATTAAGGCTCATATTATTATGTATTTATCCATTATCTCAAACCTGATGGTTCAGTGCCTAAATTCTTTCATAATACCGTTTAGTTCTTAACCATGAAATTGCAATATTATGTTGGTAAGCGATGGCACTCTGAGATGGATGAATGTTGGATTTTCTAAAGAATCAGAAGAATTTTTTTTTTTACTGAGGAGGAGGTAGTAGCCTTATCAAAGAAATAGGAAGTTTTTGAGACTTCCAAAAAAGGGTGCAAGGAAGATGAAATTGAAGGAAGTGGAATAAAAGGAAAAAACTCCATAGTCCAAGGAAACCAAATCTGCACCACCATAGCTTAAGAAGAAAAAACGAATATCTGGATGAGGTAGTAGCAAAATAGAGGGAGGAAAATGTTAAAAAGAAAGCATGGGATCCAAGCATTGGATTGGATCATGCTGATGAAAGAGCTATAAAAGAAAATACTGCTGATGAGCTTGAAAATAAAGAAAATGAAAATAAACAAATTAATAAGATTCCTGAAGTAGATATTTGGCAATTTCTTATGATGGATACTGAGAAAGCATCATAAATTATTCTGGTACCACAATCCTTCTTAGTAGATGATTTAAAAGAGACAATGGGGAAGAAATTTTTCACTCTGGAAAAAGTACAAGAAAAATGGAGTTGAGGAAGAAGAAGGTAGTGGTGATACTAAAGATCACACTAAGAAAGTTATAGATTCTATTGGGAAGGAATGTCCATCTAAGAATATTTCAATCTGATCTTCTGATGTTATATCTTCAAAGATTGCTACCCATATTAAAGATGAGTTTGGTGAAGAAGAAAAGGTTGATGGAGACATAATTGAGAAACTATCTAATAGTGAACCAGAGTACCTTATGAGGAAGCTATTCAGAAAGTTGATAATGGAAAACTTGTAGTATTTGATACAGCTACCAAGGTTATGATAAAAAAGAAAGATTATGTTGGTTCATCAATCAGGAAGGCTGCTGAGTTAGAAAACGAATCCTCCCCAAGTAAAATTTCTTATTTGGAATCATCATCCCTTGGAATTGATTTTGTAGTGCAGTTTTTGAAGAAGATTGTGGGGACTATCTCTATATTATCAAGCATAGATTCAATATTTAATATGCTTCTACACACCTTGAATCAGAAATCGGATTCAATATCCGTTTTTATGAATAATAGTGTCATATATGAGGTTGATAATTATACTTTTTTCACAAACTATGAATCCCAAAAACAATCTTTCAAGAAGAGGACCAGGTGGTCATGAAAAACTATAGAAGGCATGTGAAATATTTTTCAGTTCCATGATAGTGTAAATGATTCATTTGACACCGAAGATGTAAATATCAAGGATCACACAAATGGTTTTGAGGAGAAGATAACACTGGATAAGAATTCCTAGATGCAATAAGTGACAGATATGAATTGGATGTTTTATTTACTTTCTTATAGTCAGAAAAGAGAATAATATTATAGGATTGTGATTGTAGAAAATATTGTCATGAATGAAGAAGCCTTGATGTCTATGGATGATATTCTTATGGCTCAGGAAGAAACACAATTAAATCCTTAGAGAAGAAAACAAATGATCAAGATTATAATCTCAAGCGTGATGAAGAAGATCATATAGAAATCAAGAAGTAGAAAACAATAGTGAAGAATATCATGCCCAAGGAAAAGTAAGGATAACCTTGTTTAAATCTGATATTTTGTTGCATTTTCCTTGTTGCGCAAATTATTCCAATCGTAATTAAATTTTGAGTTGCTCGTTATAATTTTGGTTTTTTAGTATTAATATTTCAGGTACCATATTTTCATTTCCATTCCCTTTAATTCTTGTTGAAAATCACAAAGTGTGAGAAAGGAAAAATGAATACATAGTAAATCTTTCCCTCAGTGAGGTGGAGTTCATCTAAACGTGAGGTCTTATCCAACAAGATTTTCATATGCAATAAAATGCTTTGTCTTATTCCGAAAATCATGAATACAATCCCTAGTGTTTCCAAATCCTAAGGGGGAGTCAGTTGTATTTATCATTACCCATGTGTTAAGGGAGATAATTTTTACTTTCAATGTCATGATGAATATTTTTTTCTATTTCCTTTTATTTTTTTCCATAAAGATTCCTGGGGTTTCCAAAAAGGGCGATCTTGTTGAGTTAATAATGTTACCTGATGAATTTTCCATTTTTTCTTGTTTTCAAAATCACGAACACATTATCATAAAGAAAAATTTAATTTCATATATGATTTACTATCATAATTAAAATTTACTTCCCCAAGGAAATTTATCCTTAACTTGTTTTTCATTGTTCATATTTTGTCAACGTATAAAATTTGGTCACATATCTAAAACCTCAGAATATAATAATACATAGATATAGATCAATCTATTTTATGGATCTAAATTGTGGTATTTAATTCCTTGAATTCAGACTCTGAACAATTTTTAGTCTAGAATATGAGTTATCTAAATTTAGGCTCTGAACTCTTACGTGTTCAGACTCCATGTTCTCTAAATTCAGACTTTGAGCTCTTAGGAGTTCAGACTCTGAGTTCACTTAATTTAGACTATGAATTCTTTTATGTTTCGACTGTGAGTTCTCTGAATTAAGAATCAGAATTATTTGAATTCAAATTTCGCACACTTTTGAGTTTATATTCTGAATTCTCGGAATTCAGACTCTGAACTATTATTAATTGAGAGTCCAAATTCTACTTAATTCCAACTCTGAACTATAGTGAATTCAGACTCCAAATTTCCTTGAAATTGAGACTCCAAATTCTATAAAATTCATGTTCTGAATTCTTCTAAAGGAAGTATCCGAATAACCTAGTATTATCAAAATGGAATGTGTTTTTGGTTTCACCCCAAACATTCATTTCATCCTTACACTACGTAGAATCAATTTGGTTAAGAAACCTTTTTTTCTTACTCATGTTTAGGGTATAAAATGATGTCATGCATTCAGTTGCTAACTAATAATTTTTTGGGTGAAACTTGTACATGTCCCTCTGAAATTCTAGGAAAAATATTTATGTTGGAGGAGGGAGCTGATAGTTGAATTTGTGCCTATTAATATGAGCTCGATTGAAAAAGATCACAACATTGATGAACTATTCTATGAATCAATATATTTTATATTGCTAAAGTTATTTTTAGAGAGAGACTTTCATTCTTAGTGTGTTATGAACTTCTTGTTCATAATTGCTTCATGCAACTCTGAATGTGGCAGAATACATTTGAGGGCTTCTGGGGATTGGAAGATAGAAGTACCGACTACATTAATGATCGAGGACTTCGCTATTGATGAAGACATAGGTGCCGACTACCTTGAAGTTGAGGTCATGTAGGGATAGAAAGACAAACTCCAATCTCCATATCGAGGGCTTACCCTGGTGTGGGTAAGACAAAAATTTTTGAATGTATATATCAAGGGACATTAATCCAAAGTTGTTGGATATCATTCTCTTTCGGTTAAAATATTTACTACTTGTTAGTTGTTTTGTTTCATGTTTTCTGCTGCATTTTAGTTGTAGAGGAAAGTATAAATATCTTATACCATCTTATACATGTATTTTCCGATTTAGTAAGATTATATATTCCTTATGGTAGAATCTTTATCCTTGTAGACATTTTTTATGTTTCATTTCCGGAACCATATATCAGGATTAACATTCTCGAAATCAGATTTCCAGAATCTAGAAAATTTCTACCACTATAGGTTTTTTGAATTAACCCTGTTTAACTTTTTTAAACCGTACTATCATAAAATGTTCCAAATGAAATATTTTTATGTATACTATTCACCCCCCTCTTTTATTTTGAGCATCTACTTCATTTTGATCCAACAGTTGGTATCTATGGAGTATGTCATAATCCATTCCATCTTAACAAGGTGCTGATGTATGTGGACGATATTATTTTTGGGGGAACCCGTAAGAAATGTATTGTTTAATTATATAATCACATGAAATATATACAATAAATTTATATTATTAGTGATCTAACATATGTCTAGGGTCTATAGGTGATTCAAAAGAAGTATTACACATTCATTTCATCATATAAATATGAATGAGTGATCTTAAAGAAATTAAACATTCAAGACACAAAATCAATGTCAAATCTAATTGTGGGTAGTGGAAAACATGGAATGCCAAAGGATGGGATATTTATGTATCCCAAAATGTACCAAATTATTATGGGATTATTATTATACAGAATTTCTATCTGTAAAAATATATTCATTGAAACATTCTTAGTGGACCTATTAAAATGTAACCTGAAAAAGGAACATATGTAAGTAGTTGTAATAATCATTTTGTACACTCATGGTATTCTCAATTATGTCCTACACATTTCTACAGGAATAAATAATAAACTCTTTTCAAATTTAAATGAATATTGTGGTAGAGTTATAGGGATTAGAATGTCTACAGGTGGTGGTGAATTATTTATTGTAATGATATATTTGGTATGGTTAAGTAAGAACCATTAAATTAATTCTCTTATTATTTCTAAGGTACATTATATATTTCTTAAACATGATTTCACATAGCTACTATTGATGATGTAACAATATACATATATTTTTTGTTAGATCTTACGTCCAATAGTGCATCACAATAATAATAATATATTGGTTGAACCTATAATGAATCTTATTCACTAATCACATATAAAACATTTTGAAATAATAAATCACTTAATCTAAGAAATATGGTAACAATGATTAAGTAAAATGGATCATGTTTTAACTAATTATCATGTGGATACCATTTTGACAAAATAATTTTTGGAACAAGGGTTTCTGAAACATAGATTAAATCTCGATGTTCATACACCTACCATTGCATAAAGAGGTTATGAGTAATACCATCTCCCCAGTTGTGTTAATAATTTTAAACTGTTTATTAAAGTGGTGTTAGTTTTTAGGGGAGATACAATCCAAGGGAAGTGTTATGTTATATATACAAGTCAAAATATAGTTTATTGGGATTATTTCCAATGAAGGATATTGGGGAAATTAAATATTATAATTGGAGAAAAATGAGAATGGAGAAATGTTAGAGATATTAAATTTTGTAAGGGTGTAGTGGCTATAGAATTTTTTTCAACCATAAAAATCTTCTATGACATGATGAGAGTTAGGTGTTATGGGGAATAATATCATGTAATGTAATGATTTTTTCACTTGGAAATAACATAGATAGGTCATCTTAAATCATTAAGAAACATGGTAACCAAATTCATTATTTCCCTTTTGTTTGGTACATTGATTTTTTCTCACATATAAATAGAATAATGGATGAATTATCCCTCTAATTATAGGTTTTGATATTTGGATTGTTCATTGTTGAAATTATTTTATGAATTCCTAAAAACCTTAAAGGTATATTTTTGTAACCAATTGTGTTATTTTATAGAAATGGTTTCTATTTTGTGTTTGTTGTCAATCCATAATGAGTGGACCAATGAGTTTTTTGGAATCAACTCTCCATAAATATTTTAACTGAATGGGTTTTTTGAAGAAATGATTTGTAAATGGTGATTATCACAATTTGATGATGAGTTTATGGGGTTCTTCGTGATTAATAGGTTTGGAGAATTGTTAGTGCATGACGTTATGATAGATATCTTCACGCCAATGAAAATTCTCAGGATATATTCAGAAATACATGAAAATCAAAATTATTTTTTAAAATGATCCAAAAAAAATGTACTCGATGAGGTGGGGCACCATGAACTGTCAAGCTAATAAATTTAAGAATACCGCAGCATCAAATGACATGCTAAAAATTAATGAAATCTTAGAATCACTGTGATTTTGAGAAGTTGGTTGAGATTCATGGATTTGGTTTTCATTAATATTTTGATAATGATTTAAATAATTATTATTTATTGACTGGTTCCATTTCCATTTTGTAATTGGTGATTCACAAAAAAGGGGTATTTTGGGATGAATCTTTATGCTTCATGAATAAAGTATGTTATGCATAGGCAGTTAGCATAATTATGATTATGAGGAACATGAATTATCTCCAAAAATAGTTTTTCAAAATATCATATAATTGTTAAAATTTATTTCAATATGAATCAACTCAGTCCTATAGTACATGAAGATTATCTTTCTGGTATTGGATAAAGAGTTCAATTACATTATAATGAAGTGACATTCATATCAATAAAATATATATGAATAAATCCAAGCCAGTGAGCTAGGGGAAGTATATGGTTTAGAGACAAGGGATCTAGGGACATATCACTATAATAATGTAATTATAGTGTATTAAGAACATAATCACTATTTCTTAATTCTTTATTGCATAGATAGAAATGATTAGTGGATTTATGCATGAATGACACATTTTTGGTGAATTCCCCATGGACTAGAACTTATAAAAGAACCATGTAAAATTAATGTGTTGCCTCTTTTGATGTGATTTTTAGTGTTCTTCACATCCCAATAACTCATTTTTACTAGGTTCTTAAAATGTTGTGATAAGACCAGGCATTAGTGAATAAACATTTGACTCCCGGATCCACCACACCCATATAAGGGTGTTCACATGTGTTTTAAATAAAACTAACTATATTATAAATTATATATATATAATTTTCATTTATATTGATTTACAAAAAAATTCATGATATATATGAACATAAATTTAAATAGCATAAAATTAACAGTAATGATTCATTTTTAATAATACTTATATAAATGTGAAATTTAGTTTTTTCAAAATAAATTATTCCAATTTATATATATGACTGTTTTTACTAAAATGTAAATATAATATATTAAATAGATATTTTAACAATCATCTAATGGTGATATATATATATAATATAAATTAATTCTATTAGAACATCAATAAATTATTTCATTGATAATGTGATTTTATATCATTTTTTGTGTATATGTTGTTGTAATTTTTTCCAATTTTTTTAATATTTATTTGATTTAATATTCTTGATTTTTTAAAACATCCCTTAATTATATTATTAATATTAATATATTGTATCTTTCTCTATAAGAAAATTTATTTATACTAATTCGATGAATTGAATGATTTTATTAATATTCCATAAATTTAAAATTTATATTAAAATTATTTAATAGGTTTAATTTCATTTTAATCCATATTGAATTGTATCCATGGTAAAATAATAGAAATACATAACATCATAAAATAAATTTATTGATATTGATATTATTCGAAATGGATTCAAAATAGCCCAAATAATTCCTAAATCTAAATAGATTTATTTATATCACTCACTATTTTAATATTTGTTATAATATGAAAATGTATAACCACTTCATTGTTTTTTAGAATTATATTTTCTTAATTAAATTATAATTACAAAATTTCACATTATATAATTTTTATGTGTCAAGGATATAAATAGACCTAATGAGGTTATATGAACAATTATTTATTATATAATTTCTAAATAAAGAACTATATTTTATAATTTTATATTTTTTTATAGATAGTAGATATACATTAAAGACTTATACATCAATTACAAAATTATTATGTTGAAAATTAAAACAATTTAAATTATTTAAAAATCATATAAATTAATATCAATAAGATGAATATTGTTTTTATAGTAATATAATGTATTTCTAAAAATTATAATTTTATGTTTTCCTAGAATTGTTTTCTTATCAATATTGTATTAATGATATCATATTTGATTGGTCATGGAAATTTACTTAAAAGGTATTTCATATTTAAAAATAATTTCTAAATAAAGTTAAATTAATAATAACCCCACAATAAATAGTTGGATGAGAAATTATAGATTGTATAAAAAAATTACATGTATTTTCACCATTTAATTTTTAAAAAAGATCCATGAAACTAATATATTTAATAAAAAATCACCATAGTTAATGTTCATTGTGTTTTTGAGATGGTTAAACTAAACAATATGTTTTAAAATTAAAATTATAGATGTATAAATATTTATGGATGATTTTTTGGACTATATTACAATTATCCTTGACTATAAATATATTTAAAGTGATATTTAATGATTTAGAAACATATTATATAATAATATTTCATGTATTTTAATGATTTCACAATCCTAAATAATAAATGAGACACTACTATCATATCTTTTTAATGCCTCGTGATCCATTTAGATCAACAGTGATCTATAAAACCATTACCCAACCATCCCATACATGCCCAAGAGGATCTTGTGCCACCAAAGGAAAATCCTTGATGCATTATGGTGTAAACTGAGGGAGGTATTAAATAGATTTTTATGACAAATAAATATATGTTTCCATGATTTTTTATTCATCAACTTCAATTAGATATTATATAACCACTATAATATGTTAAAATAATTATAATCCATCTACTAAAACAATATTACATTGATTTAAATCCCATTTTCATATCTTCTTTTCCAATATATGAGAATTTCAATTGGTCCTTGTGCATATGTGTGAAATACATCCTCCATGAAGAGATTATTATCATATTTTATCACATAGTTAAAAGGAAATATATTTTTATTTATTAAAAACTTGTATAATATATAGGGCATATTAGTGATTTTAATGTGACTATATATTACATTTCATATTAATCGTCTTCATGTTAATAAAATATAACAGCGCTGATGTGGAAGTATTAAATAAAACATCAAATAATAGATACCATCCCATTTTCATTTCTACCCTTCATGATATACTATAAAATTGAATGAAATAGATATAAATTATTACTCTCCAACATATATATGTATATTTAAGATTATAAACAAAATTTCCTCAAAATATCTAACATAAATTCTTATAATTTAAAAACCTAAAAATTAATTTTAGTGTCTGATTTAAATGGATTAAAAATAATTAAATTCAATATAATAAATATTTAATTTATGTAAAAAATTAAAATAGTGAAATTATTTAGGGGATAAAGACTTTAGGGTGTGTATTGAGACACAAGGTGAGTGAATTTTTTGTCATTTTTTGATGTATTCCTTTCAAAATAATATTCTACCAAGTACATATTGATAAAATAATTCAATAATTTTATTATATATTTTCAAATTATTATTATTTTCCAATTTCATTCAATTTATAATTTACTTATATATTATACAAAGTAGTAATTTAAATTGTTATTTAATTAATAGTTGAATTTTTATTCTATATAGAATGGATTTTTATCTTTTAATAAATGTATAAATAATGAATATATATTATTAAATTATAGGTTATTAATTTATTTTATGATTACATTATATGTTTCTACTATAATTTTGAAATAAATTATTTCCCAAAATATTAAATATTATTGAAATATTAAATAAAAAATAAATTTTCTTCATGTATTATAATAATGTCTTGAATATTCGTTTAATTTTATTTTTTCTAGGTGAATAACCTTTTATGAATATTAGGACATATTAGGGAAACAATAAAATTATATGATTCACAATATATATATATATAATTATTTAATTTCATTTGATAATATTCATCAATTTATTATATATGGGTGATATTAACATTATATAGGATAGTTATTCAATTTGAATAATTTTAATGATTATGTGCTGCACTATAATTAAAATATGTTAAAAATTAATTGTACACAATAAGTGACAAGAGGGTTGTAAAAATTGATAGCCCCTAAACCTAACAGTTGTTATAATTTTTAAAATCATCAAATATATTTGGTCTGTTCCTAATAGGATAAATATGAAGTTTTATAACATGGCATTGACTTTATTATTATTATGACTTGAAATAGGGACTTGAATGTACGATTTTGTTGAGTATAATTATTAATTCCCTCATCATTAGATATTTTAAACTTTTAAATTTTATTATTTTTATTTCATCAATGGATAAGTTTTTTTATAATTGATTTTTTTTAAATATTAATATATATTAAGATATGAAAATTACCATTGTATAAAATGAATATTTTTATGATATTATGTTGGTAAATTATTTTCTCTTTGGATACTCTAACTTAATATTCAAAAACATATCATTAATTTTTAATTTTTCATTACTATTTAATATTAAATGACAAATGGTAATATATTTGGAAAAAAATATATGTAATATGTAAGTGATTTTTTTTAAAAAATATTTTATTTTGAATAGAAAAACAGAATTATGTGTATTGATGAATTATTAATGGATGAACATGATACTTTATTTTTATGTCCCTTAGTTGGATTTTTTCCCCATCCCACTTTTGAATTTTATTTTTACATGGTTTTAGGATTAGTAAAAACACTAACAAATAATTTTTTTCTGTTATGTATTTTCATTTAAAATTATGAAAATGTATTGTTAACTGAATGTAAATTTATATTTATGAATACTATATTTTTTTAAAATGTACATATATATGAATTTTTCATGTTACAGAGTAATGGTTTTATATAGAATAGATACTCAAATATCTAGAAATATATAAAATAAAAAGTACAATCAAATATATGAATCTATTACAATTATTTTATAATGTTGTAATAATCGAGGACATGTGTTTCTATATATTATATTAGGATACATTGGATTTTTATAGAAAACATTATACCATAGGATTTTTTTGAGTATATATATGAATTATTGTTTAAAATTAATGGTTGACATTCTATATATAATTTTGGAAATTTAATATAATATGATGTCATTATGTCTATTTAATTATTTACATAGATAAAAATATTTTTTAATATATATTTATTTTATTAAATAACACTACACATTTTGGATTTAGTATTTCAATTGAATGATAAATTAAAACGATAAAAACGAATATGAAGGGAAATGTAGTGGTTTTCTGAACATGAAATTTAATAAGAATGCATATGCAGTGAAAAAGAATGATTATATATATATATATATTATTAAAAACAGGAATTTTTTTATAAATCACTACAAAAATAGTAATAGTTTTTTTAGAATATCAGGTTATACAAATAAAAATTTAAAATTGATAAAACAACATACATGTGATGAGTTTTTAGGAATTACTAGTACACACTCATAATTGATGAGGAAAATTTTTTAAATTTGAAGAATATATAGATAATTAAAATAAATTTTTTATCTTTGAATCAAGTTATGGATACTTTCAATATCAAAAAGTTATTGTATTGGGAAATATATTGGTTGGTGATAATGAAATAAAAAATAAAATATAGAAGGTATCAGTTTTTTTTACAATTGTATTTATGTTACATAAAAAACATTATTATACTAGAATTGAGGAATAATGATAAATAATTTATATAATTATAACAGGATAGATATTTTATAGAATAAGAGACATAATATTTATGATTTATAATGAATTTTTATATATTATGGGTACTATATATTTAATTTCATGAGTTATAATATAGTGTTATTTTGCATAATTGTTGATAAAAATGTTTATTAAATTTTTAATAGAATAAATACATTTTTGGTGTTTTATTTTATGGAACTAAATTGGGAGAAATTTATCTAGTTTTAAAGGATTTATGATATTAATATAACACGAAGGATTAAATTGTAATTTATTTAAATTCTTACAAGAGGTTGAATAATGTTATATTCAATGGACACACAATAATAATTATTATATAATTCATGCATAATAAGATCGTTGATTTTTAGGTAAATATATACAATTGACATGGTAGTGTTATAATATTTGTGGACATATGTTTTCTTTTAAATATAATCCAGATATTGAATACTGGTTTTCGGAATACATGATTCATTTTAGTTTATAAGAATATAACTATATTAGATATAATATATAGTTAATTTAAATGGAAACAATTTTTTAGAGATTAGTTTTTATTTAAAAAATAATTGATGACATACCATCTAAAGGAACATAAGATTTTATACAGGCTTTATGTTTTTAATTATTTATTATTTGATGAATTCAAATATTGTTGACCTCTTTAAAATATGTAATACACAATTTTTAAGTGACATTACAAATTGAGTAATGATGTTCATAGATAAATAATAAACTTGTCTTGGAAGAATATGAGATCAAATTTTTATGAATTTTGTGTTTAGAGTTCATTTATTATAATGTTGAAGGTTATTATTGATTGTTTCTTATAGAATAATTTTTTATGAATATTGGGTCTTATTTTTTAGTAATTGAATACATATGTTGTATTTTAACATGTGTATTTTTATCATACATTGTATTATCTTAACATGTCAAAAAATAATTTTTAAATAATGGGTATAAATAGAAGAAATATAATTTCATAACATTGTGAATTTTTCCCTTTGGATTATAATATTAGTTCATACATCGTGAAAATATTTATAACCAATGTTCATTGATTTTATAATAGAGTATATAGATATTCAAATTAATAAATTTTGAGATAGGGAATTTAATTTTCCTAATGTAGTAGAAATATATCATAATATATTACATAAATTCGATGGTAAGATATCATTTAAAATATAAATATTTTTATATGGAATGTAACACTCAACAATATAGGTAATTTCAATGAATCAAATTTTTATTATTGATTGTTCAGTACAAAAATAATAAAATCGTGTAATATGATTCTAAATCTAGAAAAAAAATTATAAAATAAAGATTTTATATTAATAATATGTTGTGATACTATATATTTTAAATAATTCAATGCAAATTTAAATTCAATAATTTCTATAAGAGGATAATAATAGAGTATAATGAAATATAAATAATTTGTGATCATTTATAAATATAATATTACTTATAACATTTATGACACACAATACTAAGATTAAATAAACCATGATTATGAATTGAACTATTATTATCTATGTATGAAAATTATATCCCAACGATTTATTTTATGTTTATTAATAATTGATATTATATTATAAATTAAATATAAAATTAATCAATGATAAATGTACGAAAATATTAATTATATATATGATCTAGAATTAATATAATATAATATAAGAATAAAGGAAATATTTTACAATGAAATATTTATTTAAAAAAATTCACAAAAATATTTTCATCATGGTAGATGAAGGATTTTAATGAAATGTATTGATGAAATAATTATAAAATAAATTTTTTCCATATAATTGTTGTTAGGTGATAAAAAATAAATATATTTTCAACATTATATTCACAAATAAATTTTCATAAAAAATGGTTTTATTGTATTTCGTGATTTCATTTAATTAAAAATTTGATTTTAATTTTCATTTTTGAAAATATTGAGTACAATTTATTGAAATAATATTTTGATGTTTACATTTAAGAAACTTTTGGAAACATTTTCAAAAGGATGATATTTTGAAGAATAGTGAATCAAATTCAATATAGCAAAAATTGAGAATTCCTAACATATAATAAATGAAATATCATTATTTTTAATTTTTATATTAAATTTATGTTCTAAAACATTTATTATATATATAATAATCAATATATTTATATTATATGTAAAATTATAGTTGACATTGTTATAAAATCTTTTTAAGCATAAAATGGTTATTTTGGTAAACACATTTTATTGTGCTTCATGATCATATATTAATATTAATTCTATAAAATATATATAGATATTGTCTTATGGAAAAGGATTCAAACTTTTGAACTATATTTCAAAATTATGTAATAGTTAAAATTTTATTTCAGCACAAAATGAATTGACATAAAGGAAATTTACTATTTTGTTTGGTAAACATAAAAAATTGATTATTGAGGTAGATATTATGTGATAAGGATCGAGAATCTCTTTAAATCCATCTTTATTTATATTGGATGTATATTTATTGTTCTATAATCAAAAAATGTGGAAATTTTATTCAAAATCATTATGATTGCGATATTTATATAATTCCATGATTATTGTAATTACAAAATTTCACACCCTCTTAATTATTATGTTTTTTTATTTTTATATGGATTATATTGATATGTGAATTAATATAGTTAATATAAATATGAAGAATAGAAAATAACTGTTATCATACATTAATTTAAAATTTTATATTTAATAACTACTTTGATCTTTTCTTAATGATGATGAAATTCTTCTAGAAGTACATGCGATATAATGTAATATATTATATAAATAATTTATTTAAAATGATATGTATGAAAAACGGGGTTCATAAAATATGATTTCTAATTAAATTAACATTTTTTTGTAAATTTTTATTCAGATATTTATTTAGTTATTACCTTAACATGACTGGAATCATGATATTTAAATGTAAATAATAATAATTTAAATTTTCTTTAATTGTAAAAAAATATTTTTAAATAAATTATTTAGCATATAAAATATTATAGAAATGAATTTATTAGTAAATGTTTTAGGATACAATTAATGGTCCATGTAAGTGCCACATGTAATTTTTTAAATTTTTTCATGACAATTACTGTTTAAAAGCATGGATAATGTCATTAATGTAAAATGTGTTTATGAGAAGATCAAAACAAAACATATGTTTTTAATTGATGCATATATTTAAATCCTAGAAAAATTCATCATCATAAAAGTGATTCATTTTATTATCTACTTGTCCATAAGGGTGAATCCCTAGACACTAAATTCTTTTGAATAGAAACGAGTGTGTAAAGTGGTATTACTGTGGAGAGTATACCCAAATAGGATTATAT
This sequence comes from Viscum album, assembly GCA_963277665.1. Lineage (NCBI taxonomy): Eukaryota > Viridiplantae > Streptophyta > Magnoliopsida > Santalales > Viscaceae > Viscum > Viscum album. Next base: position 1,323,143,351 of record OY728152.1, on the reverse strand, counting down.
AATAGTGTTCTATAAAATATATTTCAATGAAAGAGAGTGGGAAATAAAAACTGGAGAAACAACCCTCCCATGGGAGAAGAAAGTACAAAAAATTAGAGGCAATAAAAATAGTAACATCAGAATAGAAAACAATATACCTCTATATTATTAGAGGTCATAATAGAGTATGAAAACATATCAGGTCATATAATCATATCTAGAAGACTCATCAATAGCTGACCTTTATATATACAAATATTATAGCTTGTTAACAAAGAAAGGGAACAAAATAAAGTATATTATAAAGGGAATAACATCAATGTACCCTTCTATACAACCCATACTAATTTTCCCAACATTGTGATCTAGCTCTAGATCCCAATACATTAATAGATCTAAAATACATAAAATCTAAAGACATCCAAATCAGCTAACGTACAATGTAATAAAATACCCAGTATGACACCCCTAATGTGGGTCAATCCAACATATTTTATTATGAAGGTGTTACTAAACTGTAATCAAAACATAAATTCATATATATAAAATAGTTACTAACTCCATTTGTGTTCTCCATCCATTGGGTAGAAATCACCTACACCGGCATACACAAGAAAAATCTATAGGATATGATTCTTTAATTAAGCCCAATGTATCAACAGATTTGAAATATTCTAGGTGATACGTAAACATAATCATAAAAACATAAAACATTAACACTCATTCCAACCAAAACCATGTGTCCACTACAATGTTATACATCACAAATGAACATAAAAACTAGTACATGGTCTCTCAGAACTCAGTATATAATTATAATTATTGGATCCAAGTGAAATTATTAAGCCACATCCATATATTCGCTCGACGTATCATCAATGTTATCTCACCTAAAGAATTAATTTGAAATAGTGATGGTTTCCCTCACCAGAATTGCCTTTTGTTATCTCCTAAAACATGGATAGCCTCATCACCCAACTAGTTATCTCAACACAATTTACTAATTAATCCTCACCATCCTCATGTATTTCTATGACATGTACTGTTGACCAATTTTCAAAGAAGCAAACAACAAAGGTGTATTCCAATATGAGTGGTTCATACCACCACTACATATATGGTCCACTATATTTGCATTACTCAAAATGACAGATTGGCAAACAATGGTGAGTGGAAATAAAAAAATTCACTAATCCATTGCAATATGACACCTCATTCCCCTGAAACATGGAATCTCATATGGTGGTCAACAACATCCAATGTAACATTACCCTCTCCCATGCCCAAATGAACTCTTCACTTCAATTAATGATTGTTTGACCCCAATAGTGGTAAACATCACTCATAATATATATATATAAATATAAATCATTTCATTCTAAGAATGGTGATCACATTGTCTCAAAATAGATATTAAATTTTCTTGGAATCCTCATGTTGAGCCCATCATGTTCCCTTGAAACCATAAGAATCACCATATTTAATTAATCTAATATAATAAATAAAATTTATTAAATAAAAAATAACACATAAGAATCATACAAAGGCATGAGACCTCTTAATAGGATCAAACCATTTATAGAATTATAATTCTCTCCCATAATCATTTCAATAGGTTAAACTTAATTACATATAATATTTTTAAAAAAAAATATAAGATCTCACATGGTCAACATTATAACACATTAAATTATTTACCCCCACAATACCCACAAAATAACAATAATTAATGTACATCAGTTACCTATTGCTAGTTGACATCCATTCATCCAATTATAGAGTTTAACAAAAATATATTTGAAAAAAAAATTCATCTTAGATAAAAAAATCAGAAAATATACAAAAGATTCCCATTGATTTAGTAATTCATTAAGATAATGAAATCGATAATGGATGAAATACATTTTAATGTAATTACGATATAATTCCAACACCATATATGTATTGAAAACCATAGCATATATGATAAATATGCATCACCACCTAGAGGAGAAGGAAATGGGTTCGTGGAATAAGGATATAAAAACCAACATGTGGGTGGAATAAAGTAAATGGAGCATAAGAGGGAGGTAAAATTGTTTTTTTAACACATACATGTGGGGTTTATATATACCTCTCATTGTTTTTATAACAGTGTGCATCACATACAGTAGCCCATTCTTAAGGCCCAATCTCTGACGACCATAGAACACAGTTTACAAAACTATGTTCTATTAATACAAATGAAATATATTAATAATTATATCAGTATTACATATCCATGAGTTAAATCATGATTTATTTTGAAAATCTATACATAGTGATCCTATAGGGCCAAATAGTTACCCCATGAATGCAATATTATTTGTCCAAAAAGTGTGCCTCAGCATGCACACCATGTGAATTTTGGATTTATGGCCACCAAAATAAAAAAAACACAACTAAAACGATTTGAAACATTCTTAAAAAAATTATGCATCTAAAATAATGATCATGGATCAAAGTAAATATTGTAAATTTGTTCCATTAAATGATACAATATTTGGATTACCCCCACAGAATAAATATTCTAAACAAGTGAGGAATTTGACCATCTGAAGAAAAACGCGCGACGTCAGAATCTCCCTAGCATAGAATATTTTATCCTATGAAATTAAAATCCTCACTATTATACAAGTAATAACTATATAATCAATATTAACAAGGAATACATTAGTTGAATAGTGAACTCTTTAACATCCACAAGTCTCCCCACCATAAGATTTTCATACCCCAATCATAACTCTTTCAAAAGTAAAAATGAAACTGATGGTCTATCAATAATCCGTACACTCAAATGTCCTCCTATGACAAATCATATGTTCTATAAAATCTCATGGGATACATTGTCATACCTAATAACCCTTATGTCCCAAATCTCACTTGACATCTACCTCATATCCATGTTTGACATGAAACCCACGAGGACCACTTCACATCAGATGGTCAATTCAAACCTAGTCCCTCACACATAAATCACCCCCTCAAATTAATTATGACATGATTCTTAAGTAACTCACCTAATATTTCCTCCCGTTGAATCATAGATAAATGTACGCCCCATACAAGACACTCATCCAACGATGTATATATATGAATCATCGAACCACACATGTCTAATATATATATATATATATTTCACATTTCTCTAATTACAACATATTAACCATCATATAGTTTGTCAATATATTCTTCTCATGCACCTCATAGAACAACAATTGTGATGCCTCTTAAAAGGCCCATCAAAAGTAAATGACATCCATGGACATGTAGGATCAGAATATGCTGCTGATGCTGAAAATACATGTGGGGTAGTTGAATACATTAAAAATACAATTGGAACCTTTATTTTTGTTATAAATATTCCTTTTGTTTCACAAAGTTAAACAAGGTAAATTCCCAAGAACTCTTAGTTCTAAAAGCTGGTTAGATTTTGGAAATATGGATCTAGAAATTATAACTTATGAGATTTTTACAAGAATAATGATTATACCTTAAAGCGTATAGAATAAAAAAAATCAGATTATACAATTGTATGAATGTATAAGATAGTTATAAATTCCATATTAATCCAAATGCAACGGAAAAAACATGAATCAATACATGTAACATGTAAGAAATATTTTAACCCAAATAGTAGTGTATCCAACAAACTTGGATAAAGGTCCCATAGTTTATAGTTTCAAAAAAGTCTGTCTTTCCCACAATACTGTAAGCCCTCGATAGGAATATCAGAGATTGCCTTACTATCCGTGGAAGCCCTCAAACTTCAAGGTAGTTGACATCTCTGTCTTCCTTATCCAAGATGACCTAGAATAGTAAGTTAGTCGACACCTCAATCTTCCTATCCCCAGAAGCACTCGATTGTACACAGCAACAATCAGAGTCACACAAATCAATCTAAACAAGATGTTCATTATGCACAAAGCATAAGAGTGTCTCTCTCCAGAAATCACTTAATCATGTAATCTATAGAGGTGTATAACATTCTTAAATTGTGTAGTATTTAGCTCATTCATATTAGATAATATTTATAGGCACACCTATAATGGTATACTTCATCCTCCAATAGTTATATTTTTTCCTTGAATTTTAGAGGGACCTGTACATGTGTCCCTCAAACAATGATTAGTTTGAAACAGAATCCACGACATCAATTTATAACTATATAAAATGTATGTAAAATAAGGTCTCTTAACCAAATAAATTTTTCTAGATTCTACAGAAAAATAAAATTTGGTGTCTATGCAAATAAACAATATGTGTTTATATTAAGGGATATTATGAATATTTTTTTCATGGAATTTGGATCCTAAATTCTACAAAATTCAGAGTCTAAATTCTATGGAATTAAGATTCTAAATAATATGTAATTCAATGTATGAATTTTAATGAATTCATAACCTCAATTTTATACAATTAGGAACCTAAATTATAAGTAATTAATATTTTAAATTCTAAGGAATTCAGAACCTTAATTCTAAGGAATTCAGAGTCTAAATTCTAAAAAATAAAAACCTGAATTCTAATGAATTCGATACCCGAAATTTAGAGAACATAGAGTCTGAATTTCAGAGAATTCGGATTCTGAATTTCAGAGAATTGAGAGTATAAAAATTAGAGAATTCAGTGTCTGGATTTTAGAGAAATCAGAGTCTGAATTTTAGAGAATTCATAATCTGAATTTCAATGAATTCAGAGTAAAATTTCTAAGAATTCAGAAAATGAGTCTATATCCTAGAATAAAAATACTCTATATCTATGTATTTATATAATTTTGAGGTTTCAGATGTGAAAATGAATTTTTCAGTTAGGAATTTAAATATTATGATTTAGAGAGAGTAATATATGAACAAAGAAAGACATGTAAGAATAAATTTCCTTGGGGAATGAAAATTATCCTTATTAAAGAAAATCTGAGTGAAAGTAAAATTTTACTTATGATAGGGTGTCTGTGATTTTCAAAACATGAAGGAATAGAAATTTCATAAAAAAATCTTATTAACCCAACAATCTCCCCTATTTAGGGAAGAAAAAATGTTCTTATGAAAAATAAAATAAGGACTCAGAAATATTATGGGCATCTCAAAAACATACATTTCTTTACATGTGGATCAATGTGAATATGACTAACTCCCATTTAGGATTTGGAAACACTGAGGATCATTTTCTAAATTTAATGTATTATATTTTTCATTTTCTTGAATATGAAAATCATCATGATGAAGAAACCCCCTTAGATGAACTCTACATTACATAGCGGAATTTTTTCTTTACAGAGTATTATTTTTAGAAATTCCTTTCTCACACTTTGTGATACTCAAAAATAAATACTGGGAATGGAAACAAATATATGGTACCTAAAATACACGTACTGAACAACAAAAAAATATGAAGAGAAACTAAAAATAAATTACGTTCGAAAGAGATTGTACATGGAACAAAATACAACAAAATATCTGATTTGGAAAAGATTATCCTTCCTTATCCTTTGGTATCATCTTCTTCACTATGGTTTTTAACTTCATGAGCTCCTTCAGATATTATTTTTCATGCTTGAGAAAATGATCATAATTTTATATTTTTTTTCTCCTATACATTAATTTTTTCTTCATGTACCTTAGTTGATTTTTCCTGGGCCTTCAGAACTTCCTGTATACCAAGATTCTCTTCAATATCAATTTTGAAATATCATTCCCTCTTCTAAGTCTGAGAAACTGAATACAATTTCCCATTCAGAACAACAACTTCTTGCTTCCGAGTAGTTTCTTCAAGAGAAATCATTTGTTCAAAATTATTATTAAGACCATGGATCATCACATCTTTGGTTTCAAAATCACCTTTGACACTATAATGAAATTCATCAATGATTCTGATTTCTTCTATTATATTCCTTGACCATCATCTCATCTTCATGCAATATAATTTATGATCCTCATAACCAATAAGTAATGTATTGATGTTTGTCTTGAGACTGACACATTTATCCATCCTCATGGATACTGAAACCGATTTTTGATTTAAGTTATGTTGATGAATATGAAAACCAGAGTCTATACTAGGGAATATTGGAATAGTCCCAACCAGCTTATTCAAAGACTGAACAAAAAATACATGGCCAATACATGATGATTTTGAATCCTAGACATTGGTTGGTGAAGATTCTTTCTCTATCTCAGTAGAATTCGATTTTGATGGAGGACCAACATATTTCGTCATTTCCATAGTTTGTGTAATCAATTATCACCTATTTTCCATTATCATATTTCTGACTAACTTAGTCTTGATTAGGTGATTCATTTTCACTATCTGATAGCTTAACAATTTTATATTCATCATCTTTATCCTACTCGAATCCGGCCTTGACATTCCCAAGGCGAATGAAATCATGATTTCTACATTCATTTTCATACAACATATTCACTTCTGCCTCACCCATGTCATCATTTCTTTGGGTAGCATGTTTTGAAGACTCAACTTCAGATGTTCGGATTGATAACATCTCAGAAGGAATCGCCTTCCCATGAAAATATTATACTTTCTTTATCATATCTTTGATATCACCACTCCCTTCTTCCGCTTCTTCTTCCACATCTTCTTCTTGCACTATTTCTTCAACATTATCTTGTTTCAGAATCAGAAACTCCCTTCCCAAAGTCTCTAGTAATGGTTCTATCAAAAACAATTTTGGTACCAGAACATGTTCAGAGGCTTTTTCAGTAGCCTTTAGAAGGAATTGGACTATCACAGCCTCAAATATATTCTTCATTTTTTTCTCAATTTTTTTTCTTCTCAAGCTCTTCAACAGCCTTTAACTTCAAAAAAAAATCAGCATTATCGAAACAAAAAGTATGATCCCCTCAATTCATTTTCTCCTTTTCCTACCTCTATTTAGCAGATAATTCATCAGTATGCATCTTTTACTTCATAGGTTTTGGGGGGGCGGATTGAGTTTCTTCTCCATAGGTTTTTTTCATTTTCTTCAAGTTCAATCACCTAAATCTTCCATCCAGCCTTTTTAGACGATTTAACCACCTCCAATATCATTTATGTAGATTCAACATCTTTTTCTGATAGATCTTAATATTATCTGGATTGACTGTTAAATCCAATCTTCATCCTCTTTCGAGTATCATCACTTATGAGCACCACCATGAATCTTCTTGGCTTAGAACTGCATGGAATATTGAAAGAATAAAGACAAAGAACAATTATTTTTGAATTATTGGAGTGAAAAATGATAATATGAGACTTCGGGTCTCCATTATTTATACTCCCAATTGTAACAAAGATAAGTAAATCTAGGTGTATTTTTTTATGTTAACCCAGAAATCCAGAATATAAATACCTCTTATCTTCAGGGTATCCTTGTTCCTTTTTCTAGGAATGGGTAAACCTTGAACCCACAGCTGATGAATCCAATGATTTGTAGAGAGTTGAATATTTTCATAGACTTTGCCCTTAAAAGACCAAGGCAAGCTAGAGCCTTTTTCTTTTCAAAATATCATATTACATTAGGTAGATTGTTTGAGAAACAATATACTTCTCCATCATAAGGAATTCCTATTATATATGTTTCCATGTGATAAGAAAGAGAGTATGTTTTTATATTGCTCTTGAAAAGAAATACATCTCTTCATCCATCATTGTAAAAAATAACTATCTCATAGAATTCAACCAGCAATTCCAGATACACCAGATTATGTTCACTTTATTTGGATATACATACACTCTTCCTACTATTCAGCATGATATTCTTAGAAACAAAGGAATCATAATTGGCATTGAAATTCGAATAAACTATCATTTCTCGTTAGATCTACCACTCGAATATTTTCATAATAGTAGACATTTCATTCTAAGAAGCGGCTTTAGCAGACACATAAAAGTAATGAAGCTTTAAAAATCAGAAATGTATTTAAAAACAGAGGAAATGATTCAACATGGGAAGCCTTGGAGTTGGATGTGGGATGAATATTAGAGGTCCTTAATATTGGCAATTGAAGAATCGGTTCATCTTCCCTAATTGATACAATAGTTGAACGAATCATGAGATGATATGATGTTTGAGTTGTTAACCAAACAAGGATTTTGAAAGATTCTAGTTATTTGATGATTTTAAGATAAATCATTCGAATTTAAGGAAATGTGATCACAAAAAAATTAATATAAAAAGAAAATTCAAACAAGTAAAATATGATTATAAAAAATGATAATTAAAAACATGTATTTCAAATTTCATTGAAGAATATTCAAAACAAGGAAAATTATTTTTGAACAACTTTAGAATCTGATATTTTAATTAAGAAATGCATTAGTCTACAAATGTCTTTATTACATATCCGTTTTACTAAGAAATTTGTTTATTACAAAATTTTTAGAATAAACACGTCTGATTAATATGAAAATGTACCCCCCTATGAAAAAGTGTTTCTTATTATAAAGAGATATGTTTAAACAAAAAGTTAAGTTGGAATATTACCATACATTTATCATTCATAAAATCTGTTTAATGTATTAAAATATATCATATGGTAAAGATTTTATGACAATATCTTCAATTTGATCTTGCGTTCCGATAATTTAAATAATGATATCTTCTTTTGATGTCTAATCCCTAAGAAAGTGATGCCAAATATATATGTGTTTTTCATTAGAGTGACGTGCAGTGTTTTTTTGTAAGGAAATGATACCTAACCTTCTATTGTATAACCAATAATGTTCTTCCATTGCACTAACATAAGGTAGATTATTGCTCTTATGGTCTTATATGTTTAATTTGTATATATTCCTTTGAACAAGGGAAGATGGAATAAAATCTTCAATCAAATTGTGTATTGAACAATTGTCATTGCTAAAATTTATAATTTAACCATCATAACATAATTGAATTATACTAATAAGGTTGTTCTTATGACCCTTATTAAATAAAACCTTTTAAATCAATGTGTTTCCAAAATAAACAATGTTACCTATACCAATAATTTTCCCCTGAGCATTATCTACGAAAGTTATTTTTCCTCCTTTCAGCATGATTATATTTTCAAAGATGTTTTTGATATCAGTCACATGTTGGTAACATCCACTATCCATGAATAACGTATTGTTGTTGGTACTATATTTACTTTCCTAAAAAACAAGAGTGTTAAACTTTTGGAACCTAATCATTCTTCCACCCCGAAACATCAGAAAGAAAAATTTTAGAAATCCCCATTTTCTTTAGGAAATATGCTTTATGAAAACCTAAACAATTTGTTTTGTTGAAGGAAGAATTTTATGTCCAATTCCCACCCCACTGACAGTTAGTAAAAAATGGATCAAGTTGAGGGAAAAAATAATTGATACTAAAAAATAGTTTTGAATGAGTATAACGAAATCGAAAATTATTCCTTAGAGGTCGAATTTGGGAATACGTATTATGAAAATTTTCCTTACATAAGGTAATGTTTGACAAACACTTCTTCAAGGAAAATATTTCTAATTTTAGCTAAATAACTATGTTATTATCCTCAAAACATAGGTTTTATCAATAGAGTTAGTCTCAGAAACATTTTTCATTGAAATTACGTTTTCTAAATCCTTATAAAGTTTATCCATCTTAGAATTATCTTCCTCAATAAATTTTGAAATTTTTCTAAATCATAAATATTCTTTTCTAGATCTTTATTATGATCTTATATTTCATTAGTAAGAATAGAAATCCTAGAATATTCCTTATCATGAATTTTCATGTCTTTAGAATATTCATTCTCAAGGAGTTTAGAAACCAAGAAAGTTCTTCATAACATGGTAATGTAGTATCTTCATCAGAAGAAGATTCTTCATCCGAGGATTAAAAATATTTACTACGACTATCATTAGAATTCAAGGATATATTGCTTATTGATTCATAATTGTGTACCTTATCCATTAAACAATGATTTCCAGTAGGTCTCATGGCCAGTAAATACGAATCTTATGACTAAAGCATTTTTACTTTGAGGATTCATTAGAATAGTCACCACCACTAGAACTCCAAATTTCATTGGCATTCAAAACATTCATAGATTTATCCTTGTAGTACTTAATTATATTTCTTTCATAATGATTTTAATTTATGTCTTTTATCATAAGCATAAGAGAACATGGCCTTATATTCCCTGCTCTTTTGAATTCATAATATGTAACATCAGATACATTCTTATCCTCTATTTCATTATTCTTATATCTATACTAAAAGTCTTTCTTCCCAACTATCTTTTTCATCCATCGAGAAAGATTAGATAGTTCATTCAAAGAATGTTCACTATTAGTTGATACAGTTTGAATAATAGTCCTCTTAGATTTGGATATTATAACTCTCTTAGGGGTTATAAATTTCATATGATTTGATGTAGTTATAAATGAAACACTTTCATTTCCATTCTTCTTATAATTTAGATCAGGTTTTCATTTCATTGTTTTCTCATGTTATGAAAAGTAACAAAAATCTCATCATGTTTAATCTAGGAGACTTTCTTATTCTCATCAATTGATGTCCTCATTGATGACCACTCATTAGGCTTGATGTCTATAATCTTGTCCAGAAGTTTCTAATCATCTAAACCTTTTCTCACGTAGAATGTAAACTATTAACAATAGTTATAAACCTCTATGTAAATTAAAAATAAGTTCTCCATAATGAAATAAAAAACCAAGATATTCATCTCTAAGAATAACTCATCATGTTCTGATAACATTTGATGTTCCAAAGTGAGATTCATCAAGAATCATCCAAATATAATTTGTATTCTCATAAGAAGAAATATTGATTTATACATTCCTTTTCTTTTAACACAACAATTTATTGTGCACCTTATGGTTATGTTGATATTCTCAATTTTAATAATTTTAAATGTTCTGACTTCCTTATCATGAATCATGCAATCTCTAGTATACATTACAATGTTTTCTACTCCAGTATTAGTAACAAAAGTCATCATATGATCTCTCCAATATTCATAGTCATTCTCACAAAATATAGGTGGTATGGTATGATTAAGATTGTTAATGGGACCAACATTTATTCCTTCCATCTCATAGAAAATATATTTCCACATAAACATGTTAATAATAAAAAAAATTAAACAAAGATAAAAATCCTATGCCAGGAAAAAATAGAACAAAGGAAACATGAGAAGGAAAACATATATGTGAAATATAAGTATTTCAAAGACCTTATTTGATACCAACTGTAAGATTGAAATATGTTGTATATTCTCAATATAGAAAAGGTGGGTGAATTGAATTATTTAAAAATTCATTTGGAACATTTAATGTTGGAATAAAACTTCCTATCGTTTTAAAAAGTTAAACCAGGTTAATTCAAGAAGACCTCATAGTTATACAAACATGCATCATTCAAGAAATATGGTTCCAGAAATAAATCATAAGAGAAGTTTTCAAGGAAAAATAATCTACCATAAAGTGTATAGAATAAAACTTATCTGGGTATACAAGTATATGAATTTATAAGATAATTATACATTCTTTTTTAATCAAAATGTTGTGGAAACAAAACATGAAACAATACATGTAAAATGTAATAAATCTGTTAACCCAATGGGTAGGGTATCCAAAAACATTGGATAAAGGTCCATTGATTTATACATTCATGTAATTTTGTCCTACCCACATCAGGGTAAGATATCGACTGAAATATTGGAGTCTGTCTTCCTATCCCCGCAAGCCCCAGAACTTCAAGGTAGCCGACACATCTATATTCTTTATAATGGACTTCCTAAAAAATTAGAGAATTTAGAACCTGAATTCAATGGAATTTGGAACATGATTTTAATATAATTCAGTGTCTGAATTATAGAGAATTAAAAGTTCATATTTTTAGAGAATTCAGAGTCTTTATTATAGAGAATCTAGAGTTTGAATTTAAGAGAATTCAGAGTCTGAATTTTAGAGAATTTGGACTCTGAATTTCAGAGAATTTGGAGTCTAAATTTTAGAGAATTTGGAATATAAATTCGCATCCTGAAAGCATAATATTCTATTTCTAATTATTTATAGAATTATAGGGTTTTATATGTGAAACTGAATTTTTCAATTAGGAATAAAAAGTATAAGATTAAGAGAAACTAAAATATGAACAATGAAAAATAGATTATGATAAATTTTCTTGGGGAAAGAAGATTTTTCTTTATTAAAGAAAATCAGAGACAAAATGAAATTTTCCTTCAGATAGGGAGTTTGTGATTTTCAAAGCATCAATTAATTGAAAATTCATAAGGAAACCTTGTTGAATCAACAAGACACACCAATGAAATAACTATATGGGGATGTACACATATCCTGATGCCAGAATAGATTATGCATGTGATCTCTTTTTGTATCACCATCCACAGTCCACTGAATACAGTATATGGTTCCACTATCATTTTCATGAACTATATAGAGAATAGACACATGCTACCAACTCTTGACACCGCTCTAGGACATATAACAGAACAAAAATTCTAGAATAGTTCTGTATACCTAAATATCCAAGAAGGCTTCCTATAGAACCTACCAAGATACCCTACATATACGATATCTCAAAAATCCTTTAGTGACCCAATGTACTAAGTCAAAACATGAACTCACAACCTAGACTGAAAAAACATCATCGACAAAACAGTCCTCAATGGTCTTCCTATGATATTTTCCTAACATCCCTAGCAACTCCTCTAAATCATTCATTATATTATATGATTTATTACCAAATTCCAAATATGAATCCTTCAACTAGATGGATAATGACCAATCCATATTGTCTCCCATGCCTATGAGTCCCTGATTCACTGTCTCTTATAATTAGGCCAAAAAATGATTTTTTTTCCTTCAACAAAGAAGAGTGTCATTAATAATCTTCTAAATTTCTCACTTTTGAGGTGTCATATATAACCCTAAAAAGTGATATGAGATAAAAACTTCTATGCCTATTCCATGACACACAGGACTCAGGGATGTCGGCTCAAGAACACTTCAGAATTCTATTCCATGTACAAGTCAATAAAAATGTTATTGAATAAACAATCTTCAAAGTCCTTCAATGATATTCCATTGTATCTTTATTCCTTAACATTCACTTTCCACCTTTTATTTTCAATACTCTAATCATGTTTGTCAAAATCATCACTGTCCAACATGTGGTGTCCCTAGAGGATCAAAGATCATCTCTATTGACTTGATCCAATTCATAGATGCAAGTGGTCCACTATCACTTAGAATGGAAGTGGGTGATGTGACTATAAATCTTGTGACATGTACCCAATTGAATTATATTCTCATTTATATCTCATATAAATCCAATGGAAAACACATACCTAGATCACTCAGAGAAAATTACTAAGCCATGACCCATAATATGTAAAATCACGTAGGTGATATTCCTGCACAAGAGGCTATAAATGAGACTATACATCTGGATCCTACTATGCCTAACCTTATAGTGACTCATCCTAACACTCAGGGTTCTCAAATTGTTCCCAGTACTCAAACACTAAATCGTAACCCACCTAATTATCAATGGGGTCTAGTATATATTGTATCCCACTAAATATTAACACCATTGTCGGATAGACCTGATTACACCTGTATAATTATGAAATTAAAAGTATTAAATAGAAGCTTCAAATGAGTACCCTTAACATTATACATCACAACCACACCACCTGAAATTAGGCCAATGGACCCTTTCATGCCATTATCGGAGTCGTGTAACTCATATCCCTTAGGGTTTAATCATCCATATCAACCATGTTGTCTCAATCCAATGACCCCATAACCTAACATAGTATTAACCAAAACAACATATCATTGTCTTTGCCTACATATATAAGATCTAAAACCATATATACATATATGAGTTACATATCACACAAAAATTTATCACCTCCACAAATGTATATATTTAACTTCTTAGATGACTTCCTAGAAGCCTTACAACCTCACCATTCCATTCTAGAAAAATGATTCAATATCATTTCTATTTTCATTGATGTCCTTGTAAAAACATTAAAACACATTACAATCACATTCCATGATCTCTAATCCGGAATTAAATTATATCAAATGTAAAATGAGAAAAATGTAATAACAATTCCAACCCATGAAAATAGGGGGTTCCCCCCGTACATAGGAAGACATGCCCAATAATATGAGATATGAAAAAAAATCTGACATCATCATAATATATGGTCTTCCATATCTCAAATAGTATATCAATGAAATATGAATATTATTCCCATTAATACCACTTGTAGCAACTCATCCCATTTATCCACCTGATCATTGCTTCTTGCTAAGTGACAATGGGCCTTAATCATGCCTCCTATAATTAATAAGTATATAAATTTTATGTGAGGATATAAATAGGTGATAGTAGGGGTAATAATTCCTCTAGTGAATATATAACAAATTTATTCATGAATATAGACCAGTGTATGATAAATACTTATATATAATATACTAGTAACCATCCCAAGGTGGAAGAAAAACATAGAAACAAAACCATTTATAATAGTATAATCAGAATAAGTAACAAGCCTGCATCCCATTTCTGGATACATTATAAGATCACCCATACATATCTTATCTTAAAAACAATAAGTATAAGGGTTACTAATGGATGACCAATTTTCATATATATATATATATATACACATACTGAAATAGAAATGAAACAATAGGGAAACTATAGTTTTGGAATGAACGTTATGGTATCTTGTCATCCATCCCATTGTAAACAACCCAAAAAAGATGATCTACCTCAGGAGGGAAACCCATTATTGGATCACAATTCCATGGAATCTATATGCATTCTAAGGGTCTCATGTTGGGTGTGGGAAGAAAATATTAGTGGGAAACCACCAATATGTACCTATTCTATATATATGATTACTAATTTACAACAAAAAATAATATAAAATACCAATCCATTCAAACATAATAATAGCATTCACCCATTTTGTAAATCAACCACAAGGGATTGATCACCAGGTTCAGACTATGCCAGAATATCTTTGTAGAGAGGATACTTATACTAATCAAGGCACCAACTAATAACAAACATTCATTGATTACCCCTAGGTTTCACCTGTAATAAACAGATGAAACCACATTCCCACCAAACAAATAATGTCTTATTCAATATTCAATGTCCCAGAGGTAGTACCAAACATGTTCATGATCCATAAAACCTAAGCATAGATTTAACTACATTAGAAAGAAGCTCGAAATCCAAGACACAATGATATATTCCCTCAAAGTATCATAATCATCTAAAAATCATCATAATTCCCAATGAATGATGATGTAAGGCATATCGTGTAACTCCCATAGAAATTTTCTCATGCATGGAGTCCAACAACCCCAAAAATAATGTATCAACACTATCATCATATGGTACCATCCCCATAAATATTTATTAAAACACCTCCAAATAATTCACTATAATAAAAATAAGTCTACCCATATGAGTTGTTTATATAATAACATCATAAATGTCCTAATATTTCAACATAATCCGCAAAGGATTACTGGCCAACATGTCTGAGATGAAATAAAAAAAGAAACTAAGAAACACAAATCAGGCACCTCATTCCCATTCAGTTTTGTTTCTCATATGATGGTAATCACCATACACACATCACATGAGCCTCTCCTGTATCATGATTAACATATTACATTAATTTATAACCACTACACTCATATTAAGATCAAAATCACAATGAATATATATATATATATATATATATCTGTCTTTGTGTGTTTGTGTGTGTCGCGACTGAGCCATATTGGTGATCACATCCCCTCAAAATTGATTTCCAACATTCTCCCAATCCTTAGGAAGAGATCATCATGATCCTATAAATCCATAATATGAATATAATTTAATTAATATAAAACAAAAAATTCATTTTATTAAATAAAGAACACTCTGGACTAATATTTATAGGGTCATAATCTTATTTCTAGGCACAAACAAGTTTTTTTAATTGAGTGGAATTCCCATAGTCATTATTAATGGGATTAATTATTTAATTATTTAAATAAATTTAAATTTAAATATATCTCTCGCTCTATGAAACATTACACAAAAATATGAACCACCAAAACACTAATTAAATCACAATAAAATATGATCAGAGCATACCTTGTGATTTTGGTGGTCCTCTCATCTGATGATATCTTCTAATTAATGGTTATTTGGAAGAAATCAGTGTTTCTTGATGAAAACCCTTAAAATAGTGTATATACTCTATCATTTCATTAGAACATTGTGAGGGTAACTAATAGGATAAAGTAGGAAATATTATTCCAAATAATTCTAATATAGATCTAATGATATTGAAATATTGATATGTGGATGTCAAACAGAGAAGATACCTCAACTGCTAACAGATTAGCAAGTGAGAACCAAATAAAATGGAGAAAAATCCAATATTTAGGAGGAAAAAAGGTTAAAAAAATAAAATGGAAGGGTTATGAAATGACTAATTTCCAAAATTTTAATTTGGAACATAGATAGATCACATGGCTTTGAAACACATATGATTCTTGTTGAATAACCCCTCTCCAATGCTCGAGCTTTCACATCCATGGAACAAGTTTTAGAAAACCATGTGTTAGCCATGTTAATCGACACTACTATAAATAATGATGTTTCACATGGATGTACATTCCCTACTACATTGTTTTTTAAATACTTTATATATACCCTAGGGTCTTTCATTGTTACCCAATAGAGGTGACATTGTATTTTCAAACCATGTTACTCATTATGCATAAACCAGGGCATTTGTTTATCTGGCCTATGATGCATTTTAAACCTATCCAAAACACTAAGAAGTATTATTATCATTAAGACTAAAATATAATAAACTAACTGGGACAATGGAAAAAATAGAATTATTCTTTATTAATAATGTAACGAGTTGTTGGACATTCCACACTCAGAAAAATTCAAAATTGGTGATTAATTCATCCAACACCAAATATCTATGTTGTTATAATAATCAAATGTATACTTTTATTAGGATAATAGATTATTCATTTATATATTATATTTTTTTTAATAAATATGATGTTTGTTCAAATTTAAATGACTTAAAAAATTTATATATAATAATACATCATGTATTTTATCGATTATCACCCCAAAATAAGTATAAATTGATCTTACTCATCTATATTACCTAAATTTATTAATGAAATTTATGTCAACAAATATATGAAAAAATTTAATTAATATTTTTGTAATACCATAATTATTTCATATTACAAAATGACTAACAAATTAGGAATAATGTGGAATAAAATTTTGATTTTCCAAAAAGAGGTATAACTCTTTAAATATTTCTTAATTCATATTTCATCATACAGCACCATCAAATCAATTTAAAACAATGATGACATAATGAATTTTTTATTTTACTGTATTTTATTATTATTATTTCGATCCTCCACTAATATTACTACTAATTTTACATCATATGTGAAATTAAAACATCTATAATGCATATGTGGGGAATACAAAGTCCACAAAGAGTCATGTTTCATTTTTAATACCCACAAAACAATATGGATTTGTTAAATTAATATATGTAATATATATTTTATTAAATATATAATTATGATTCCAAAAAATATTATATTTTATTTGTAAAACCATTTTCTTTTTTCTATAGTGAAGTGAGAGAGAAGAAATTTTAAATGTTTTATAGTCTTATGAGGGATAAAAAACGAATTTGTCTTAAAATGAATTATTTATTAAATATATATGATTAAAAAATAGGTAATATAATTGTATTTTTAACCAAATAAAAAAAATTTCATATCATTGTTATTTTGAAATTTTTTTCAAAAAAAAATTAAAAATTAAAATGTTAATGTTCTCTTGGGGTTTCATAAGATGATGTTTTTATTACGTAAAATCATGATGAGATTCCAACACCATGATGGAATCTCGAATATGATGTCTTCCCTATGATAAACAGAAACCCAACAAAAGTGTGGGGTCTGTGACCTATCCACTTTACTTTTCATATTAATAATATTATTATTTCTAATATTTTCATTTTATTTTCTAATTTATTATCACAAATTCTTTATTATGTTGTCCATAATGATTCCTATTATTATGGATGAGATAGGTAGGGGAGGAGGTGAGAGAGAGGGGTGAAGGATGATGGAAAAATGTACCATAGATATTACGAAGAGGTTATCATCATAAAATAATTTTTTATAATAGATCAGTCAAATTATGTGGTGGTTTCTCCAAGACCATTGTAATTTTTTATTTTTATGACATATATGTATTTTTATAATTTTCATTATGTTTCAATACATTATTATGATTTATAGTGAAACCTTGGTGGTGTATTTGGGTAAGTTTTGATGAAAATTATAATATCATTAGTATTTTAGTGGTTCACATTCTTGAAATATTGATCCTAAAATATGCCATTTCATGAACACATTCCTTGGATTTAAATTGTCTATGGATCATCGAGTTATTTACACTATAAAAGTTTTTCAGTGAGGAAACATCATGTAGTTGGACAGTCTTTGTCTTCATTAACTAGGGAGGTCACCACATGTATGCAGTACATAATTTTTTATTATAAAACGGGCCGACCTGATATGTTCACATTTTTCAAGGTAGATCATACTTATTCCCCATGTGTGACTTGTGAACATATTAATATAATAACATACCCCAATTCTACCAAGTCATTGTAAAAGTAAATTCTATTAGAAGAGATGTTTTAGTATAGATAATGTACTCATAGAAAAAATAATAATTATTCTATTGATTTATATATTAATGTTTCATTAATTATTTAGATCTTGATATAATATTCGAAATATGAGAATTTAATTCTGAGAAGTTAAAAAAAAATTGTGATAATGGAACCCTTGTAGTTTATTGCGGACCTCCAAGAGGATATTCAATGATAATTAGTTATGAAGAAGAGTTTTTACTCTTATAATTTAATCTAGAAATATTCTCAAACTAATACATGTTATTATTACTAAAAGGGGGACTTTGGAATAGTATTTTGATGTGGGATGGACTCAATACTATCCATGATTTCTGTCACATTGTTGATTTACTAGTTTCTAAAGTAATGTAATTACCTAATGAGGTGTATAGTTATGTTGATATGGATAACTGATTTTGAAATGAATATATGATTTTATTGATGTTATATTCCTTTTGGGATTTCAAATTTTATTAATTCATTGAATTCATAGCATAGATAATGGTTTCTTGGTTATGTAACCATGACAATCAAGCATTGGCCTTAGGTAAATGATTATAAAAGAGGACACTATGTGGGGTGAAATACGATGTGGTCACATTATGGAACCATTTGGGTGAATCAAAGATTATACAACACTGATAAACAATGTATGTTTATGGGTAGAGAATATAATATGATTCTCACATAACCATATATAATATAGAGGAACAAAGATGATTAGATTATTATGAAATGCATTAGTGATTAGTCATCCCATGTGATTTCATATTTTATGATGGGTTTTTGTATTTAACTTGAGGGATAATGTGACATGGATCACATACCATGTATATGGAGTTATGTATTTTTAGAAATGAAAAATATTTATTAATTTAATATGGTTGGGATACAATTAATGGTGTTCAAAAAAATAATTATCTTCCTTGGATTTAGGGATCATATATATATATATATATATTGGACTGTCCCGATTTCTAGAAATGATATTAATATTAAATTTATGAATTAACCAACTAGGATTTTTTGAACTATGTTTTATGCAATATTATTTTACATGTGACTACAATCATCAATTGTGAGGATGGGTTTGTATAAAAGGATGATATTATCATCTAGTCTGTGATAAATATGTCATTATCTATATATAAAAATTGTACCATGGGGAAAGGGATATGAATCTTATAGGGAATACATATCAGATTGGGAATCAATCATATGTATATTCTGTGATACCTATTGGATTATTCCCCTATGGAGAAAACATGCACAAGAGGATTATTATGATGACTTGTAATGAAAAATTACACAGTTTTGTTTAAAAAGATTGTGAAAAACATTTCATAGGAGTAACTGATACTTGACATAGTATATTACAATTTTATCTATATGGAACTATGGTTGAAATGATAACCCAACATTATTTAGAGATTTCGACACATATAGAAAATTTTATAGTCAATCAAATTTTTGGAACCATGGGTAATTTTTTTATTATATTTTTTTAATTTTTAATTTATATTTTTGGATATGTTTAGATATTTTAGGAAAATTTAATTAAAACATTATTTTAAATATTCACTATTTGGGCTTCCATCTATGATTCATTTCTCATCCCCTATAAATTCACCATATTGTAATAGAATTTTTTATACATGTTATGATATTCAGAATATATATATGATTAATAATGAAAAGAAAATGGATTAAATGATCAAGAATAGATACTCTTTAATATTATAATTATCATATTGGAATTAACCTATTTTTTTTGAGGATGGAAAATTTATAACATATCATTTTGATATAGTTTCTAAAATATTAAATTTTCTATTATTATTGTTAATTTTTGATCAATCCAATTAGAGATGAATTTTCAGTGTTGATTATGATTTTTCACCACTAAACGAAAATATTTATTTATTTTGAATATTTATTTATTGATTGATTTTTTATTCATACTATGATGTGTGTGATGTCTTGTTTTTTGTTTTAGATTTCACAATATGATATTGGGTAATAGTCTTTCAAATAAGCGCTCAAAAGACGCACCTCCAATCGACCAACACTAATATACATGGAGGGATTAATGTGGTAATGTAATGTACTTGTATGTTTAGTAATTATATAGTGAGTTGTGTTTGAAAAATTTAATACAAAACACATTTTCAATCAATAGGTTTAAATTTGATAAATTCTGTATTTTAAATGCATGTACAACCAACTCAAAAAATGATATGATTTTTTAATGTCTACCTTATTTAGAAAATTAAAAAATATTGTATTATGTAATAAAATGATAATTTATTTTTAAAATATACAATATTGAAACATAGTATCATTGATAATGGTTACATCGTAGATGTTGCCTTTGTTTTATTAAATTAAATAATCAAAACCATTGATGTAGAAACATATGTTAATATCAAAATATTTCATTTTTATAAATTAAATAATATCAATAATTTAAATTTAATGAAAATGATTAATGTTCTTAATCATTTTATATAAATAATTTAAATTTATTTTTTAGGTTTTATGAAATGAATTAAATGAGTTGGTAGTTGAGGTAAATTGTTTTCCTCTTAAAACATGTCTAAAAATATTACCACTAAAATTTGTCACCTTCATTCTGAACATCATCAAATAATTAAATTATATTCAAATTTATTATTCAATGATTTTAAATTGACATTTTAATCTTCCATTTAAATAATTATAAAATTAATTTAATTAATACTTTGAATGTTTTCTCTTTTAAATTCACATATTAAATCATCAAAACCAATAAAAAATAATATCACATTAAACATATATCAATTTTAAGGATTTAAATAATATAATGGATATTCTATTCATTAAATAAATTTTTATATGTTTCCATGGTAATTTTCAATTAATGGAAATTTATTAATATTCATAAAAAATGATTTGAAGTGTTTCCAAATGAATGTGACCATTTTATCAATTTTTTTGGGAAATATAAAATGTTTTTTTAAAATTAAAATCCCTGCATTTTAACATTTATTAATTATTCAAATTATTTAATGAGGATACACCATAATGGTAAAATACATTTTATTTATTTTCATGGATGATTATTATGTCATTTAATTATTTATTAGGGAAAATATCAAAAATTTCCAAATATTTGTTATCTAAATTAACATTTTATTCAGTTTATATATTGTTGATTCATATCATCATATTAATAATATTATACTTTTAGTATTTAAAATATTGGGAATTATGACACATATATTTTATTTAATTATCATGCCTCACAATAAATCATAGTCAAATTATTTGGTTATTTTGTGCCCAATTAATTACAATTTCATCGAATGTGTCAACATATTTAATTTAATGATTTTTTTTACAAGGAAGTCATTGGTTTATTATGATGTTCTATATTAATCATTCCATTATTAACATGGATACAATTATTTTTTATAATTTTATTCAAAGATATATATCATATTTTATTTATTGATGTATTTTTGGGAATATTAAGAATTCATAAGATAATGTAATAAATATTTATTTAGAAAACTATTTTGGATATTTTATTTGAAAAATATTTTTATTTCAAGTAATGTAATTCATATCTTTCCTAAACCATCTTTAATTATTTATGTTTTCTTTTATTATTATTTTTTCAAATTGTTTCACATTTTTTTAGAATAATATAGATTAGAAAAGTATGTAATATATTCTTTTAATTTATTAGTATAATATAAAAAAGGTAAACATAAGAATTTATTTCATGAATTCCAGAAGTATTAATATTATTACATTTATTATATATATATATATTATGGATAATTTTATTCTCAGCTTAATCTTCCAAAAAATAATCATGGAGTTATTTATGAGTATGAACTATATAATTTAATATATTTACATTATAGGTATCTCTATTACCATATGGAAATATATATTGAGTGAAACATGATTAAAAATATTTGAATTCTATTTTATAGGAAATACAATGATCATTTAGTGGATGTTTCAATATTTATTATGGGATTTATATGTATTATTTTTTTCAAATTCTTTAAAATATAAAATTAGTTTGATCCCATAAAGATATGAGAATAAAAAAATTAAATTAGGTATTTTTTTAAAGGATATGGTTTATTAAATATATATATTTTGTAATTATTATATTAGTATAGAAATGATGGATTATATGAATTATTTCATAAATGATGGTACATGTATCATCCATTGATTTTGTGATATATTTAGTAGTCTTTGCAGCAATGAGTGATTTTTATATATATCTTAAATTCATGAGACTCACTCCCATTAATTTGGTAATATATTTAAAAGGAAAATGAATCATTAATATTCATAAAACCTTGAGTTTTGTTGAAAATTAGTTTTCATAACAATTTAATCTTTTTGATATTCTACATTTCCTAGAATAGTGAATATTAGTTCTGTTATATGAATGCCCTATGTTTGACATATGCTATTTGAAACACCATGTTAAGGATGTGATACATACAAAAAATATATTAAATATAGATACATGAAACAAAATATATCTAGTATAGTAAAACAATACGTAGTCCCATTGGTCACTTTTGTTACACGAAATTATGTGCTTTAACTAACTACAAAATAAATTCAATGTTATTATTAAAATATTACTATAGATGTCTACTATATGTGGAAAGAAACATTAAAAGTAAAAGTAATTAAATATTTAAAATGATTTTTACATATGTATATCGAATAATTATTTAGTGAAAAATTCAATAGAAATGAATATATAAGCCTTTTCAAGACTTAGGAAATCATTTGGTAAAAAAAATATTAATAAAATAAAAACAGTTTCAATTTAATATTTTTATTAAAAAACTTTTGATAAATTATATAAATGAAATATATTAATAAAAATAATATTAACTAACCTATTTAATGTTACTCTTTTTAGTTTTCTAAACAATAGATAACAATTTACCTAATTTTATGAATAAAAATATTTATTTATATAAAAATAAATTTTAACAAATTATAACTAAACAAATGTTATATATATATATTTAGAAATATTATAAATTTTATTTTGAAATATAAAAATAGTTTTAGAAATTAAAATATCATAATTTATTTTTCTATTCATTTTAGTGTTTTACTAAGAATATTTTTTTTCAATGAAAAGTGAAAAACATTGAATATTAATTGAATACATCAATTTCATATAATTTAATAATATAGTTAAAAAGTTTATTATAATTGTTTTAATATATATATATATATTATAGATATAATTCCAATTTAAGTAATTTTAACAAATTTATAAATTGTAATTGTTCAAAAAAACTATAGATACCTATGACCATTTTATTTTAGACACCCATTGATAGATCATGTCTATAAGATTAATTTCAAATAATCTTTAGCCACCTATGTGTTTAAAAATTTTAAAAATAGATTCCAATTCTAGAAGAAACATATTTTATATTTTATATTTTGGACAAAATAATATTTTTAAAAACAAATTTGGATAGTGATTAAAATTAATTATAGTGATTAAGGTAAAAATGGGTTTAAATTGCGATCACCCTCTTTCATAAGAGAAAATTTGTAATACATACAAGTTAAAAATATATTTTTTGGAAATATATTTACGTATATTTAATTTTCAAAAATATATATACTTATAGTTGGATCATGATTTATGGTGGACTACTCAATATAATTTTAATTCTTATTTGTACATGAATCACATCTCTCATTCACTATTAACTGGCACCCACACACCCTCACTTCATCAAAAATATCAAAAAAATTGTCTCACTAAAAACCACCCCATATAATGCCCAAACATCCCTACTCACATAATAGTTGTTTCATATTGGGATGAAATACATCCATGTAATATCATCAGGGAAAGCCAAAAGGAATTACCAAAAGAATAAGAATGATTCTTCAAAAACAACTATGGTTTTTTACTTCATTATTCACCCATAAATTATTTATATTCAATTATTCTATAATGATATCAATGTAAAAAATATATTGATAATTTTTAGGTAGTTTTTGTGACATATATTCACACACACTTTCATAAATTGGAATATTGAATCATCGTTCATATGTTTGAAGAAGTAACACCTCGTGAACTAATGGCGTTTGTTCTTCGAATTTCTCTTTTTGAGGTGGAGAATATATATGAAATTACATATTTTATGTGATATATATATGCTATATTGCATTTATTTAATCATATATAATTATTATGTAAAACATATATTCATGCATTACTATGTCTGGTAATACGATAACATCATTTGTGGATGTGTGGATTACCAGCTCCTCAAAGCGATGTGATTCATTCACACGTTACATGGAATTTGTTATGTATGGATTTATTTATAATTAGTGATATTTATTAACTCAAAATTAGAATATAATTATTATATATTTATATACATAATTTAATTTCCATTTTATTAATATTGTACAAAATAATGGATTTAACGTTCATGTGTATATATGGCATACTGTATCAACAAATAATCATTTTTCATTTCATACATCACCATTTGATATATTATTATTAATTATTATGTAATTAATATATAATATATTTATGAAAAAGTTTACGTTTTGGAAATAATTAAACCAAGATCTATGGAATTGGATCATTGTTAACAAATCGAAACAAATACGAAAAACAATATATTTTTTACCCAAAACATAAATTTAAAATGAAATTATTTATAAATGGGTAACCTAATGTAATAATATATTCATATATTCTATTATATATTATAACATTTATCTATGGTATATTTATAAAAATCATAAATATATTAGTTTGTGGGTTTAAATATGTATAAAAAAATTCAAGACCTAATTTAAGGGGTTTCTTGTCTAATTTTTTCTGTTAGATAAATACTCTATTAAATAGTTATAAATTTTTTCTATTTTTTATAATTCCCCTGAATATATTATTAGATTAATATTTTAAAATTTATTCTTATTTATATATCAATGTTATATTATAAATTTCATGGTATTTATGGTTAAAAAAGTTACATAATCGGTAAAGTATGGTAGTCTCAATTTTCTATATTTAAGACATGTGCCATGTTAAAACATATTTACTCTCTAAGGTGTATATAATAAAATTTTAATTTTTTTATCATGAATATTATAATTTTAATGATATAATATGCTTCATTTAATTTTATAATCTCTTGGGTATTATGATCCAATGTTACGTAAGTGAAAATAATTTATTGCTAGAATCTATTTGTTTATTAATATTAATTAATAATATTCATCCATTGATGAAATATTATGATCCATATCAAATAAAAAATTACTTTTATTATAGTTTTTTATTAATTATATGTTATGTTCATTTAACAAATTTGGACACATTATGTTATGATCAATAGAAAATATTTCCAATAATACCATAAATAATCTATAAAATACACCATTAACTAGTGTTCCATCATAACCATGGTTTCTAAATATGATTAAAAATATTTCTAATATTATCATATTATAATTATAATAAAATTTGACACATATTTTTACATTTTTTTGAAAATTGGATTTAATGATAATTTTTATTTCAGTTTTAAAACTAGATGACTTTTCTATAATTCATAATGTAAAAAAGAATAATCAAAATGTTTTAATTTTTCTATGTTCTTTTAAATATTTATCAAAAATTCTTTTATTCATTACAAAATAAATTTTATGATAATAAATAATTAAAATGAATTTTATTTTAAATATTTATTTATAAAACATAAAGGATAATTTCATTAGGAAATGTTTTAAATGAAATTCCAATTAATATTTTTAAAGAGATGAATTTTTAGAAAGTATATTTTGAAATGGATTTTAAATGACACTGATTTTTTAATAATAAATTATTCATGTGATATTTAAAAATCATCCTCTATTTTAGATTACAAAATTTTATATTGTTTATTATTTACTGTGGATATAATCCAACTAATCCGTTCATATTCTTTCATTATATGATATATATTTATATTGAAATATTATTTCTATATCATGTTTCTCATCAATGGGCTATAAAATGATACAATTATTTTTAAAATCACTACCATTGATAGGATATATTATTTTCAAGTGATTATGAATCCTATCCCTTTTACACTTGTTATTATAAGATTAATTTATTATCATAAAAGTCCTATTATTTGTGAAATGATAAGATATTTGTGAATCATATTTATTATTATTGGTCATATTATAGATAACATTTATATCATATAGAACACATATTTATGATTTTATAATGTGATTAATTGGAATTATATCCCCACCAATACATTGGGTAATGAATTATATCACATTAGATAAATAAAAGAATATGTCGATGATCACGATTCATTATGAGGTAAAGGTGTAACATGATCCAATATAAATAATGGGATTCCACTATGGAATGTGGTGTGTACCACCTTAGAGTTATAGACACCCATCTGTAAACATTATTACATGTTCATTTTTTTATGTGTTAAGTATATTACATGTTAAAAATGATTTGTGTGGACCTCATTTCATGCCCATGTTTTTATCTGTGGACACAATTATATGTTCATATTATTTTGAGTGTACGTTTTTACATGGTAACCATATTATAAATGTACAACATCTCATGTCCATATTCATGGAGTTGTTTACATGGTCAAAAGTTTATGAGTGAACTTTATTATGTATTGAAAATATTATGTGTGGACCTTGTTAAATGTCCATATTTTTATGAGAGGGCATGATTTTCTATCCTTTAACGAATGAGTGAAAAAATTTCTTTTTAAAAATGTTCAAAATGTTATCAAAAAATATATTTTCCAAAATTATATGACTTTTTAAAATGATATGCTATCAGAAGTCATTATATTTCATTTCCTTATTATTCATGACTTACTAAATTACAATAATTATTCTAGGACTCATCATATTTATCCTTGATGTGAATGGTATGATATTAATATTATATTATCATGTTCTCATAAAATCATGTCCATGTTATACATATTCATCTTCTTTTTTTACACTTAATGAGAATATACACTTTCCATTTGATATATATTACTAAAATAGGTTATGAAGAAATGTATTTTGAAAGGGTACTAATGTTTAAAATTTATATGGGGGGTGTATTATATATGTATCAAAATTACAATAATATTTTTCTAGTTAAAATGCAACTAAACTATTATAGTAATTGGGACGTAATTTTGTAAGCTTATCAATATTCATATGAAATGATGTAATTTCTGTTTAATTTAATCATGGATTGTTATTACTGGTATAAATGGAATGTCTTAGAAAACCTTTTACAAACAAGAATTGGAAGAAATTAGTGAAACCATATGGATATATGTAATTTTATTTCTATAAATGTATCTAAGGAGAAGCCTACAATGTCATATATTTAAAATAATGATTCATTATTTAGGTATCATATAATTATGTTTTCCTGATTATGTGGGTTTTTACTATGATAAGTGCTGATGACACTATGCTTTATGGTCATAATCCATAGTTTAAAGTAGAAGGAAATCGTTTAACATTGAATATTTAATATGTGGACTGTATGTGAATAATTGAAATTAATTTCATACATGAAAAACTCATGAATTGAATCAGATAGGGTTTACATGTATTGGTTATACTGTTAAAGATAAATAGACTGGAAATGAAATTTGAAAGGTATTATAGTTCTTCATAGTATTGATTATATTAAATATAGGAAGAATAATTAGAATGAGGTTGATAAAAAATAAATAATTTTTTATATATAATACTCTAGAAAATGGTTATAATATAACAATATAATGACTCGTGAGTGATGGTTTAGGAATAATGTTTTATTATTGAATAGTATGTGGTTTGGAATTCAATGATTGTACTATACAAATCATGATATATATTAGGATTTCTTGTAGATGTCTTTCATTATTTATTTTCAAGAATATGGTAAACTAAACTAATGACCTAGATAATTAATTTATGTAAAACCTTACATTAAATTAATTTAACCCTAAACATGTCCTTCAGGATGTTAAAATGACATTTTATATAGGTAAAGATATAATGATATAGATAAAGTAAATTGCATAATAGTTTTGACCTCGGAACTAATAATGGATTTGATAATTGAGTGGTTTATGATATCATGGATATATATTACATTATATATTTCTTTTATTAATATATTATGTGATATTTGGAATAAAAAACAAGGAATGTTTTCAATAAATATTTATGGTAAATAATGATATGATGTGTTCTAATCGAAAACATGTAAAATAAATTTAAAAGTATTGAACATGATAAATAATAGGTACTTTATGATGTATGGGGGATTAATGTTAATATAATTTTGAGAAATTCATTTACCATCATTGTAAATATTTTGATCATCATCTTTCGAGAGGGATACAAGGGTGACCATTTATGCATTTGTTTTTAGTAATATATAGTTGGGGATTCGGTGATTAATGTAATATATTTAAATATTAGGTTTTATAAATATTGGATAACCAATGATATAACATTTACTGTGATGATAACTAAATATAATTTGAATGCCTAATTATTCTACAAATGAATATTATGTTTTATTAGTCACTTAAACATAACAAATTCACCTTCCTGTTTGGTGTAAGAGATGAAGATGATATTAGTCAAGACGAAACCACAAGGTGAGTTTAAACAAATGAATTGGAATTAAATAAGCCATGTATATATTCTAGTGAATATTCTTCATCATTTGGAAATGGGTCAAAAATAAAATTTTGTCTCTTTGTCAGTGTTTTTGATGATAATAATGAACATTTTCAAGAAACATTTGTTTTTGGATTTGTGTTTGTCAAATTTATCATTAACATGTTCAAAATCACTCTATAATAGAACAATATTTTAATAATTCTATTTATTAGTATTTTCTTTCACTTTATACAAATGTTTTCCTGTGAGTATTCACAGTGACGAATTGCATTGGAAAACCATTTTGAATTAAACATTCCCTTTTAAAATGATGTCTTTGTATTCATTTTAATGATGTGAGTTTATATGAAATAAATATAAATTATTAAAATTTTGAGGACCCATATGAATTGTGAGGGTTTAAAAAAATTTATTTTGGATTTAATATATGTCACTAATATCTAATGGTCTTATATTCCAAATTAATTATATATTTTATTCTTTTATATCCCACACAATAAAAATATTGTTTTTGTTATATGAAAAAACATTGTCTTCATTAAATTTCCTGGAACATGAATTTATTCTTTCAATATATGAAAAAAGTACATTATCTATTTATAGACACAAAATTATTCTTTACATGCGTTAGATACAATAAATGGTCCCTTGGATATAATTCATTACGCACAAGGATATGTTTAAATGAAATATGAAATACTATTAGTATTATAATCAAACTGTTATTATAGTTTAAACATATCCATTGTAATATATTTAATGAATATGATTAATTAAATTATAAAAAATATTTATAAAATTGTATATAAGAAGGAAAAATTGGTGGCCAGAGATATAAAAATGAATATAAATCAATTTTCAAAACCTAGAAAATCATTTGAATAAAAACTGTATTTGTAAACAAAAATATGTTTTATCGTAATACGAAAATTGAATCACTTTTTTAAAATTTTTATAATGAATAATATATCTATTATATTTATTTAACTATTTAATGATCATATTATGTGTTTTAATTAAAATAGATTATAAAAAATCCAATTTTATAAAAAAAATTACATTTCTCTAAAATATAGCTTTATCACCTCGTAATCATAAAGAACCTGCCTTAAATATTACTTATTCATTAGTTAAATCAAGAATTCACATTGGTGATATTTTATATTTTAGAGTTTTATAGATTAAGCCCATAAATATTACCTATCAACATTAATATTACATATAGACAGGACTGTCACGACCTGCCTTCACCAAAAGGAGGGAAGGGTCAGCAGATTGCCAGGCCCTTCCTTCTTTAAGTTGAAGGAGAGATAATGACCCCCGAAACCCGCCTTCAATAGGTCCCGGAGTGGAGACTAGCACCAAGGGTATAGAAAATCCTCACAAATGGAAGGCATTACCCCTTTTTATTTTATAGGATCGAAAGATAAGGAGAAGAAAACCCAACAACACCAAGGTAGAAGGAAAAGTAAAGCCAAAAGTAAACCATTCAGACATGCATGTTTCAAAAGTGAAAGCCACAAAGTGCAAAAAGGTGACTACAAGGTAAGTACCAAAAAGAAAACTAAAAACAACTGCAACTACTTCAAAAGTCCGAGCTAGTAAGGTCCTGCGTGATCCCCGAAGTCCTCCTGGAAACCTGAAAGTAGTTTTATATACGTAGGGTGAGTATACAAGTACACTCAGTAGGGAAAACCAAGACTCTCGTGCACAAGTGGGGGAACGTACTAAAGTCCCGTGAGAAAAGAGTAAACCAAACACCTAACAAGGAAAACTATCCATCCCAGGCCTCACCAAGGCTCACTCCCCAAATAACACAAGTCAAGTAATATATATAATAAGAGCACATCGATGTTTGGGTACCCCGTGCCACTTTCCCACTGGTTATTGAGACATCCTACGCATCAGACCAATCCCGCCATTCTTACCGTAGTCCCACTGACACACCCACCCGCACACACCTGGGCCACAACCACACGCAGTCCCACTGCCGAATCCCGCCCGCACACACCTGGGCCACAACTGTCACATGTAACCATGCCTGCAAACACCTAGGCCAGAACAACCACCGCCACGCCCGAAGACACCTGGGCTAAAGGATCCACTGCCACGCCCGAAGACACCTGGGCCTCATCCCGAAGACACTTGGGAAACCACCTGCCGCACACACCTGGCCAACCACCACAACACCCCGCCCGATGGTTCTTAGGCTAATAATGGACATCAGGCCATCACAGCCTGCCCGAAGGTACTTGTGCTATCCGGGAAAGGGAGCAGAAAAGGAGCTAATAACCAGCCACTAAGGATAGTGTTGGGAAAAACACCCTTCCCCCATAAATGGGGGTGTTCGGCACTGAGTGCTCAACTTGGGTGGGGCGCGAATAAGAAACACAAAGCTACATGTATAGATATAGGTAACAAACACTCAGCCAAAACTTAGGTTTTCCTAGCCAACCTACAGAACACAACACCACTGCGTCCGGGTCACAGTTCATGACCCATTCCCACAAAAACCATTTGTCCCATTCTTGTTTCACGTTCGGTTAAAATGTCCAATTGATTTTAAGTACTACTGGGCAACTACCATAAGCATAACCAAGGAAATCATCAAAAGCATGGAACAACCAAAACACTCACACCCGGTTCTGCCAACAGAGGATCTCTCCCCAATTTTAGATAAAAACTCACATCCACCGAAACCATACCAATAGGGAATCCCATCCACAAATTCACACAACCACTGAGAGTATAAAATAACAGGGGATCCCATCCCCTCCCACATTTCCAGCAATTGGCCCGAAAGGAAAACAACCAACTACCACTACCAACACAAGTCAGGGATTTTCAGATTTAAATGACTTAACACACTCCATGATTTCAAATTCTCTGTGTTCTAGGAGTTATCACAGAAGGGTTGATCCTGGTTCTTTCAATTATTCAGCCAGAAATACGTCATTAACCAATTTCACAGCAGGAGTTCACAATTTCAGCAACCCATTTAAAACATCACGAGGGTATTCATCAGTGCACATACAACGACCACCAATGGCCTCAATTTTCAGAAAACATAAACCAGCACAACTAAAAAGGATGATCACAAGATAAAGCATAAACAACGATCACAACCCCTTCCCCTTATTTCTTTAGAACTTCGTTTATTATCTTCATTAAGGTTCAGTTCAACCAATTCCATAGGAACAAAAATAACGCCCACCCCGCATGTCACACCCCGACCGCGGACGTCTGAAATTTTTCTCCTTTCTTGGTCCTGATTTAAATTTTTTCGAGGTTTTGTTGTGTCGGCAGTTTCGCACCGGTGCGCGGTCATCGCATCGCTGGCGGTGATCGTGCGTTTGGCCCGGGTGACTATGTGTTCACCCGGCATTTTAAATATTTAAGTTTTTACATTGACCTTTTATTATTATTACCATTTAATTTTTATTGTCATTATTGTTGTATTCTTGCATATGTTTGTATAATAATGTATATATATAATATATGCTTATATATGTATATATGTATTATCTTTGAATTGTCTTATTAATTTAAATATTTGATCAAAATAATTATTGTTGGAATTAACTATTTTATTATTTATTATTATTATAATATTTATTATTATTATTATAAGTTCTATCATTATTATTATCGTTATCATTATAAAATTTCATTATTGTTATTATTATAATGTTTTAATATTAATATTGTTATCATTAATTTTATTATAAGTTTTTTTATTATTTTATTATTATTAGTATTATAAGTTTTATTATTATTATTATTATTATAAGTTTTATTAATATTAATATTAAAAGGTTTTATCACTATTATACACTTTATTATTATTATTATTATATATATGTATATATATAAACCCTAACCTACCCTACCCTACCCTATTGCCGCACCCCCCCTCTCTTTCTCTCCTCTCTCCTCCCTTTCTTCTCCCCCTGCCTCTTCGGCGCACAGGCCCTGCTCCCGCCCTCCGCCGCTTCCGGCCTCCCAGCTCCCCCGGTTCTCTCGGCCGCCTCGCCGCACCGTCACCCCAGCGCCCCGGCCTCGACCTCCCGGCCTGCTGGCCTCTCCGCCGTCCCGCTTCGGCGCCTGCCGCCTCCTCCCTCGCCCAAGCCGGAACCCAGCGACCCCCTGCTCCCTCTCCCTGTCCCGAGCCACACCCAGCCTTTCCCCGTCGCCGTCTCCCTCGCGCGGCATCGCCACACCCAGCCGTCCGACTCCCGATCTGCCTCGCCCTCCGCTCCCGGCGTCCCCGCTCCCCATCCCCGCCGATCTGGCCGACCACCCCGGCCTCCCGTCCGGTGGACTTCCCCTCGGCCACGCCGGCTTCCGCCGCGCCCCGCACCAAGCCGCCTCCCTGGCCCCTATCCCGGCCTTTTCCCCCCGCCTCCGGTGGCTCTAGCCGCCGTCCCGACCCCTGCCGTCACCGCGCCCACCTCCGGCCCCTGCTCTCCCCCTGCACCCCCGCCTTTACCGCGCCCAGCGGCTGTCTCCGCCTTGCACCGGCCCGACCCACCTTCTCCCTCTGGCTCACCCCCCTCCTGCTGTATGCTTTTTATTTTATTTCGTTTGTATTTTGTTTTATTTTATTTCGTTTGTATTTTGTTTTGTTTTATTCATTTTTTTATTTTATTCATTGTTTTTATTCATTGTTTTCATTGTTTTTATTTTGTATTTTGTTTCATTGTTTTTATTCATTGTTTTTATTCATTGTTTTGATAATAATATTTTTATCATGTTAGTAATATTATAATTATTTTATTGTTAATAGGTTTATATTATCATTAATATTATTATATCATTATTAAAATTATTATTATGTTATTACTAGTAATACTATATTTTTATTATTATTATTATTATTATTAATATTATGAATATATTTATTATTGTTTTAATTATTATTATATTATGTTGTTATTTTTTTATTCTATTATGTTATTATTACTATTTTTATTATTATCATTATTATATCATTATTATGCTCATATTATTATTATTATTATTAAGTTAATATCATTATATTATTATTATATTACTATTGTTACTATTATTATTAAATTATTACTTCATTATTATTATCATATTGTTATCATGTTATAATTATTATTATTATTGATCGTTGAACCCGTTCTACGGTCTTCTGTTTTAGGACCCACGCGGGGCTTTTTCAAGAGAGTTCCATCGGTGCGCTTTGTTTTCGAGGTCCCGCCGTCTCCGCGCCTCAGTTTCGAGAATCTTGGACTTTATCACGTGGCTTCGGATACACTTCGTGTCATCGCGCCTTGGTTCCAAGGTCGTTTTACCGCCGCGCTTGGATCTTGAGGTAGGTCTCCCTTTGCACTCACCTTTAAATTTAGAATTTATTTATTCCTTGACTTTTTATTACGTTTCAGCAAATTCAAAAGTATTACTAAGTAGTTATCTATAGTTTGGTGATCTGCTGATCATAAAAGTCGTTTTAATTCTAGTGTTTCATTAAAAGCGTTTTCTTGGATTTAATTGTGTGCTTCCATGGTAGTTTTGCTAGATGGTTCTTCCTGATTAACGAAAGATCATGTTGAATTGGGTTCTGAAGCGGTTTTGGTGTGTGTAAAATGGTAGGTGTATTGGTTATGGAAAATGGTGTTTTTATTTGAACCTTGATTAGAGGAAGTGTCGTGTGACCTTTAAACTCGATTTTTGGAAACATTAAGCGTGGTTCTTGGTAGTTGAAAAAGAAAAATGTTTTCCTTTGATGCGTGATTAAAATTCTAGATTTCATTTGAGAAATATTATTCTTTCAAAAGGTGTTTAAAGGCCCGTTTGGCTCTTGATAAAAGTGGGGTGCGTTTGGAACTGGGAAAATGATTTCTTACTTGTGATACCAACGTCTTTCAGGTTTGAGATGCTGATTTGAGATTCTTAAATAATGTTCTAAGTGCGTTTCTGGTTTTCAATCGTGTGGCATACGTCATGTCCCTTTGGAAATGTTTTAGTGTTAAATGTTCAAAGTGTAAATGTTATGGCGGCCCGGTTGGCACTTTAATAAATGTGAAGTGATTATACTTATGTATATATATATATATACGTACTTGTGAGGGCATTTCTACAGGGGGACTTCCCTTCGAGGGTTGTCGTGTAGCAATGTCCGTGTAAGGGGTTGGAAAGTGCGGTGAGATGAGTCACGCGTGCGCGGGTCTCCCACTTACACAGTGTTACAAAAACTACTATGGGTTCCTGGGCATCTTGTAGATTATCGAGTGACGGTTGCTTGCTAACCCTGATTAGACGGGTTAGTACCCCCTGGAGTTACAGACAGGTCAGGAGGGATGTGCGACTGGTTGGCTGTTAGGGCGGCCAGTTGGTTATTGACTATGGAGTACCATGCCGACAGGTAGTCTGATCCCGAGTACGTCCAGGGGTTTTCTAGGGATGTTCAGGATCGCCCATGGTTATTGCTGATAACTTCTGGTTTACTTTTGCTTGCACTTGGTTTTCCTTGCCTGCTTACCTTTACTTGCACTTGTTTTCCCTGCTTGTTTGCCTTCAGTCATATTTCACAGCCTATACTGTTAGACATTGGGAAAAATGGTTTTCAAATGAAAATGCTTTATTCTCTTTGGGTTAGATTTGAAAATGTAACACATTGCTTATCAGATTGAGCTTAAAACTAATGAAATGGAACTAACTTTCGAAAAAGGAATAAGGGAAATGTCTCGTGTTTGATTTTCAAGAAAAGCATTATGAAAAATTACTTTTATACATTATAGTTCAAACCTGGATTATGTAGATTCTATAATTATTGGCAGTGCTTTGGGACTTGTTGTTGGGCTCACCTACTGAGTACTTTTGTGCTCACGCCTATCTTTTACCATTTCAGTCACAGGTCTTCTGTTTTGAGTCGCTCAGTGTTGGAGCGAGGTTGCTCTCTAGTTGGGTGGTGACCTGAGAGGTCACCTGGAGGTACGTGGTTGTGTGGTTTATTTCTTTTCCGCTGTTAGTGTTTATTTATTCTGTTCTATTTACTTTCGTTTTGGGCTGAAATCGTTCCCAACGATCAAGTCTTAATGCCCGGCACTGGTTGCCATCCTGGGGGGATCGGGAACGCCCCTCGGGACTTGCCGCGGACCGGCTCGGGTGACCGGTTCAGGGTCGACCCGGGTTGGTTCGTGACAAAATGGTATCAAAGGGTGGTTCTTGTTATTTGGGTTGTCCGGTAGAAGGAGATTATGACTGTCGGAACTCGAGGGGTAGGTACGGGAAGAGCGTCGCGAACTCTTGCTCGCACTGATTCTCGAGTTACCAGGGGTAGTTCGGGAATTGTGTCCTTGTCTTTCCTGGCTTGTCTTGGATTGAGAGATGACAATGGAGGTAAGCTGACGTTACGTCGTAATTTCACATGGAGTAGTGACCCATGTGGAGTTCGAGTACGTGGTTTGAATTCCTCCTAGTGGTCGAAACTGACTTGAGACATGGCTCACTACCATGTCGTCAGGTTGAGCGTGACTACTAGTCTCTCACTTCAGTGATCGATGCAAATTTGGATGTTGTTTCCGTTTTGGTCTGTGTGAGTGCGTAGTTGGAAATGAAAAAGGGTTTTTGAAAATTTGACTGGTTTCTTTTAAAGGACTTTAAATGTATAAAATGGGTTTTGAAACTGAAATCTCTTGATTTGAAAATCTGTTGTTTGCTTGGAATTGGTTAAGAATGATTTTGGTTGAAACCTCGGTTCCTCTTTATGAAAGTTTGCACATGTGTGAGAATGCATGGAAAGTGTGTGTTGATGCACGTATGAATGGAATGTGGATGAAGACATGTGCAACGGTTCATGGGATTACCTGTGTGTATATTTGAAATAAATGGCTTGACCTTGTTTTCTAAATTGGTTTTAAATGGGGAACGGTTTTGGAAAGTTTTGGTTTGAATGTGGATGGGTTTTTGGAAAGTGATCTTGAAAAAGGGTGGTTTTGAAATCAAAAAAATGAAAAGGGAATCTTAAAGAGGAGATTTTGTTTTGGGTTGTGTTGTATCTGTTTGGTCCTTGTGTTGACTGTTTTTGATGAAGACGCTTTTGTGGATGTTGCTTCGATTTGATGTTGGTTTTGGCCTTGTGTTGTATATGTCGCTCAGGAGATGCCGCCCAGAAAGTTCTCTAAGGATTCGGATATGTCATGCCCAGTTATTGGTCCTCCTCAGACTTTGCCTATTCTCTATAGTGATCAGGGTCCGTTAGAGGCAGTGAAATGGCTCGAGGAAGTGGAACGTGTCTTTAGAATGTTGGGAACTCCCGATAAAGTTAAGGTTCGTGCAATTATGGAGTTGTTTGAGGGTCCAGCTCTGGACCAATGGAAGAGGGTTACCCCATCATCAATGCAAGGTGAAATGACGTGGGATGTCTTCAGAACCGTTTTCATCCAATGGTTTGAACCCGAGGAAGTGAAGCTAGAGAAAAAGAGAGAGCTAGTGCATATTCAACAAGGTCAACGGATGGTGAAGGAATATGTTGACCATTTCAAGGAACTAATTTCCTTTTCTCCAAATGTAGTGTCGCATGAGCTCATGAAGGCCTCTCTTTTTACTGGGGGTCTTCGTCCAGAGATCAAGGAGTGAGTCCTCCCTTATAAAGACCTTTGTTTTGAGAAGCTGGTAGAGGAAGCTTTCTTGGCTGAGTTGGTTTCCGGTGTGCGGGTGGTTAGTGCTTCAGCATCCCCAGTTGTTCGTAAGAGTTCCTCCTCTGGTGTGGAAAATATGCCAGAGATACCTGTCCCCAATGAGTTATCCCCTTTGGTCCCAGCTTCCAGTTCATTAGATCATTCGATGGTATGCTTTCAGTGTGGTCGTTTTGGGCATTTAAAGCCATCTTGTCGCAACCCTCCAAAGACGTGTCATCGTTGTGGTTGTCTGTGTCATCTGGAGAAGTTTTGCAAGAAGCGTCGCTTGAGGATGAAGCTGTGATGGGAGAATGTCAGTACCTGACTGTGAGGCAGAAGATGCTTCAGCCATCAGAGCCCCAGCCACAAGTCTCGGGGTGAAGCTCGCGCACAGTCAGGAGTCCCCAGGGGTGTGAAGCCTTGGTCCAAGTTCTGTATTCCGTGTTAGCGGTGGAGCAATTAAAAACCTTTTGATGTTTGTTTCCCTACTATTGAGGTCCCAATAACGTTGTAAATGTGTTGTTTTCCTAAAAAGTGACAGTGGACTTGTCGTGTGAATGTAATATTCTAAATCGTGTTTCCTTCTTAAAAGGGTGTTTGACTCTCGTGTGGGTTGACCTCGTTTTAGTTATGTTGTCGATGTGGTTATGTTTTGTGGACTTCGGTGGATCATGTCTCCAATTTGATGTCGGTTAAATGTTTTTCTATAGGTTTTCCCTGGTGTTGAAGGTTGTTGACTCTGGTCGAGGATTTAATGTCTTGACGGAAGTGTTGTTTTAATCGTGCTATAGGAGTTGGTTTGAATTGGTTGGGAGTTCCCGCGTCGACCCCCTTTTCTAGGGTCTTCCTTTGAGATGGTCAACTTTTCTGCACAAGTTGAGTTCTTGTGGTGGGGAGAACCCCATCGTGTTCTCCCCTCAATCTCGGACCCCAGTTTTTCTCTTGAATCGGTCGGGTGTGACCTGTGTAGAGTAAGGTCATCCCCGAGAACCTCAGTTTTCTTCAGTTCCTTTAGTTCTGTTTGGGCATAGACTTGGTTTTTGGCTGACTTGTGACCTGGTGACTTTCTGGGGGTAGAAAGTGTCTGTGGTGGGGAGAATTGTCACACCCCGACCGCGGACGTCTGAAATTTTTCTCCTTTCTTGGTCCTGATTTAAATTTTTTCGAGGTTTTGTTGTGTCGGCAGTTTCGCGCCGGTGCGCGGTCATCGCATCGCTGGCGGTGATCGTGCGTTTGGCCCGGGTGACTATGTGTTCACCCGGCATTTTAAATATTTAAGTTTTTACATTGACCTTTTATTATTATTACCATTTAATTTGTATTATCATTATTGTTGTATTCTTGCATATGTTTGTATAATAATGTATATATATAATATATGCTTATATATGTATATATGTATTATCTTTGAATTGTCTTATTAATTTAAATATTTGATCAAAATAATTATTGTTGGAATTAAATATTTTATTATTTATTATTATTATAATATTTATTATTATTATTATAAGTTCTATCATTATTATTATCGTTATCATTATAAAATTTCATTATTGTTATTATTATAATGTTTTAATATTAATATTATTATCATTAATTTTATTATAAGTTTTGTTATTATTTTATTATTATTAGTATTATAAGTTTTATTGTTATTATTATTATTATAAGTTTTATTAATATTAATATTAAAAGGTTTTATCACTATTATACACTTTATTATTATTATTATTATATATATGTATATATATAAACCCTAACCTACCCTACCCTACCCTATCGCCGCACCCCCCCTCTCTTTCTCTCCTCTCTCCTCCCTTTCTTCTCCCCCTGCCTCTTCGGCGCACAGGCCCTGCTCCCGCCCTCCACCGCTTCCGGCCTCCCAGCTCCCCCGGTTCTCTCGGCCGCCTCGCCGCACCGTCACCCCAGCGCCCCGGCCTCGACCTCCCGGCCTGCTGGCCTCTCCGCCGTCCCGCTTCGGCGCCTGCCGCCTCCTCCCTCGCCCAAGCCGGAACCCAGCGACCCCCTGCTCCCTCTCCCTGTCCCGAGCCGCACCCAGCCTTTCCCCGTCGCCGTCTCCCTCGTGCGGCATCGCCACACCCAGCCGTCCGACTCCCGATCTGCCTCGCCCTCCGCTCCCGGCGTCCCCGCTCCCCATCCCCGCCGATCTGGCCGACCACCCCGGCCTCCCGTCCGGTGGACTTCCCCTCGGCCACGCCGGCTTCCGCCGCGCCCCGCACCAAGCCGCCTCCCTGGCCCCTGGCCCGGCCTTTTCCCGCCGCCTCCGGTGGCTCCAGCCGCCGTCCCGACCCCTGCTGTCACCGCGCCCACCTCCGGCCCCTGCTCTCCCCCTGCACCCCCGCCTTTGCCGCGCCCAGCGGCTGTCTCCGCCTTGCGCCGGCCCGACCCACCTTCTCCCTCTGGCTCACCCCCCTCCTGCTGTAAGTTTTTTTATTTTATTTCGTTTGTATTTTGTTTTATTTTATTTCGTTTGTATTTTGTTTTATTTTATTCATTTTTTTATTTTATTCATTGTTTTTATTCATTGTTTTCATTGTTTTTATTTTGTATTTTGTTTCATTGTTTTTATTCATTGTTTTTATTCATTGTTTTGATAATAATATTTTTATCATGTTAGTAATATTATAATTATTTTATTGTTAATAGGTTTATATTATCATTAATATTATTATATCATTATTAAAATTATAATTATGTTATTACTATTAATACTATATTATTATTATTATTATTATTATTATTATTATTATTATTATTATGAATATATTTATTATTGTTTTAATTATTATTATATTATGTTGTTATTTTTTATTATATTATGTTATTATTACTATTTTTATTATTATCATTATTATATCATTATTATGCTCATATTATTATTATTATTATTAAGTTAATATCATTATATTATTATTATATTACTATTGTTACTATTATTATTAAATTATTAGTTTATTATTATTATCATATTGTTATCATGTTATAATTATTATTATTATTGATCGTTGAACCCGTTCTACGGTCTTCTGTTTTAGGACCCACGCGGGGCTTTTTCGAGAGAGTACCATCGCTGCGCTTTGTTTTCGAGGTTCCGCCGTCTCCGCGCCTCAGTTTCGAGAATGTTGGACTTTATCACGTGGCTTCGGATACACGTCGTGTCATCGCGCCTTGGTTCCAAGGTCGTTTTACCGCCGCGCTTGGATCTTGAGGTAGGTCTCCCTTTGC
Source organism: Viscum album (assembly GCA_963277665.1). Classification (NCBI taxonomy): domain Eukaryota; kingdom Viridiplantae; phylum Streptophyta; class Magnoliopsida; order Santalales; family Viscaceae; genus Viscum; species Viscum album. The sequence goes on along the minus strand of OY728152.1, from coordinate 1,323,101,941 downwards.
ACTCGCCTTTAAATTTAGAATTTATTTATTCCTTGACTTTTTATTAAGTTTCAGCAAATTCAAAAGTATTACTAAGTAGTTATCTATAGTTTGGTGATCTGCTGATGATAAAAGTTGTTTTAATTCTAGCGTTTCATTAAAAGCATTTTCTTGGATTTAATTGTGTGCTTCCATGGTAGTTTTGCTAAATGGTTCTTCCTGATTAACGAAAGATCATGTTGAATTGGGTTCTGAAGCGGTTTTGGTGTGTGTAAAATGGTAGGTGTATTGGTTATGGAAAATGGTGTTTTTATTTGAACCTTGATTAGAGGAAGTGTCGTGTGACCTTTAAACTCTATTTTTGGAAACATTAAGTGTGGTTCTTGGTAGTTGAAAAAGGAAAATGTTTTCCTTTGATGCATGATTAAAATTCTGGATTTCATTTGAGAAATATTATTCTTTCAAAAGGTGTTTAAAGGCACGTTTGGCTCTTGATAAAAGTGGGGTGCGTTTGGAACTGGGAAAATGATTTCTTACTTGTGATACCAAAGTCTTTCAGGTTTGAGATGCTGATTTGAGTTTCTTAAATAATGTTCTAAGTGCGTTTCTGGTTTTCAATCGTGTGGCGTACGTCATGTCCCTTTGGAAATGTTTTAGTGTTAAATTTTCAAAGTGTAAATGTTATGGCGGCCCGGTTGGCACTTTAATAAATGTGAAGTGATTATACTTATGTATATATATATATACGTACTTGTGAGGGCATTTCTACAGGGGGACTTCCCTTCGAGGGTTGTCGTGTAGCAATGTCCGTTTAAGGGGTTGGCAAGTGCGGTGAGATGAGTCACGCGTGCGCGGGTCTCCCACTTACACAGTGTTACAAAAACTACTATGGGTTCCTGGGCGTCTTGTAGATTATCGAGTGACGGTTGCTTGCTAACCCTGATTAGACGGGTTAGTACCCCCTGGAGTTACAGACAGGTCAGGAGGGATGTGCCACTGGTTGGCTGTTAGGGCGGCCAGTTGGTTATTGACTATGGAGTACCATGCCGGCAGGTAGTCTGAACCCGAGTACGTCCAGGGGTTTTCTAGGGATGTTCAGGATCACCCATGGTTATTGCTGATAACTTCTGGTTTACTTTTGCTTGCACTTGGTTTTCCTTGCCTGCTTACCTTTAGTTGCACTTGTTTTCCCTGCTTGTTTGCCTTCAGTCATATTTCACAGCCTATACTGTTAGACTTTGCTAAAAATGGTTTTCAAATGAAAATGATTTATTCTCTTTGGGTTAGATTTGAAAATGTAACACTTTGCTTATCAGATTGAGCTTAAAACTAATGAAATGGAACTAACTTTCGAAAAAGGAATAAGGGAAATGTCTCGTGTTTGATTTTCAAGTAAAGCATTATGAAAAATTACTTTTATACATTATAGTTCAAACCTGGATTATGTAGATTCTATATTTATTGGCAGTGCTTTGGGACTTGTTGTTGGGCTCACCTACTAAGTACTTTTGTGCTCACGCCTATCTTTTACCATTTCAGTCGCAGGTCTTCTGTTTTGAGTCGCTCAGTGTTGGAGCGAGGTTGCTCTCTAGTTGGGTGGTGACCTGAGAGGTCACCTGGAGGTACGTGGTTGTGTGGTTTATTTCTTTTCCGCTGTTAGTGTTTATTTATTCTGTTCTATTTACTTTCGTTTTGGGCTGAAATCGTTCCCAACGATCATGTCTTAATGCCCGGCACTGGTTGCCATCCTGGGGGGATCGGGAACGCCCCTCGGGACTTGCCGCGGACCGGCTCGGGTGACCGGTTCAGGGTCGACCCGGGTTGGTTCATGACACCGCATGATACACAAAAGTGAGAGACGAGAGAAATTCCCTACTTGTTGATAGATGATCGATGTTTAGGCCGGGGGCGCGGACCTTTATGGATAACGATGTGGTGGTCCCGATGCACCAGAAGAGCCACGATCGAAGAATGGGGAAACCACGGCCTAACCCTTAATTTATAAGAGCAGGGGACGGTTGAGGTGAAAACGTGAAACCGCGTAAGACGTGGGAGTCGTGGGTTGACCACACGGCTTGACTCATCATTAAAGGTGCTGGGTGGTTTAAGCCGACTCATGAGTCGATCCATTATCTAATTAAAACTTTCGTGCACATTTCGGGTCTTTAAGAAATTTTCTTTTCTTTTAAACGAGGCAGAATAGGGTTTAAAACCCTATTTGCGAAAAAGGAGCGTTACTGGAACAACTTGGCAAGGCCGAGTGACGTCGGCCGGTTCCGCCGATCGGTCACACCGATCAGTCCCACCGATCGGTCTCACCGATCGGCACCTCTTAAGGATCCGGATTTTGGAAAAGGAAGGGACCAAGGGGGGTCAGGATCATCACAAGTACTAATCAATATCCATTTTTTTAAATAAAAACTCTTAAAAAGAAACATGACTAGTTCCATGTTTTAGACAAAATGACCTTTTCGTGATCCCATCCATCACCCTATTACAATTTTTATCATTTCAAATAATTTTACAAATACCCGAGATGAGAAAAAAATCACAATAAGGGTTATAAAATAAGGAATGGAAACATTATCCCATTAATAAATACAATTCAATGAAACCATACTTTTTAATTTAAACAAACCTCATGAAATCTTAATATGTTATGAATAACAAAAAGATGTCTTAAATAATAAAGGTAACATGTGGCATACATAACATACATACATTTTTTCTATCCCTGATACATAGAGTGTTTTGTTGGAATACCCATCACAGTATATTCCCTAAATATTTTAGGAGAATCATTAATTTTTACCACTGTCATGTTACCCAATTTATTAAAGAATTATCATGGGCTCACCTGCCCAATTTTTTTCACAGAGCCACCCATATATGCAAACAATTCCCAATAACCATAAAATATTCATAACAAATAAAACAAGAATAAAGGAACGATAAAATTCCCACATTCAAATCATAATATATCATTTTAAAATATTGGCATAACTAATGCATTGTAAAAACTATTTTGAAACCCATTTAAAACATTCAATAATGATATTTTTAAATCAATGTGTCCCATGGTAATTTAGGATTTTGAATGAGGTTTTATTATCAATACATTCATGTCCATAAAATTAAAACCTTAAATCCATTTTGAAAACATCGACATAAATTCCAATGATTTAGAAGAATACATCTTAATAAAAATTAAAACATTGTGTTAGTTAATGTGCCTATTAACAATTGAGAAAATACATAACTAAAAATAATTACAAAATATCAATAAAAAAAGCATATAAAATCATGATAATAAGGATATTACTAATATAATTTGTCAAAACAGATATATATACCCTATATATAATTGAATTGGTGTATAAAAATAAATAATTCTCAATAGAATGTAAATTGAGACAAAGTAGCTATCAATGACTGTATCCTTAGATTCAAGAAAAATCAATGACATAATTATGTGAAAAAATAATAATACACCCAATATAAGATGACATTAAGTGAAAAATAATCAGAGTTCATTCACATATATTAATATCATGACATATTCAATAATTATAAGTGTAACCCAAATAATTGAAATTGGGTTATCATGTTCCCTTTCAAAAATTTGACATCGTAACAGCGTCACATAAAATTTTAGAAAAAATGTTAATGAGAGAGAAAAGAGTTTCACATCAAATGGACATAAAATTTACTGAATTAAGGATATATAAAAACATATCCCAAAATAATAAATTGGAAATTAAAATACATAACATAAATGAAGTCCTTTAAGAAGTATAGGGTGAAAGGTTCCCTTAACGATTTGGTATCTAATGAAACATACATCCCATTAAAGAAGGATCATACAATGAAGATGAGAATACCCATATATTAATTTATATTACACAAATGATACAATAATGGGAATTGAATACCCCCACAAAAAGGAAATAGTGGAAATATAGCATGAATTTCATGGGAATAAAAAGTTAAATAAAAACCACTTACCATGTTCAAAATCAATCGAGTCGTATGAAAAAGAGATTATAAACACCAAATTTATCAAAGAATACCCTTAATATAAAGAGAATCATGATAATATATATCAAATTGCAGTACACAATATACCACATCCTAAAAATAAGTAGAGAACAATGGAAATCTCTCACAAAATTAAAGGTGAGATAAGAAACCCCTTACCTCATGTCCGACTTTACCCGTTCGTTCATTAATCTCATGAAGAATAAAATAAAGTTAATTTATACATGATTAAGAAAAATTTTAAATTTTATTATTCCATTTATATCCCTTATTACCATTTTATTAAAATTATGAAGTCATCTAATTTAAAAATGGTAGTTTTTTCGATATTTGTAACTTGAGTCAAAAATGAGATTCTTATAATTACAAATTGTTCATGTGGTCAAAATTCCATTATCTACAGAATTATATTCATGATTTTTATATCATATATATCTATTATATTAATTTATCTATAATATTATATAACATTAGGGTATAAGTAATGAAATGCAACATTTATGGAGATGGTAAGTTGTACGTACGCCTGAACGCTACTTTCATTTCTATTTCATTTTTAATGGAATGAAAACCTAATGATACATAGTAATATTATAAATATATTATAAAATAATATGAATTATATGTTATATTATTTAATTAATTACATCCATTATATGTTCTGTGTATGTCATGAAAAAATCATATCACCTTGATTGAGCAGTAGTCTGCACATCCTCAAATGAAATTATTGTATTTACACATATTTGAAATCATAATGTTATGTTTGTAAAAAACATTATATAAAAATAAATAAAAAATAACCATAATATATATAATATATAAATATTGTTAAATCATAATAGACACCATGAGAGGTAGTGGGAAAATATTCAACAATCATTGTTTTGTGAGGCAATAGTTCCTCATCCACAGAAATAGTATGTTTTTTAACCATCAGATGGAGGTGTGTGTAAGTGTAGATTGAATATATTCCATAAAAACGAACTAGTATATTAAAAATACTAGTGTTTTTATAAAATAAAAGAATAAAAAGATTAGATGGGGTTGGATAAGTAAAATAAAACAAAAGAACTTAAGTGAACACATTACATTTAAATCGGGTATATCCTTTTGTTTTAAACCAATAGTATTACTTTAATTGCCTTATTCCAAAAGAAATTATTCATGTTGGATGAGAGGAATGTATTGAAATTAATTTGGTAGATTTTTTATGATCCATGGGGCTAGGTAAGTGTGATTAATGGGTTATAAGTGAGGGATTTTTATAAGGGGGAGAAGGGGCACTTTTGGAATGTTTCAAAATGTTATTTTCTTATATAATGATTTTTGGTTTCTAAAGGCACAAAACATATTTGTGTAGACTATAAGAAGACTTTCATTCGAAATACAATCATCCAATATGAATTGGATAGGTTTTGGATATTGTTTTAATCTTTATAATCTTATTTATTTAAATCATTCATTATCGAGGTAAACATTGCATCATTATTGTGTCATAAATATATTTTTTCAAAATGATGTCAAAAATTTATAAAAAATATTTAATGATGTTGGAAATTTTTAATAATTAAAATTAATATTCATATTCTATAGGATGTTTTATATAACCCCATGTAATAATTGATTTACTAAAAGATATACGTTTAATTCATTTTTGTCTTTACTTTAAATTAATTAATTTAAATTTTCATTATCACTACCATGGGACTTAATGGGTTCCAAAAAATGACCCAACAATGACCATGGTCATATATATATATCATCCAAGAGTATTAAGATGCATTTTAAGGTAATTTAATATTATTATAATAATATTGTTTACCCATATTTACCAGATTTACCATTTAACCATGGTAAATAAAATATTTACTCAAATAATATTCATAATGTCTAAAGATAGACATTAAGTATTTACACAATTTGGACCTCCTGATTACAAAAAAGGAATCCATTTATCCAAATTAAATACATAGAAGTGGAAGACATTAATATTAAATTAATTCCCACTTTTAAAACACAAAGCGTGTTTTTAAGAAATAATAACTAACAAATGATTGAAACTTATTTAAGCCCAATTTCAAAGTGAAATTAAATACAATGACCAAAATTGGATTAAATAGTGAAAATATAATCTAATTAAACATTAAAACATTATAAATAGATAATATAATGATATAAATAAATTAGTCTAAACGGCAGTTCTGAATTAAAATACAGTATTTTTAACTATTCATACAAAATGAATTTTGTCATAAAAAGACCAAAATTTTAATCAAAGTAAATTTTGATGTCCCAATTATAATAAAGAATATTATTTTTTCAAATAGAACCTAAAAATGTGACAAAATAAATATTAAATGAGGGTTCGTTATCAAAAGGAGGTAAATCGACCATTTATTGAATATTAGAGTATTTATACATGAAATACGATTCTTTATTATTATAAGCCTCTAAAATTTATTGGATAAATGTAAAAAAAATTAACAAACCAATATAATATAGAGTGATAGAGAACATGTATATGGATGAGAATCTAACTCTCACATATTAATAGAGAATGATAGATAACATGAATTCTTTGGGTTAAACTTCTACTTATTGAATATGCCATTCTATTAATATGTATGAATGAGATATTATTGTTTTACACTTAATATTCACTTATATATTGTGTATTCATATTTCTCACATGTAATTATTTCATTTACTTATCCTTAATCTAAGAATACCATCTTTGTAAGCAACTTTTTCACAATTTAAAATCCATTGAGACTTATTTCTTATTATACACCAATTCACTTTTATATGGTATATATACATATATTTGGACATATAATATCATGAATCTCCTTTATTCTCATGATATTAAATGTTTTTAGGGTTTATCTTTATTTATTTTTATTTCTGTATTTTCTCATGTTGTAAGGGTCTCTTTATCTAAAACATTGTTAAAAATGTTTTAATGATTTATTCTTGTAAATATTTCTCAATAATTTCAATGATTTAAAAATAGTTTTAAGGAATTATTTATTCTAACAAGAATGTTTTGAAATTGAAATTTATTTCAAAATCATCAAATTGGTATGTGGCACTTTGATTCATAAATCACGTTATAGAATGATTAAAATGGTTTTGAAAATGGTTTAAATGCAACATTGTTTATGTCAACATCGTGAAATCATATATTGTGATTTTAATGTTGAAAATTTATCTTTCCTTTATTCATGTTTTATGTTTTTTTAATATGTTATGGTTAATTTTCATTATTTAGGTTTGTGGGTGGTTTTTTGATATACCTAGGGCGGGTGAGCCTGAGATAACTATCCAACACATTGGGTAATGTGATAGAGGTAAATGTGAATGTTTCTCCTAAGTGATTTAGGAAATATACTATGATGGGTATTCAAAAGTAACTCCCTATGTATCTTTGATAGCTACAATTTATGTATATTATATATTCGGAAAGTTACAATTATGATTTATGAAATCTATGTGTTATTCATAAATGTTATGACTTCATGAGGCATGTTATGATTGAAAAGTATGGTTTTATATAATGGTATTTATTTTTGGGATTGTGTTTTCATTCCATATTTTATGACACATAATGATCTTTTTTACTCATTAATTGATTTTCAATTTTTTTCACACGACATAAAGGGGAATAGGGTAATGGATGGGATCATGGAAAATTCTTGCATTCTAAAACACGGAAAAATACTTGTTTTATTTTATGTGTTTTTATTTTTAACAAATGGATAGTGAGTAGTAGTGTCTATATGTAATTTTAATATTGATATATAATAGTTCTGGAAAAATTCTTTAAATCCCTAAAACTGAAAAAATCCTCAATGTGAATTCTTTATATAACTCAAGATTAAATAATGTTTAAGTTTCGGTACTTATAGTTGGTATCATATGTCTGTTTAGATAACTTTAGAGGTTAAGCTATTATTTAAGAATAAGTTACATAACCATAATTATTAGCATGTTATAAAGATTCATAGTGATTTTATAGGTGATAAATGGTTATTATATTTTGGGGTGCAAAATCAAAAGTATTAGATATCCTTTTGAGGATAAAATTTATTGTGGTTATTTTTGAGGAATTTGTCTATTTTTTTGTAATTTTATGAAATTGTTTAGTTTTTAAAATAGGACAACACAATGACTTTGTGAAAAACAGTCGTATAGGAAAAAACTGTGGGAATCGAACCCACATCCTAAGAGCGATTGAGATTTATGTCCTACCACTGGACTACATGAAGTATGTGGATAGTGTGGCAATTATTCTAAAAAAATAAAAATAATTAGTCATATTATACACAAACTTTATGTAGTCTAGTGGTAGGCCATAAATCCAAATCGCACATGGATATGGGTTTGATTCCAACAGAATTTTCCGATGCAACGGTTTGGCACACAGTCCGTGTGTTACCTTTTTTTAAAAACTATACAATTTCATAACATTTCAAAAAAACAGACAATTTCCAAAAGAATAACAACATTAAATTTTATCCTCAAAAGTTTATCTAATACGTTTGATTTTTCACCCCAAAATATAATAACCATTTATCACCTGTAAAATCACTATGAATCTTTATAATATGCTAAGAATTATGGTTATGTCACTTATTCTTAAATAACACCCAAACCTCTAAAGATATCTAAATGAACATAGGATACCAACTATAAGGACCCATCCTTAAACATTATTTAATCTTGAGTTAAATAAAGAACTCACATTGAGGATTTTTTCAGGTTTAGTGTATTAAAGAATTAGGCCAGAACTATTTCATATCAATATGAAAATTACATTTAGAAACTACTACTCACAATAAATTTATTTAAAATAAAAACAATTAAAATAAAATAAGTAGTGTTCCATGTTTTAGAAAGCATGACTATTCCATGATCCCATCCATTACCCAATTTCTCTTTATGTCATTTAAAAAACATTTTAATGTTAATTAATGAGTAAAAATGATCATTATGTGTTATAAAATAAGGAATGAAAACATTATCCCTAAAAAAATACCATTATATAAAACAATACTTTTCAATCATAACATGCCTCATGAAATCATAAGATTTATGAATAACACACAGATGTTATAAATCATAATGGTAACTTGCCGAATATATAACATACATACATTGTAGCTATCACAGCTACATAGGGTGTTACGTTTGAATTCACATCATAGTATATTTCATAAATCACATAGGATAAAATTCACATTTCCCTCCATCATGTTACCAAATGTGTTGGATAGTTATCTCAAGCTCACCCGCCCTAGGTATATCACATAACCACCCACATATGTAAATAATGACCAATAACCATAACATATTCAAAACACATAAAACATGAATAAAGAAAAGATAACATTTAAACAATAAAATCACTATATATAATTTCACAATGTTGACATAAACAATGTTTCATTAAAACCATTTTCAAAACTATTTAAAACATTCTATAAATATATTTATGAATCAAAGTGCCACATACCACTATGATGATTTTGAATGAAATTTCAATTTCAAAACATTCATGTATGTATAAATAAATCCTTAAAACAATATTGAAAACATAAAAAATATTGAGAAATATTTATAATAATAAATTATTAAAACATTATTAACAATGTTTTAGATAAAGAGTCCCTTACAACTTGAGAAAATAAAAAAATAAAAATAAATAAAGAAAACTCATAAAAAAGCTTATAATATCATGAGAATAAGTATATTCATGATATTATATATCAAAATAGATGTATATACAACATATGAAAGTAAATTGGTGTATAATAATAAATAAGTCTAAATAGATTGTAAATTATGAAAAAGTCTCTTACAAAGATGGTATCCTTAGATTAAGGATAATTCAATGAGATAATTACGAGTGAAAAATATGAATACACCATTTATAAGTGGATATAAAGTGTAAAACAAATATGGTTTCATAATTTTCAACAATAGATTATGTATTTAGAACCATCATAATTTATAATTCCTAGTACGGTCCTATTAATTTCTAAAAAAATATTAGTTAATTTATTTAAATTTCATTACAATGAATAACCTAATACTGATTTTACTAAGAGGGTGTACATTAACATAATGGCCCAAATACCATTGAAACATGTTAAAAAATAATTTTATATAATTATTTATATAATTTTAAAATATATTTATAAAATAATTATTTATATGAATCTTGTGAATTATGTGAGTCATTGTTGTATTGTTTACCTCTAAATATTAACAATAAGCATCATCTCCTCTACTGTAAAAGGACAGTAGACCATCATAACTTATTCACAGATATCAAGAATATTGTCCCCTCTAATACCTAACTATATAATCTACCAATGTACCAAATCTAATCTTATAAGTCTCACAATGGGAATAAATCCTTCCCCGGAATCCCATTGTGGAAAACCAAAAGGAGTAACCATAATAAAATATAATGTTGTTCAACATTTAATTTTTTAATTATTTCCCCACCACTGTATTAATATCATTAAAACATTAGATATTATCATCATTAGACTAAATTTTATGATACATATTAATGATTATTAAATAACCTAAACTCACACAAACATCCATCGAATGAGAAACGAAATAATAATTTATTTGTACGGTAGGCTACCAACTCACGAAATGATGTATTTGTTCATTATTAATTATTAAATAACACATACTGTCTTGCTCTCTTTTTTTGGGGAATATGATATCTTTATTTCCGGATGTGTGGACTATGTCCTTGAAGTGATGTGATTCGTTCACAAATTACACGGAATGTATTAGGGGCGTTTTTAAAAATATTTGATATTTAGGTAATATTAATTAATACTTAATCATATTATATATATATATATCATCTATTTTTACATCAAATATTATAATAAAATGAAACTACCATAATGAGTACGTACGTCCTACCATCTCCATGATTGGTATATTTCATTTCATAATTATATAATATATATTTTATTCGAAAACATATAAAATTAATATATATTATATTTTTTAAAATTTTAAATTATGGAAATAAATAAATCATGATTTATTTATTAGGTTCAAGAGTATGAAGTGAAAACACATATAAAAAACTAAGCTGTTATTATCTGAAACAATCAATTAACATGAAATTCATAAAAACATGGAATTTAATGTCATAATAAATTAATATAAGGTATCAAACATAATAATATTGTTCAATTAATATTTTATAAAAAAATTTATATATTGATTATACAGTAGGTTTGAATGTTTATGAATTAAGGCCGGACATCAGTTAATTCTTTTCTCATATCATTTTTGTTATTGTTATATATATTCGATATTCGCCAGTTATAATATTTTTTGGTGTATATACATCACATGAATTTATTATATTATTACAACCCATAAATTTATAAGTATATAGTTATCCACTTTATTATCTCCCTTTTAGGGGATTTAGTGTTTAAAATGTTACCAAATATATAAATAAATTTTGTCTTATTTTTCATCATTGGGACACATGTGATGTAATGAACCTATAATATTATAACAGGTCGTATATATAACTTTTTAATGGTTTGGACCAAAGCCTCATTTTATTATTTAATGTAAAGATATCTTTAGACTAGGTATTGGGAGGCCGGTTACATAGCCCGAAGGCCCAAGGCCAAGTGGCCTAAATACTAGGCTTGAAAGAACATTTTTTGGCCCAATGATCCCCTCGGTGAATAGTACCACTACAATATACGTGCTGCTATAGTACCTTCTACAGTCTGATGCCCCCGCAGTTACAAAAATCTCATCATTTATCAAGATTGTTTAATAATATATTTCTATTGATGAAATATTATGGTACATATCTCAATGAATATAATTAATATGACTCTCTTCTATATATTCATGATATACTCTATTACTCACATAAATTTTACACTATTTCTTAATTATGATAATTTAGATTGTGTGTTTATGAAAATTAAACATTATATCTATGTTTATGAAGAAAACTATTTCATTTTAAAAATAATTTTTTTAAAAAAAATTAAATATTTATACTACTTTCCATATAAATTTAGAAGATGTATTTAACTTTTATAAATTGTAACAAATTTTTGTTCAACGGGCCCAAAATATCATTTTCTAATTGAGGAACTACTCTAAATATTTTACAGCACAAATGGGTGTTCCGAATCTATATATGTAGCTAAAATAAAGGATTTAATTTATTTGAAGGTTAATTTTTACATTTATAATAATTATTTATTTACAAAATATCATTTTTGATAAAATTTTGGATGTTCATATTTATGATGTTTTTCAAATAAAATAGCATTCATAATTTGTTACTGATTATTAATTTTTAAATGTTTTTCAATGAATCCATTATAATATTAATGGTTATTTTCAATGAAAATGGTTTTAAAAATAATTCATTAATTATAAATTGACTTTATAGGTGAAAGAAAAATTACAACAATAAATGTTTTATTTAAAATATAAAATCATTCTTTATAATAACGTGTTGTTTGGATAATTGTTTATGAATTCGATTTTAAAGGAAAGGGATTTTCTTAATGAATTACTCCATGTGATATTTCAAAATAATTCTCAATAAGTGATCTCATCTTCTGACATGATTTATTATTTAATATTAAAATCATCCCAGGAAAAAAATTATTCATTCCACAAATGGTTTATTTTTAAATATTAAAATGTTTTTATGAAACCCATTTCTCTTCAACATGCCATGCCATGATAAAATTATTTTGAAACCCACATCATTTTAGAGGTTATTATATGATCCAATTAATAGAAGAATCGTTATTTTAAAAATTATATAATATGATGAAATAGTTATTTTACCCATTTCAATTTTTCTCTTCTGTTATAATGGTTATGAAACCTATCTTTTTTTATTGGTTGTGATATGATGAATGTTTCTATTAACCTTTCGTGCACATATGTATGATTTCAATATGTGATGGGTGAGTCATATATCTTCCTATAACAAATATAGAAATGATTTATATCGAAAAAGATATTTTTGAGAACTAGAATACGAGCGTGATACTCTAACTACTCGGACCTAGTTACCTTGATCTAGTGCATTATTTTAATACTTTTTCATGATTTTAAGTTATCAATTCCTAGAGGACCTATCAGTTTAGAAATATCGGAAAATAGATTACATACAAGAATGTTACATTACAATTTCTAACATAAAACACATAAAAAATAATCCTTTTGAGAACGCCGTTATTCCCATAGAATAACCCTTAATATTAATCATAATACACGTAATGGAATCTAGGGAAAAAATTAAGTCATAAAAAATGGTTGAGATTAGATGCTCAGTAAGAGTTAATAATTTATCAGAAGCTATAAGAATTTAAGGAAATATGTGTAATAAAAAAAATTCGTTTTTAACATAAACATGAACATAACAAGTAAACAATTTGTCAAAAATTTCAATATAAACATGAAAATAGATATTATACTAGTCTAATAATCACATGTAATAACTATTTTCATAATAAGGGAACACATTATGTCGAACATCATAACCACATAGTCAAGGGGTCGTGCCAAGATATAAAATTAATTTTTTTAAATCCCTTATTCCATGACACTAGTTTGTCTCATATGACCTACCGATGCATCGAGGAGCTATAGTCGGCTCAACCAATCACTTACTAAATCCAATGCCTTCCTCAAATGAAAAAGTTGTAACATAACAAAATCATTCATATTAAAACTATAATACAAAATGTCAGTAAATTAAACATAAAACATAAATGGTATAAAAATCGGACAGCCATATTCAAACATATCATAAATAATTCAATACAATATGGATGATTATATTATAATATATCATCCTTAATCAAGAATAAAATCCAGTAAAAGATATTGACATAGTAGGAAATGATCAGTAAATCTCTTTTAGAGAAATATCAATATTTATTTAATCCTATAAAATTCACACAATTATAATGTTAGAAATTGATAATATATTCATGAATCAATGTTTCTGATTATTCTTTGAGACTTTTGAAAGGAATTATTATTTTAAAACAATAATTTCCAAATAATTAAATCATTAAAATTATTTTTCATGAGATGGACATTAATTAAAAATATGTTGAAAAATATCATCACCAAAATATTTAAAATAATGATCTTAATAAAGAATCACTTCCACAAAACATTAATATATTAATATTGAAACCATTTTTATGTAACATAGATATAGATGATAAAATTTTTCCATTAAATACTTACACATGGACAATCTCGGATAACAATGAGATTGAATAATAAACCCTTACATTATTCATTCCTTTGATTGAGGGTAGTATGAACCTCCTCTATAATGACCATAGTGTGTTATTAAATAATAAAAAACAATTTTAATATTTATTATATCATACTTGATTCATTTATTTCATTATACTACCCATTTAATACTAATTTTTTACTTTTAAATAACATGTCAGGTAATAATCTCTGTCTTCATCGTACATGTTTTACCTTGTTATTATTGATCATATACCTATATCCAGATTTAGTTCATTCCAGATTATAAAAAAATATCAATGTGTCATATATATTAATAATTTTTTTTATATAATAGATTGATATATGAAATGGAAAACATTGTTTATGGAGATGGTAGGTCTTACCAACGCATAAACGTTGTTTCCATTTTCATATCATATTGAACATTTGTTAATGAATAGCATATATGTATGTATGAATATATATATCAAGTATCATTATATTTTCATAAATTAAATACTTATTAATAATATATATATTTATAATCATCACTTAATGATGAACGTAGAAATGAATTTCATTGTGTCATGGGGACGGTAAGCCGTACGTACGCATGGGTGATTATATTATTATTTTGATGTTGAAATCCTATCTAATTGGATGGTATGTGATATATAAAAAATTATAATATTTTATATTTATTATTTAAATAACATATACTCATTGTTATACAAATCTAAATAATTAATTAATTAAGAACAAACTACAAAACGATGTTGAGAAGATGAGTCATGTATACATATAATATCATTTATCTAAATCATTCAATAATAAGTTAATCACTCGTTCATAATTTGGTCATTTATAAACATAATTATATAATGGCTAAAAATTATAAATATAGAACTTGAATTTTGAAAATCGTTTTATATTTTTAATGAATATTTATAGTTGAATTTATCTTTTCTACAACCCTGTATTAAAAATGTTATAGTTATGTTGAATTTAACACTTTTAACACTTCATTAAAATAATAATAAATGTCAAAATCTAAGCCAAGTGGATCAAATAGTATCATATATTCTTCCTAATGTTGATTTTGGTTGATATAAATTTACCCAATAGAATTTAGAAATGTGTTGGGGTAATTATAATACCATTTTTACATTTAATTACCATATTTTCATATTATTGTGGTTAATAAAATTCAAAAGTTACAATTCACCCAAATTTATTTTCGTCCTATTGAACCACATTTAAATTATTGATGTCATCTACATCTCTATGATTTTTTAAATTAAAATTATAGACGCAACAAAATTTAGTTCTACGAATGTTTGCAAATGCACCTATATGGTCGGTAAAGGATATTAAAAAGTTCAATAAAATTTTATATATCTAATATTATTATAAAATCATTCTAGTAAATTAAATTGAACTGATATAGGTATTATGTATATATTTTGGCATTAAAATAAATTTATTTGTAAAAATATATAATTATTTAAATAAAATTTGGTTTAAAACAATAACACATTTTTTCACTATTCATAAAAAATTAAATGTTTTCAGAAAAATACCAAAAATTCACCCAAAGTAAATTATGATATTAAAAATTAAAAAATGACATCTATATTTACAAATTCTAAACATACAATTTTAATTTATTATTTTAAATTTAATTTCTCTTGTCAATACGATAATGTGAGTTTTTTAGAATTTAAAACTATCAAAAGATTGAGTTCTATTTATGTCCAATTTAAATGAGAAAATATTTACAATGATCTATATTATATTAAATGATAAAAATAAAATATAAATATAATTTTAAATCACACTAATGAATAATTTCAGACTATAATCTATTTATATAATAATGTTTTTTCATTAATATTTAATATTTTTTACTATTCAACAAAATATGAAAGTTATCAGAAAAGGACAAAAAATTTATCCAAAATAAATTTTTATTTCCCACTTTAAGAGAATAAGTTTATTTTTTCAAATTCAATATATAAAATTTTCATATATTAGATTTTAAAAAGGGTTCACCATAAAATGAGTGAAAAAATTCATTTTTATAACACTTATTTTATCTAAAAAATTGGATTTGTTCTTATATTATGTTAAAAAACACATAATATAGATTTTATAATTATATAAACTATTTAAAAATTAAAATGAATTTAATACTACTCATAACCACATTTTAATTGACTAGTTTGGTAAGTTGTGGTGCACTCAATCTCGGCGTTTCGTGTGGCACAATATATTTAATAACATCAAAGAGATAACATATTATGAATTCCTAGTGTGTTCCATTCTCCCATAATTTACTTAATTTCATCCTTACAATTGGAAATCGTAGTTAATAAATAATAGTTTGAAAATAGAAAATACCTTTGTGGAAAATCCCAATCTAAAATAGTGTTAATAAAACTTAGTCTTAATAAGATTGATAAGGAAATGAATATGTCACCACCAAATTATGATCTCTAATAGGATAACATTTTATGAATCTCGAGACATGTAGATTATGGAAAAATATAAATATTTATACAGAGTAAATGAGGTCACCAATCACAAACCAGTGAACAATAAATGGGATATTGATGTCATCAAAGCAATAAATCTATTATGATTTAAATATCATAGGTTTAAAAAATTATAAGGTATTAGGATAAAACCTATTTGGTTTTGAGATCATTTTTACAATGGTTGAAGAATTAATTTCTTCATTGAATAAGATGAAAAAAAATCTTCACCAGTAGAGCACCATCCTTTATATAATTTCTATCATAAAATCTTCTTTCACTCCAAAACAAAATTGAACTAAAAAATATTCTATTAATCATAATCATATTGGGTTAAAAAAATTATAATCCATCTATAATAACATAAAAAAATAATATTATATTATCCATGACATCACATAGGCCAGTTGTATTTGACAAACCCTTGTTTCCCTTCAATATCATGTTCAATTCTCACAGCCTCGCCTGACACGACAGGTTGTCCCCTAACCTCCAGGTTATCCTTTTTATAATAATCAAACAATAATCTTAATAAATTTTGAAACTATATAAAATAGAATCAAATGTGTAAATTAATTCATTCTAACATTTAGACTTATCCAAAATACTTCTATCTGAGCTCACAATCCAAAATTTAAAATGAAGGTAAACATATTGAAGATTACATTTTCCATGTAATAACAAGTGAATACCTTCATTATGTATTTTCCTAAAACATAGTAACACCCTAAATTACCATAAAACCATATTGAATATGTTCATTCTACCTTATTCATTATAGAATACCATAAATACTCCTTAAATCCAATAAATGATCTAAACTCCAACAATGAAGGAATAAACAAACAATTAATGACCTTGAAGGTAGTTAATAATATCTGATATTATTTTTCCAAATCAATTATATCTTATTAATAAATCATTATCTGAATTTTAGAAGAATATTATGGTTTATATTTTACCCAACAATATATTTTCCAATAAGCATGATTTGAAAAGTTTTCACTTTACTTGGTACTGTACAATATCAGATCCTTAATGAAATATTACTGAAATACAATCCTTATTTACACTATAATTCCTATAAATTTTTCATCATTAATACAAGACAAAAACAACAAAATTAGTTTTTTAAAAACATAAGAACACTAATTATTATTCTTCATATTCGATAGTATCATATCTTGATAATTATCAAATAGAATAATTTAGGGTATACTCTGATGATTTGGACATTGATTCACATAGTGTCCCAAATCCATGCGCATTTTTAAATTATACATTTGGGACCATTTTTATATCGTAAAATCTTTTATATGGTGGACTTTTTTCTACACTTATATCAAACTCACATTCCATTCACACATTTACCTAGGTGATTTTTTCCATAATTATCAAATGTGGGAAAATACTTCTTTCACTTATTCCCTTTATCCAACTTTTTACCTATCATCATCTTTTTATCTTTCTTAACATCACTTTCTTTGGACTCTGATAATTTATTACTTATCATATTAATACAAGACATTATTCTTTCATTTGATGAGTATAGGTGGGAAACAATTTACCTTCTATATTTTTGCATTACACCTTGAAGATATGACCCTTCTAACTCTTTGGATCATGCGTATTGCAAGAGTTTTCATTCCTTCTACTGGGCGCCAATTCTAAATGGCATCAAACACTAGGTTAGATCATATCATAATTTATAATCCAATAACTAGGAAACCTCACAACATTAAATGTTGATTTTCATGCATCTAGTATCATAATAATAAAAATGGATTCTTTTCTAACATATTTAATCATAAATACTTTATAATGGTTTCTAAAAAAATTTGAATATCCTATTCATATACCCATGAAGTGTTGCATCCAAGAGTGAAACAAGGCACATTGTCGTGCATAGTTTTGGTTCGATCCTAGCTCAAAATGGTGTTTGTGGGTTTTCACCCTAGGTACATCATTGCTAAATCCACCTCTACCTGATCAAATATTGATAGAGAAGTATTGTTAGTAAAATTCACCAAATCTTTACATTAATAAAATTTTAGGTTGTTTTAATATACAAATCCTCATATCTATCTTAGGTTAATGTTACAAAATTAGATTTTCTCTAAATCTATATCATTGTTTGTTGATGAAAATCGTTTAATACTAATTGTAATGCCCCAACCCTAGTTACCCGGAGATGATTCATTATTTTAATACATTGTTATGATTTCGAGGAATCAAGTCTTGAAAGACTGATCATTTTAGCATCTCAAAAAATATATTACATATATGAATGTTACATTTCACATTATAATAAACAAAAAAAACATAAATAAAACTTTGAGAACTCCATTATTCCATATGTATAATTATGCATATTAATCATAATACACTTCTTGGATTCCTGGTAAAAAAACATATAAATGTGTTGGTCTTAGATGCCTAGTAAGGATAAATAATTTAGGAGATGCTATAAACCTTTAAATCAAGATGTGTAATAAAAATAACATACTTTTGTGACATAATAATAAAAATAATATAAAAAATTAATCAAACATTACTATATTGAAATGAACATGGATATTTTACTATTAAAATAATCACATGTAAAAAATAATTTTATAACGAGGGAATGCATACCAGAGGACATCATAACAATATAGTCATGGCCTTGTGCTAAGAATAAAAATAAATTTTTCATGGACTTGTGATAATACACTAGTTTGTATCCTAAGACCTACAGATTAATTTAGGATATATAGTGGGCTCCACACGTCACTTAATAACTCCAATGCAATCTTCTTTTGAAAATTTTGAAACATAACATAAGAATTCATGTTAAAACTAGCATATGAAATGTAAATACGTTATCCATAAACCATGAACGGTATAAAAATAGAAAATCCACAGTCAATAATATCAAAAATCATTCAATAAAACATGTAATATGGTATTATAATAAATCAATCTCAATAAATAATAATATTTAATAAAGGATTATATCATTGTTTAAAATGATAAGTAAAACTCTTTGAGAGAAATATCGATTTTCTGAAGTCATTTAAAAGTCACACATTTATAAAGGAAGTCATTTAAAAGTGATTTTTTATAAAAGTTTCCCATAAACCTTTGAATCTTTTGAGATGAATTAACATTTTAAAAAATAATGTCCATATAAATTCACCTTTAAAATCTTTTTAAAATACATAGACATTAATTAAAATGATTTAGAAAAATAAAACAATTATTTTTTTCAAATGATGACATTGATAAAAATTCACTTCCAAAAGACAATAAAATATTGATTTTAAAATCATTTTTAGGAAACATGGTAACAGATGACAAAAAAATCTCAGTAAATACTTACACATAAACAAACTCTAATAATAATGAGATTGAGGAGTTAACCCTTACATTGTACTTTCTTTTGGAAGAGGGTATGTGTATCCTCTTGTAAAATGACCTAGAATATTATTAAATTATTATAAAACCATATTAGTATTTATTATTCTATTATTTATACATTTATGGGTTTATATAAGCTGATTAAAATAATTTCTATGATAAAATTCAATTTCAGGTAATAATTGATTTCTCCATCATACATGTTTTAACTTGTTATTTTTGATCCTATAACATATATCATGATTTAATTGATTCCAAAATATAATAAATTACTTATGTATCACATATATTCAAAATTTCTGTATGTATAATAGATTGATATATGAAATGGAAGACACTATTCATGTAGACGGTAGGATGTATGTACATAAAATTGTAGTTTCCATTTAAATATCGTATTGAACGGATGTAAGTGAATGAGATATATATAAATACACACACACAAATATATATATATATATAATAGAATTATTATTCCATATATTACATACCTATTAATAATAAATATATTTATAATCATTATTTAATGGTGAATGTGGAAATGAATCTCATCCCATAGTGGAGACGGTGAGCCGTACGTACGCACAAACGATTGTATCATTAAATTGAAGGTGAAAACATATGGAATTTGATATTAAATTATATATAATTAATCATGTACATGTTATATTTATTATTTACTGTAATTATACTAATTAATATACCCATCCAATGAATGAAGTGTGGAATAACAAACATCACCAATGTGTGGAGACAGTAAGTCGTACGTACACAAGCATGGTGTCTTTTTCATTAATAGGATGGATAGAATAATGTATATAGTTATAAAATATTTATAACAAAATCAATGTACATATAAGGTACATGAGTTATTTTTTAGTATAGAAACAACAACGAAACAGGAAGTGGAATATGAAAAAAAACCTTGATAGATGTGATGAAATAGTTACCTTTTATTTAGGTTCTTCAATTTGAATTGAACCAAAGGGCTTCATTTGATTTATTTATGATCTATATAAGGACTTTAAGATGATGTGATTGTATTTTAGAAGAAATTTGAGTAGGTTTTTCCTGATTCAGATGGATTTGTAGGTGTGAATTTAAGAGAAGGGGAAGTTCCCTTTTATAAGAGAGGTGTGCACAACTTTATGAAGAGTTTGATATATTAATTTATCATAAAAATATTTTCGGTTTCTAATATCTCCAAATAGATTTATTTAGATTCTAATGTGGTTCTGTGTTTAAATCCCCGCAACCAATGGATTTTATACATGTTTATGTCCCCAAATTAACTTAATCTTTTAGATTTTACCCTTAGTTAAATAGTATAACATTACCATTTTTTCTTGTATTTTTTATTACATTGTTAATAAAAATACAATAAAATTACAATAGAACCCCTAGTTGTAACTTAATCACATATATATAATTATATTTGTCTTTTGGAAGAACCATAGATTATGACGTATATTATATCAATTAATAATATAATATTTTTCCTAATAACTCTTTTCTATAAATTCTGACTCTATTTAGTTTTTGGTTTTTGTGAAGGTTAAGAAAAAATGATTAATTAAAATAAAATAAATTAAATATATACTAAAATGTCATATTAACAAATAAAATTAGTTTAATTTATCAAAAGTCTCAATTTACATTTATTTGGATATTTATAATATCATTTATTTTAATCATTCATTAATAATGTAGTTACAAAATCATCATTGCGTCATAAATAAATAAATTTAGTTAATGTATAAAAATTAAAAAAAAAATCATTATATAGGAAATAATTTAATCTTTATAATGAATATTTATAGTCGAGTTTATCTGTTGTATAACCCTACATAGAAAATGATTTAGTTATGTAAATTATAATGTTGATACATTTTACTCTTCTTTTAATAAAATAATAATAAATGTTTAAATCTATTCCATGTGGATAAAAGAGTGTTATATTTTATTCCTAATGATTATTTTGGTCTAAAAACTCTTATCCAATAGAATTAAGACATTTTTTTGGTTAATTATAATTCCATTTTTAATATTTAATTACACTATATACTTTTTTTCCATGGAAAACAAATTCAAAAGTTACTCTTCATAAAAAATTATATTTATCTAATTGTACAACATTTTACAAACTGATTTCAACTCTATCTCTTGTAGTTTTTAAATTCAATTCATTGAAGTGGTAATATTATGTTTTATGCATGTCTGAAAATGTCCCTAGAAGGTGGATAAAAGACATTCAAAAGTTCAATAATATTTTTCATATCTAATCTTATTATAAATTTATTCCAATTGAATTACATTAAAATAATATAGGTATTATGTATGTATATTTACTTTATAATAAATTTAAATAAAATAATAATTATTATTTAAATAAATGCCAGTTTTGAACAATAATAGAGTGTTTTTCACTATTCATCAAAAATTGAATTTTTTCAGAAAAATACAAAAAATATACCCAAAGATAATTTAGATATTAAAAAAATTATATTTAACCAAATTTAAATAATATAATTATCATTAATTAATTTAATATTAATTTCCACTCTAAAAACCAGAAAGCGGGTTCTTGAGAAGTAAAAATGATCAAAAGATTGACATGTGTTTATGAAAAATGTAAATGTGAAAATTACTTAAAATGACTTAAATTGTTTTAAATGAAAAAAATATTATAAAATTATAAATAAAAAGCACACAAATTTTTAATTTTTCAATAAAAATGTTTTCTATAAAAATGATGTTCTCAATTAAAAATTAATATTTTTTTCTATTTATCGAAATAATAAAATTATTGGAAATGTACAAAAAATTTATCCAAACTAATTAATTATGGATCTCTTCTAAATAAGAAGATTATTTTTTCCAATTCAATATATAGAAGTTTCAAATATTATATTTAAATAGGGTAAGACATTAAAAGGCTGTAAAATTTCATTTTTTAAAACTTCATTTATATGAAAAATTGGATTTGTTATTATATTTTGACTAAAAAACAAATAATATGGATTTTAAAATTATATGGTTCACATAAAATTCAAAATTAATTTAATATTTTTCATTATATTTTTTATCGACTAGTTTTGTATGTCGTGGTGTGCTCAAACTAGGTGTAGTGTTTTGGCGGAAGCTATTGAATTACTTTAAAGAGAAAACATATTACGAAATCGAGGGGTGTTATAGATACAATGTGAGAATATGTACTAACATAATCCACTTTGAAGAATGGGATTCCACTATGGACAGTCGTGGGTCTCACAAAGGTGGTATAATAGCCTATGTATGAACCTGATTACATGATCACAATGTTATGAATGAAATATATAATTTTTTCAAAATTTTATCTATGGAATTCATTTTATGTCCATAAGTTTATGTGTCTAATAGATTACATGTACACAATGTTATGAGTGAAACATATTACACATTCAAAATGTAATTCGTAGACTAGGTTTCTAGTCAATATGGTTATGCATTAACATGTTTAAATGTTATCCATGTTATTAGTGTTCCATATTCTATGTTCAAAATTTTATATGTGGACCTTGTTTTATGTTCATACCTAAACCTGTTAACCAATTTATTTTTTCATTTATTTATATTGATATAAGATGATATGCATTTCATAAGTCTAGGAAAAATGTCCATGATATGCTCTTATAACTCATGATAATTTATTTTCTTGTGATTAATTTCTTAATAAATGCTAGTCATTATCCAATGTATCATGATTACGATCTTTTATATTCAGGTTATGGTCATCAAATTTTATCATCTTGTCTTCATAAAAAAAATTCCATGTTATTCATACATATTTACATTATTATAAAACTTACCAAGATTCTATTCTCACCCATCAACACGATTCCTTTCCCCATATTTTGAATAATGTATTTGAGTATGTTTATGAAATGGGATTATCATTATTGGAAATTATGTATCACAATTTACAAACTAGAATAATGTATTACCAATTTCCAAATACAATAAACTATTACGATCCATAAGAATGAAATTTTTTATTTATAGAATATTGAAATAAAATTATTCAATATCAATGTTTATAAATACAACATTACTATATTATTCAAACAATGAAAATAATTTTTGTGGTAATAGTTGATACATGGATACATATTAATAGAGATATAATAATTTCAGAAGAAATATGTTTAACACTATGTTATCTGTGTGGTCTATGTTGATCCATTATCCAATCAACGAATATATCACATCTAAATTCCGATATTGTATTAATAAATTTTATTAAATATTAATTTTCGTTATATTTTATATTATATATATTGGTCTAATTATAACACACAAGAATGAATAGATTAATTTATCATTCATTATGATTTTATTTTAGTTATACTCGGATGAATTGTTCATGAGATCTTGTAACATGTGAATGAAAAATATAAATATATTTCATTATTGGAGGAAACAATATTAAGTAAAACATAAATTAAATATTAATTAATGTATTATATAATTGGAATTTTTACTATGTTTTTTATGAAATCATTTGTAAAAGATATGGTGAATTTTGACTATTGGGGAGTTTTTATGAATTACGTGTGCATACCTATATAATATTTACATTATATAATACGAATAACAACAATGTTTTATTTTAAAATTCACTATTGGGGGAATAAAATATTTTATTTCAGGTTATGATACTCTACTGAAAAAATAGTGGATTCATATGTTACTATAGTAGTATAACTAGAATCCTTACACAAAAATCTCCACTTAAGAGTTTTTAATATTGTGAAAAAAATTGAAATCAAGTATAACATTTGTATATTGTATTTTTGATATATTATAGTATTTATTATGATTTTAAAATTATTTAGACTAATTCCTTTGAGTTTTTTGTCATAGTATATGAATTATGGATGTTTTGGGGATATTATAAGATTATTACACTATTAGAAATAACATTAGGACTTGAAACTATAAATATTGTTCCCAATGTTTTTTATCGGCAGGGGTGGGTGTATACTTTTTCAAAACTATGTGGTTTCGACCTAAAACCTGGGATCATTTGATAGATATATTTCTAATATTGGATAAGGATCAGTCTGACCATGTTCACAAACCATGATCCTTTACCGATTCCCATTCAAGTCACCTGATTAGGGTGTAGGATTTCTTCAAATCTTGAGTCCCATCCATGAAATAATGATATAATTTTTATCCATTATAAATATTAATCAAAATGCCAATATATTGGGTTTATGTTATTATAATGCTCTGCCAGAATAAACCTAAATGATATTCCTCTTCATTTTTTGGATCTCTCTAGGATTATTCAGAAACTCAAACCTTATCTGTTGAGAATCAATGTTCCATTAAAACATATTTATCACCCAATATTATGTAGTATATCATTTAATTTGGGTTTCATCTATCAATTATCTCTCTCCCATTTTGTGAGTGTTGGGTCATCATGTAATTGAATTTGGGTTTTCAATTGTTTTATGAAATTATTAATATTATATGTTTCTAGATTAATATTCCATAAATAGATACACTAAATTATTATTTTGAAATTAAATATTTTTTTATTTGATTTATAAAATATTAATTTGAGAGTGTTTTTTAGGTTCGCCTAAAAATTCCATTGAAATATTGATAATAAAAAATAATTAATTTATTGAAATTGTGTGGGGGTTATTATAATAATATTTTAATATTAAATGATTGTATGTTGATTCAAGGGAAGTTTTTTCATTAAATGAGATATTATGTCCATAAAATGAATGTCTTGGAAACCTTTTATTAGGATTTTTCCATGAAAAGACATGTTAGTATCGGGACTTGGGAATTCGAAAAATCAATGATGAATGGAAATTATATATTTTTTCATCCCTAATTAAATAAATAATTTATTCATATGGGATACTTCGGAGTAATTTGGTTATTAGGGAGAGAAAAATATCACATTGTTTCTCTATAAATTTACTAAGGAATAGAACTCTAAAAATTATATTTGCTAGTTATTTTCCAAAATAAGATGTTGATTAATTGGTAAAATTAGTAGAGACTATTGGTTATTTTGAAATATATTTGATCGTTGATTGATTATTGAGTTGTGTATATATTTAAGAGCTCACAAGTAATGTTACACATAGTTCCTGAATATATTTATTGTTTTTATTTTACTTCCACATTCATGTTTTTTTTTAAAAAATTGTTACTTCTATATAACTTATTCATTTTTATAAATTGTACATTTAATATTTTGTAGATATATATTTAATTTTTTTAATTTTAAATAATTCCTGCAGTTAAATTTTTTAAATGATCTTCCATTCCTTGTTATATTTAAATTGAATACATTAATTTTATAATTTTTAAAATAATAATTCTAGAACACTTGATGAGACCCAACTAGGGGTTCATAAATAATCCTCCTATCTACTTTGTTATTTTCATTGTTTTGATATTCTATGTATATAGAAAATGAAGGAACCATCTTAATGGGGTGGGTGTGATTAATCCAAGAGACTCCAGAGTGATGATGGAAACAGGAGGAGTTACAACCCCCAAGTGTCATAGAGATTGGGTGGCTATATCATGATGGATATTGGTTTGACCATTAGTTTAGGTTTTACCATGGGATGTTTATATATCTCATTTTTTTATATTACTCCTTATGGAGTGTTTTTCATATATATGATTAGAAATTTTACGGTACACTATAAATTATTAATGTGTTTTATCAGATAAATTATTTCCGTTTATATTATATTTTATTATTTGTGAAACTAACCTGACCTTGGGATTTAGAAACACCTTTTTCTATAAGGACTCGACCTTAAACATTAAATAATCATGAATTAAATGAATAATTAAATTGAGGATCATTTCATGTTTAAATTTTTAGAAAACTAGGCCATAACTATTATATTACATCTCAAAAATTTCTCGGTAGAAACATATACCTAGTTACAATTTTTTACTAGAATAAAAAATCTTAAAAAAGGGAAATGTATGGTCCCATGTTTTAGAAAGAATTACATTTCCTTAATCCCATCCTTGACCATATATATCAATAAGTCAAGTGAAAAACATTTCAAAACATAGGATCATCATAAAAATCTCAGTATGGGTTATAAAACAAAGAATGGAAGTTGTAGTTCATCAATACATACAAAACATAATATCTTTTTCAAATATAATGAAATCATAAGATTTACATAGTAAACACAAATTATAATTGGAACATGTGAAATGTATAACATAATTACATTACAAATTTCACAGCCACATAGGGAGTTACATTTGGATAACCAATTAAAGTATATTCCCAAAATCAAGTAGCAGAAGCATTCACGTTACCCCTGTCATGTTACCCAATGCATTGGAGAGCTATCTCAGCCTCACCCTACCTATTATTATCATGGAACCTCCCATATACATAAAAATTTACAATAACCATAACATATTCATAACTTATAAAACAAATATAATGGAATGAAAACATTTCCACATTTCAATCACAATATATAATTTAAATATATTAACATAAAAAATCCATTATCAAATAAATTCTCAATACCAAAATACATAAAATAGTATAAAATATTTATTTTATTTTTAAAAACGTTACTGCTTTTTATGAATTCAAATGATCAAATAATACTCTTGGCTGTAGAAAATATCACCGTCACCACTTATGTTAAAAGAAACCGTCCTTTTATTCATTTCTTAAAATGCCTCATAGAAAATTATTCCATTTTAATGAAATGAAATTTCAAATTACTTTTTAATATGTATAAAATAAAGTCTTCTATAAAACAAAATGTGCCTTAATGAAAGGAGATTGAGATAATGTCCATTTCCACGTGTTTGAATTCAGAAGTTCATTCATTAATCTCCCGAATAATAAAATAATGTTAATTTCTACATTCTTATGATACTTTTCCATGTTTAAAATACCATTTAAATAACTTAATATAATGTTATAAACATTATATAATTATTTATGTTAATAATGGTCGATTTGTCGATATTTTCTACTTGATTAAAAAATTGACCACTTATAATTACAAGATGTTCATGTGGTCAAATATTCATTATATATAGAATTTTATTCATTATATACATATATATCATATATATCATATATATATAGTATAAAAATGTATTTATAACAGTAAATAACATTTGTAGGTACAAAATGAAATTCACCGTTGGTTGAGATGGTTATTCATATATACTGTTTAACACAACTTTCATTTCTATTTCATATTGAATAATATGAAAACATAATGATATAATGATATATTATAATTATATTATAATATAATATATATAATATCAGTAACTCCTTCCCTTATGCGTTCCATGCATGGAATGAATGAGTAATATCACATTGAGGGGGCGGTATTCCCCACTTCCTCAAATGAGATTCTCGTATTTACCTACATTGGAATCCATAAAGGTGTTCTATAAATAAAACGTACCGAAGAATAGAATCAATAAAAATATAATATATATCATATATAACAATAGTAACATCATAATGGGCACTATAAGATGTGGTATTAGATGATTGAACCGTTATCATTTCGTGAGGCCTTAGTTTATCCTCCACAGAAACATTGCGTTCTTTACACATTAGATGGATATGTGTGTCAGCATAGATTAAATCCTTACCATAACAACAACCATTTATGTTTTGGATACATGTGTTTTTATAAAATACATAAATTAAAATCATTTAGTGGGTTGGATAAAATAAAACAAAAGTAAATAAGAGAAGACGTTACATTTAAATTGAGTAAATCAATTTGGTTTAAAACAAAATGGTTAATTGAAGTGCCTTTGGCCTAAGTTAAGGATTCTCAGATGATGTGACAGATCATGAGAGATTATTTGGGCTGAGGATAGATGAGCCAACGGGCTTGAGAGGTGTGAATAATGGGTTATAGGTGATGGATTTTTATAAGGGGGAGTATGGGTTCTTTAGGAATGTGTGAAAATATTATTTTATTATATAATGATATTCTTTTTATAATTGTCCAAAAATTATTAAATTCATATATATGATGAGTCATGGTCGAAATAAAATCATCCATTATGAATTAGATAGGTTTTAGATAATATTTTAATCTTTATAATCTTATTTATTTAAATCATTTATTAATGAGGTAAACACTAAATCATTATTATGTCATAAGAAATTAAATTTATTTAATTTCTAAAAATAAAAAAATAAAACAATATAGGAAATAGTTTTTTGATAATAAAGAATATTTATATTCAAATATATCATTTCTATAATCCCACATTAATATTGAATTTTCAAAACAATATATGTTTTTGATATATTATTTTTTACTTTAAATAAAATGTTTTTAATAACATTATCATACTCGAGTGGCTTTCAATGGGAAAAAGACTCACCCAAGTATTTTCTTTTTCATAAATTACACATCTAATATAGTTAGGAAAAGTTCTAACCTAATTTTATATTATTATAATATTGTTTATACCTTTAATTACACTATTTACCTTTAACTATGACAAATAAAAAAAAGATACTATTCATCTAAAAATATATTCAACTTATTAAACAAACTTTTACATAATATTTACAACCATGTATGTTGCATTTTCAAAATTCAATTCCCCGTTGTGGTAAAATATCTTTTAAATGAAAAATTCATATTTTTAACAACTACTCAGTGTTTTCACTATTCTTCAAAAATTAAATTTTTCTAGAAAAATACCAAAAATTCAGCGTAAGCTGTATTTCAGATTCTGAATTCAAAAACAATGTCTATTTTACAAAATTAAATACCTATATGTTTAATTATTTAATTTAAAATTAATTCATGTTGTCAAAATAAAATGTTTGTTTTTATGAAATGATATATATCAAAATATTAACACTAGTTTGAGTCTAATTTTTAGATTAATGATTTTATAATGACCATCATTAGATTAAATGTTAAAAATGTAATCAAATTCAACATTAAAACCAACTAAAATGGAAAATATAGCCATATAATTAAATTATATTAAAAGGATGTTTTGAAATAAAGTACAATATTTTTTCCTATTCATTAAAAAATTAGTTTCATCAAAAAATACAAAAAAATTACCCAAAGTAAATTTTGATATACCGATTCTAATGAAGAATTTTATATTCTCAAAAAAAGAATATAAAATTGTCCAAATATATATTTAATGAGGGTTATCATCTAAATGGACTTAAAATGGCATTTTAATGATAATTATAGTATTTATTCTTAAAATTATATTAATTATGATTTTAATCTTCTAACTTTTATTGTATTAATGTAAAAAAAATTAAAGACTTGTATAATCATAATATAGTTAGTTATGTTTATTCCCTTCATTACAACGGCAAGAAATTAACTACCATTTAAAATAATCATATTATATTTTTATTATTTTACTATTACACAACCTTGTGTGTAATGTAAGATTTCAAAGAAACCCATTGTTTTGTATCAGGTACGCAATCAAACGTAGTCACCCATTTTAAGTAAAATTAATATTTATTTCACAAATATTAATAATTATAAAAATGTATTATACTTTATTTGCATGGGATGTTACATCCCTCCCCCCTTTTAGAAATTGAAGCTTTGAATTTTTTTTAATCACTTATCAAATATGTGGGGGTATTTATAACTTATAGTATGTTCACAATTCCATGTTACCTCTTCAAACATATGTTTTTTTCACAAAACCTTTATCTAGTGAATTAACTTATTCCACAACTATCTTCAGTCATGAATCTAGACTGGATATTCATCATATAATAGATTATCCTCCAATAGAACAATCTCTATGCTCAAAACATGAGATGGTATTGGTACAGACTTTTTCAACAATGAAACATGAAAAAAATTGTATACCTAGGATACACATGGAGGGAAATCCACTATTTATACAATAGATCCAAATAACTCTAGGATTTCATAAGGATCAATGATCCTTAAAATCAATTATCCCTTCTTTCCAAAATGGGTCACACTCTTCCATGGGGAAACATTGAGAAATACATGATGACCAACCACAAAATAATGATCATTCTTCCAGTTATACACATAACTTTTCTGCCTACTCGGAGCTGTTCTTATGTGCTTCTAAACAAACTGAACTTTTTATACAAACTCTTCTACCATTATTGGTGCTAGAAAATTCCTTTATATTATTTCATCCCAAAAATGGGGACTTCAACACTGATTCCCATATAATACCTCAAATGGATCCATCTGTATACTGGAATGAAAATTTATATTATATTAAAATTAATTAAAAGAATGATGTTGATCCCAACATCCCTAGTAATCTAGTGATCAAGCACGTTGCATTTCCCCCAAGGTTTGCATTGTTCATTCTAAAAGCCCATCTGATTGAGGATGAAAAGCTGTACTAAAATTTCATTATGTAATCAATGACTTCTAAAGACCATTACAAATGTAAGAAGTAATCATGGGATCATGATCAGAAACAATAGAGTGGGGAACTATATAGAACCGATATATCTCTTTAACATACAACTGAAAAATATAATCTAACGACTATGTATCTCTAATAGGAAAAAATGAGAATATTTTGTCAATCGTTCAATAATGTCCCAGATTTCAGTACTACCTCATGATGTCTTCAGTATTCCCCCAACAAAGTCTATGGATATATTTTCCCATTTCCAATCTGGAATAGGTATTTAATGAAGAATCCCTTTCCGCAACATCTTCTATACTATAAACTACACACAAGTCAGACACCACCTAGTAAAGTCATCAATATTTCTTTTCATTCCATAAAAATAGTAATATTATTGAAAATCTTTCTACATCTTAGTACATCTAGGGTGAACATAAAATGAATAACAATGAGCTTCACATAATAACTCATTATTCAACTCTGAATCACAATGCATGCATAATCTCTTACCAAATATCAAAATACAATCCTTATCATTGTTAAAATCAGGCAACATACGATTCTTGACCAACTCTACCTTTTTCTGCAACTCACAATCTTCCTTATGTGCTTGCATAATTCTGTCTGGTAGAGATGATCTCACTAACACCTGAAACAAAATAGAGTAATTTCTTACACCAACAACATAAATTCCACATCCATCAAATCAAAAACCAAAATATCTCATTCCCAATGTAACATGGTTAATAAAGCATTGCTTTTTCGACACAAATAATTATCCACTATATTTTCTTTTCCAGAATTGTAATGGATCATGCAATCATAATATTTTATTAATTCCTACCATCTCCTCTATCTCGTGTTCAATTCATTGTGAGTGAATATATTCTTCAAAAATTTATGGTTGGTATATATTTTTCATTTTAATCCATAGAAATATTGCCTCCATATTTTAAAAGAAAAAAGTAGGAGCTAATTACAAATCTTATATTGGGTTATTTAACTCATGAAGATTCAACTGACGTGAAGCATAATCTAT
This sequence comes from Viscum album, assembly GCA_963277665.1. Taxonomy (NCBI): domain Eukaryota; kingdom Viridiplantae; phylum Streptophyta; class Magnoliopsida; order Santalales; family Viscaceae; genus Viscum; species Viscum album. The sequence continues at coordinate 1,323,069,199 of OY728152.1, read as the reverse complement.
TAACAAATCATTGTACATAAGGACCAAACCAAATATTTTCAATGAAGCATCGTTATAGATAACAAACTCCCCATTTCTATTATGTTTTTCCAAAATAGGAGCATTCACCAATATTTTTTTCAATTCTTGAAAAAAATCATTACATTCTTTTGTCGAGATGAAATTAAAACATTTTCGAGTGAAAAAAGTCATTGGACTAGATAAACAAGCAAAAGTTTCAACAAAAATCCGATAATAACTTATCAAACCAAGAAAACTATGGATCTCAGAAATATTTGTGTCTAATGCTCATTATTTAATAACTTTTTTTAGATGGATAAATAGTAATACCATTTTTGTAAACAATGTGACCTAGGAAAAAAATTATTATAACCCAAAATCACACTTACTAAATTTCCCATGAAGTTTCTTGTCATTTAAGGTTTTCAAGAAATCCCATAAATGACTTTCGTGATCCACTTTAATTTTATAATAAACCAAAATATCATCAATGAACACAACAAAAAACTTTTCTATGATCTCATGGAAAATTCTACTCATAAGATCCCTAATTATAAAATATTCATTAGATAACCCAAAAAGAAAAACTACAAATTCAAATTGGCCATATCTAGTACAAAAAGTGGTCTTAATAATATCTACTTCCTTTACTTTCAACAGATGGTACCCCGACCTCAAATCAAACATTTATAAATACTGAACTTCCTAGAGTTGATCAATCAAATTATCAATATGAGGCAAATGACACTTGTTCTGAATAGTGTTCTTATTCAATGCTCTCTAATCAATGCTAAGTCTCATTTAACAATTTTTCTTCTTAACAAATATGAAAGGAGCTCCCCATGGTGATGTGCTATGTCTAATGAAAAATTTATCTTATAAATCTTGTAATAGATTCTTTATCTATAAATATGATAACCCTGTTTTTATTAAAAAAATAAACATTATTTTTTACAGAAAACCATCACTTGATACAACATGTAAGATAGAGAGTTATAGTGTATTTGGGGCATAGTATCATTACATAACAACTTAAAACCTTAAATACAACAACTTTATTTGAAAAATTCATTTACATGACCCATACATTCTATCGTACTAAGAAGTGCATGGGATAACCTGAGGAAATGGATAAGAAAACATTGAGCTATAAAGCCCAGTATGGGAAAAAACCTAGAGTAACATGAGGACTACAATACATGTTAGAAAGTAGTCATATAATTTGATCACAATGGATCATAAAAATAATGTATTGTTAAAGCATGGTAATCAAAACATGGAAATGTGGAAATTGCATTAGACATGGAATTAGCATGAGACAAGGCTCATTGCACATGGAGCATGAGTAAATCCTATATGATCATGAAGAAAGATTAAAACCTTGTTTCACTTGAATTAGTATGATTAAACACCAATTTCACATGACTTATCATGATAATATACTTAACCTAATGCATTGGTGTGCTAAGGGAACACCCTTCTTAAACTTTTCATTTCATGCATTAGTGTGCCACATGGATAATATAACGTAGATTCATAAAACATAAAATTTAATCAATGATAATGAAATATGGAATTCATACATACAACATTATAATCTATAAGTAAATGTACATAAAGTTGAAAACCCTTGACAGTGAAATGGAAATGGTATTCATTACACAGTGACATTGGCTTGGAAAATCGGTGAAATTTCGATACTGTAATGGTGTGACGTAAGAAATCATAAAAATTATTGATGATAGATAAAGTGGTGTATCATAATATGTAATTAAAATTGAAATTATGTGGGTCATCTAGAATCATGTCCCAACAATTTTAATGGAATTTAGATTCATGATAAATAATACTTTCTTAAATGTATAATGGGAGATAGAAATTCTTTTCAGAATTTCGTCAAAGTAACAGGTGTATATGGGAGGCATTTAATGATATATAAAGGGGCCTCAAATCATTCAAAAATTAATCGGTAAATATGGGTTTGGTGCAAAATCATTCCCAAAAATATATAATTTAATTTAAAAGGGAATAACAATTGAATGAATATTGGACAAAAATGAGAATGGATGAAAAACCATTACATGGAAGTGTACTACCAAAGGCTTGAGAGAAGATTGAGACAGGCTTATTGGGAGCTTAGGGAACCTTGGGAGGATTCCTGATAGTGTAGTGATGTGGTTGGATGAACTCTAAATTCATTCAGTGAGGAAGAAGTGGGAGCATGGGTGGGTTTATATTGGAAAAAAATGGAATTTTTTTATTATTTATGGTTGGTACACCTCACATTAAACTAATCCAAACCACGAAACAACCCATGACTTTTTCCACTGGTTTTTGGGAAAGGGAAGTTTAAAACAATATTTCATAAGTCTGATATCCGAAAATATTAAAATAATTGGTTTTCTTATGTGGAGGTGATTAACACTCACAAATAATACAATTTTAAAAGATAAGAAGTTTAATAAGTCTTGAAGGGTCATTTAATGCTATGTAAATTAAGTTAAACAAACTCAAAATCACATTATTTTAATGAAAAAACATATATTGGTAGAAAATAAAGCATATTGTATTTTATTACATCACTATTGGGACATTATGGTGTCATAAAACACATTATATATTTAAACGGTATTTAATTTTTACCCAAAAATTTGACTGTTTTTGAAAATTAAGAAAAACTCAACATTGGATAATTTCGATGTCCTGATTCCAAAAATAATATATATTTTTACTAAATATTTTTCTAAATATTTTAATTTTCACATATAAAATAAAAATATTCATTTATCAAAAATTCTTGGGTTTGACAAAAATGAATTTTAAACTTAATAAAAATTATGATTGCATTCATAAAATTATACAATAATTTATATTTCATTAAAATTAATTTAATAACTATTATAATAATTTACTAAAATATTATTTAATTCAAATATCCATTAATTCATCAAAATATAATTCTTAGTTGTACATTATCTTAAAATACAATTTCCGCTTTAACAACTATTTACAAGATAACAAAAAAAAAGAAGAAAGTATATTCATTGTTATATAAAAAATTAATGTATATAACTATAGATCTATGTTTTTGTTACAAAAATCTTTATATCACCTTCAAAAGACTGTAGTGTAAGGTTTTTGATGGTGATAGACTCTTTGGGTGGCTCAGATAACCTTTCTCTAGTGGTAATCTCTATCAACTTCTTCTTTTTCCAGAGGCAGTCCAGCTCAAGCTTAATATATTCAATCTCGACTTGGTCTTAGTCAAGACTGAAGGTCAAAGAAGAAACAACTATTTCAGGCTCTAAAAAATGGGATTCTTATGGGGAATGTCTATTGTAGGTGGTCATCGCTTCCTTTGTCTATGTAAATTGGATTCGTTAGAGCCCTATATTTACACAAATCTTGTTACCACTATTCAAAGGCTATATTAGAAATGTTCACAATTAATAACATAAAACCAAAGAAGTTAACATTTTATATAATCTTTTTACATAATGAAAAATTCAATTAGATGAAGAGGTATTTCCATTAATGAATGTTTGGGTTGTTACAATCTCCCCCCTTATGAAATTTAACCCTCGAAATTTACTTTTCCCACACTAAAACTGAAGTGGGTAACTCTGCATCATCATTTCCTATGATTCCCACATCACTTCTTCAAACGTGTGGTTTCTCCAAAACACCTTGACGAAGGGCCTAGTCGTATTTTGTAGAACTTTTTATCTCTAATCTATGATCTTTATTGTTTGCTACTCATATGAATGATCATACTCTAACTGTACCACCTATAAAGAAGGTTCATGTGAAGGGTCTGGTATGTACTTCCTTGAGAGGGATACAGAAATGACATCTTCTACCTATTCCATTGAAGGTAGAAGTTATAGTCGATAAGCCAAATCCCTAACACGATCTAGAATCTTGAAGGGCCGATGTACCACAGAATTAACTTCAATTGCTTTCCAAACCCCATGACATTCATCCATAGATATATGCATTCAAATACCATGTCTCAAACTTTAAATTCAATGCCTCGTCGATAGTTATCAGCATAACTCTTCTGTCCACTCTAGGATACCTTGATATAATGCTAAATTTCATTCACATTCTCCACCATTTCTTTGACCATTTCTGGTCCAAGTAGCTTATGATCATCGAACTCATCCCAACACGCTGGTGTTCTGTAGCTTTTCCCTTAAAGGGATTCATATGGGATCATTTGGATGCTTTACTAGAAACTGTTATTATAAGAGAACTCAAATAGAGGATGATATTGATCCCATCATTCTATAATGTCCATTAAGCACACTCTCACCATGTTATCATATGTTTGGATAGTCCTCTCCGATTTTCCATCATTTTGAGGATGATATGACATACTAAAGATCATTTCAGTATTTAGATCATGTTAAAGACTCTTCCAAAACATAGTGGTGAATTTTGGATCACAATCGGACACAATAGATAGTGGTACTCCATGAAGCCTTAACACTTCCCTAATATATATGTGCTATTTGATCCAATGGGAAATCCTCCCAAATAGCATTGAAGTATGCAACCATTGTTAGATGATCCACAAAAAACCATATTTCATTGACGCCTCTTGATGTCTTTGAATGTCTTGTGACAAAGACCATTGTGATGTTCTCCAATTTCGATTCTGGTATGGGAAATGGTTGCATAATCTCCTTATATATTTGTCTCTCTACCTTCACTTGCAGACACTCCAGGCACATTGATGTATATTCAGTGATCAACATCTTCATATTATTCCACCAATAATGCTCTCCGATATCTTGATACATTTCTGTTTACTAGTTGAATAGATTAATTTGAACTATATGCATCATCCAAAAGTTCCTTCTTCAGCTACGGAAATGGTTGAATTATTTTATTTTCCTAAATCGTATAAGTCCTTCTACATTAACATTAATCTCCAAGGATATCCCTTCTAAGATAGATTCCACTTTTCTTTGAATTCCTACATTATCCTTTTGAGCATCATTTAACCTTTCAAAAAGTGATGGTTGAGCAAACATTTGTGAAAGGATTTATGATAGTCCCTTTTATATGATTCCCATGTCTATATTCAACAAATTCATGAATATTGGATCATTTAAATTATCATCAATGATTTAATCGATGTGTCCATTCTACATTGGTCATCAGTGACCTTGTTCACTTTCACTACGTGGAAATGGTATGAGTATTCATAGTCTTTCATCAGCTCTAACCATTTTCATTGGTTCTTGTTCAAAAAATCCTTTGTGAATATATATTTGAGGCTTTTGTGGTCTATATATATTTCAAACTTCTCCCCAAAGAGATAATGACGCAAAATTTTCAAATAAAGGATCACTACAACCAACTCAAGGTAATTTGTTGGATAGTTATTTTCATGAACATTATGTTTCCTTGACGCATAGGAAATGAATTTTTCATTTTTAATCAACACACATCCTAGTTCATTCTTCAAAGCATAACTCAATACCACAAAATGTTATCCACTTGTTGGTAAAGTGGGCACGTGCGCAGTGATAAGACTCCTTTTTAACTCCTTGAATATTTCTTCCCATTCTATACTACAAGAAATAATTACTCTCATATGAGTTATCTTCGTAATATGGTTGTACAATTGTGATAAATTTCTCACAAATCATCTATAATATCCAGCTATCCCCAAGAAGCTACGGATATCCATTACCGATGATGGCATTGGACATTCCTCAATTACATCTATTTTGTAGGGATCCACAAATATCCCATTGGTTTTGATGATATGTCCCAATAATGAGACCTCCTTCAACTATAAATCACACATTCTATACTTTTCATAAATCTTATCCTTCCACAAAGTCTCTAGTACAGATCTCTAATGCACCTCATGGTCCTCCATGGTTCTGGTGTATACCAAAATATCATCTATAAATACTACCAAAACTTTTTCAGGGAAATATTTAAAGACTCTATCCATCAAGTCCATGATGATTTATGGAGCACAAGTGAGTCTGAAAGGCATTAATTTGAATACATAATGCATGTATCTTGTAAGAAAATAATTCGTGGGGATATCATCATTCTTCAACATTTCTTGAGAATATCCAAAACGATAATCCACCTTGGGGAAGTATTGTGCTCCACAATGATGATCAAACAAGTCATAAATTTTTGGGAGAGGATATTTGTTATTTTATCGGGATTTTGTTAAGCTCACGATAATCAATGAAAAGGCGCATTAACCCATCCTTCTTCATGATGAAGAGGACTGGTGCACCCCATAGTGAAGCACATGGGCATATAATCCCTTTATCCAGATTCACCTCTAGTTGTTTAATCATCTCCTCAAGCTCCACAAAAGCCATTATATATGGATTCATTGACATTGGAAATGCCCCAGATATAAGATCAAATGGGAATTCAACATCTCTTCTAGGACGAAGACAAGACAATTCCCCGGGAAACACTTCAGTGAATTCCATCACAATAGGCATGTCTTCAAGGATGGTTTCTTACTTGGACTCAATCATCTGAGCAAGATAAGTGTGATCATAGGGTAATAATATCCACACATGAGATGATATAGCTAATGATGATTCATATTTTTTATTGCACTTGTAAATAATAGGGTGTCAATTCCCCACATGGAGAGTGATTTCCCTCTCACATATATTTATGTTGGCTTTATATAAGGACAGACAATCCATGCACATAATTGCATCAAAATTCCACCATAGGGAGTATGACAAGGTTCTTCGTGATGATTAATCCACAGAATTGAACATGGGAGGAGTTATATTAATGAGATTCAATGATTTACCAATTTTTCATACTCATCATCATCTTCACTTACATGATTTGTGGTGGTGATGGGGTTGTTCTAGTAAACATTTTATATATAAAAATACTTAATAGAACCTTAATAAAATGTATGTTAACTATTCTTCTTTGAATAACTATCGTACCTATCACCACTTCGTTGTCGGGGTTCACCTCTGCAACAGTGATGGAAAAATTGCACCCTTCTTGCCTTGGAGGTTGTTGGTTGTCTACGAAAACCATTGGCACATGCAATTGATTTTCAAGATGACCTAGTTTTTTGTAGTTGTAGAAATGAACAATGCATTGAGGTTCGAATGGAGCGTTCCTATCCTTTGTTGCAGCTGTGGGTTTTTCTTACCAATAGTTAACGGCCAGGTGCCCTTCACTTCCACAACTAAAGAATTTTTCTTTAGCCTTCAGTCAATTTCTAGGGTTCTTCTTTGCATTAATATGGCATGTGGTGTGCTAGATCTTCTTTGCACATTTGGATTTATCAATCGAACTGCCAACATTGAAGTCCACCTTATGCTTTTTATCCCCAAGATACCACTGAGATTCATCGATATCAATTTTGACCTTGAGGGCAAATTAGACAATTTTCTTCATAGCATTCGAAGTCATTGATCAGCAGTGCTTTCCACATGCTTTGTTTTATCCCACCAAAGAAGCGGTCATCATTGCATTCCGGGTTAACCACAAAGCCAAATGTGTACCGTGCATGCCTTGTGATGTTTTCCTCGTACTCTCCAATAGATTCTTATTCTTATTTCTTGAGGTAAAGGAAGTCCCATTCCATATTAAATCGAAGGGTTCATGGAAAATATTAATCTAAACTAATATTACAGAATCCATCAATTCCAACACCTTTATCTCCTCCTATGGCTTCATATTTTTTATCAACATCAACCATTGGCCAGCTTCACCGTCTATAAGATAAGAATCCAGGAGAACCATTTCTTCTTCAGAACATTGAAGTATGGAGAATATCATTTCAATGGTGTTGATCCATTGTTCAACGATTAAGGGATCAGGTGATCCATTAAAAAGAGGTGGCATTTGTCTCAGGACGCTCTCGATAGCGACTTGTTCAATATTTGGTGGGGTTGAATGATTCTCTTAACCCATGATTCTATTCAATGCATGAGATATCATAGATAGAAGCATGACAAAGATTGAAATTCCCACTCCCATTGGATTGGGCCTCTCATTAGTAGAGTTATTACATTGATCTTCACATCGGTTGTTAGCCCGAGTCCTGCTATTATCGACCATTGTTTAGAATAAAAGGAAAAATAGGGGTAATAAATAAAGGCTAATCCAATGAAAAAACTAACGACATATAAATATATTTTATTTCCATAAAATATGAATCAATTTGATTCAGTCTATGTTATCCATTATCTACTACCAAACATATATTCGTAGTGTATATTTTTTACCCTTAATTATGGTTCATACTAAGCTTGTGAATTTACCAAAGCATATCCCCCGGGAGTGTCATAACCATGAGTTCAGAAAAGCTTGTTGTCATGCACCAGTACCTATTGAAGTCTAGCTCATAATGGTGTTTTCAGGTTTTACCCCTATGATACATCTGTGCCAAAGCCGCCTCTACCTTCTCATATCCAGACATGGATGTATTTTCATGATAAACCACTTACTCAATACTCACCAAAACATAGAGAAGTTTCTATTATATATAGTATTGTCTCTAAGGCTTCACAGGGTTTTATATTCCTAATCCCAAAAACAACTAATCATATCCTCTGATACCAACTATGACAAACATACTTTTATTACAAACATAAACCAAATTTATTACATAAAACATTCAATTGATAATACATGGAAGATCCGGAGATATAGTGACTTTGGGGATTAAGATAATTACATAACAACCTAAAACAATAAATAAAATATCTTTATTGAAATATCTCTTAACATGACCACAACATTCTCCCTTACTTGGCATTGCATGTGATAACCTGAGGACATGCATAAGAAAAAATATTATCTAGAAAGCCCAGTATGGGAATAAAAAAGGTGTAACATAAGGAATATAATACATGTTAGATAAAATCCATATCATTAGACAACAAAAGAATCATAAACATAAAGGCATGATAAATCATGATAATCATAACTTGGAAATGTGAAACAACAATTAACATGGAATAAGCATGAGCCAAGGCTCATTGCACATAGAGAATGAGTAAATCATCATTGCACATAAATCATGAGTAAAACCAAATTTCACTTGAATTATCATGAGTATACACCCATTTCACATGACATATCAAGATACTATACTTATCCAAATGCATTGTAGCTCTATAAGGGTGCACCCGTCTTAAACATTTCATTTCATGCATAAGTGTGCCACATGGATCATATAACATAGATTCATAAAATATAATAATTTATAACAATATAAAGGAATTCATAATTAATACATGAATCATTATAATAAATATGTAAATGTACATAATGGTTAATACCTTTGATAGATAAAAGGGCATGGTATTCATTACACAATGACATTGGCAAGGAAAATTGGTGCAGTTTTGGTAGCATAACAGCGTGACGTAAGAATTAAAAAAAATGTTTGATACGAAATAAAGGGGTGTATCTTAATATTTAAAAGAAATGGAAAGTAAGGGGGTTATATAGGTACACGTCCCAATAATTTTAATGTAATTTAGAGTCATGAAACAAAATAATTGATTAAATGTAAATGATGAGAGACAAATTCTTTTTAGAATTTTGGAATAGTAACAGGTGTACATGGGAGGCATTTAAGGAGAGAGAAAGGTGTCTCCCTTCCTTAAAATATAAATATGGAAGTATGGTGGAGGTGAGAAACGATACCATAACATTTATAATTGAAATTAAAAGGGCGTATCAATTTAATGAATATTGGGAAAAAATGAGGAAGGAAGAAAAACCCTTACACGAAAGTGTTCTTCCAAGGGCTTTAGAGAGGCTTTAGAGAGGCTCCTTGGGAGATTGAGGAACATTGGGAGAAATATAGAGAGAGTTTGGAAGCATTTGGATGAACTACAATTGTTTTGAGTTAGGGGGAAGTGGGATGTTGGGTGGGATTACACTGGAAAGGTTAGGGAATTCTTTATTATTTGGGGTTGGGACACCTCACATTAATCTAATCCATACCACAAACCAGTACATGGTTTATGCCCTTGTTTTTTGTCAAAGGGATTTGAAAAACATTATTTTATATTGAAAAAGTCCAAACATCATATAATAATGGGGTTTCATATGTGGAGGTGAGTCATTGTCCCAATGAAAACCATTTGAAAAGACAAGATGTTTAATAAGTCTTGATGGATTGTGAATTCTTTGTAAATTAAATCAAACAAACACAAAATCACAGTATTTTAATGGTAAAATATATATTTTCCAAACATAAATCTTATAGTATTTTATTACATCACTATTGGATCATTATGATGTCATTAAACACATTACATATTTAAACTGTATTTAATTTTTACACAAAAATTTTACAGTCGTAGAAAACAATAAAAATTTCACCGTTGGAAAATTTATATGTCCACATTCTAGAAATAATATTTATTTTATCTAATTTTTTTTTTAAATATATTAATTTTCACTTTTAAAATAATAACTGACTTTTATCGAAAATCAATAGGTTTTGAAAAAAAAGGATTTCTAACTTTAATAAAAATTACGACTGCATTAATAAAATTATACAATAATTTATATTTAATAAAAAGAAATTTAATAAATAAAATAGTTTTTAATTAAATAATTTTTAATTCAAAAATAAATTAATTCATCATAATATATTTTTATTTGAACTTTAACATTAATTACTATTTCAGCTTCAAAAACTATTTACATCATAACAATAATAAGATGAAAGTATATTCATTATTATATACATAAATAATGTACATAACCATAGTTCCATGGTCATGTCACATAACCCCTTATAACCTTCACATAAGACTGAATAGTAAGGTGTACGAGGGTTAAAGACTCTTGGGGTGGCTCAGATTACATTGCTCATGTGGTAATCCCTATAAACTTCCACTTTTTTCATAGGCGGTACCGATCAAGCTTAACATATTCAAGCTCGTCTTGGGATTGGTCAGGAGAGAAGCCCAAATAAGCAACCTCCATTCCGAGCTCTAACAAATGGCCTTCATATAGGGCACATCTACCAGTTGGGGTCATCACTTCCTTTGCCTGGTTAAATTGTATTCGTTAAAACCCAATATTTATATTAATTATGAGATAACTGTTCAAGGGATATGTAGACGCCGGAAAAGTCTGTTGTTCCCTAACAAAGCTCAGGATGCGGAAAGCGAGGTCATATTTGGAGTCGGAAGCACGTTTCGAAGGGCCCGGAGGACTTGCGCGGAATTTTGGAGGCCCGCGCGCAAAGTTGATGAGCCGCGCGCAAACCTCCCGGGATGCGCGCAAGGCGCTGGGCCGGCGCGCAATTTTTCGCGCCCGTGGCCCGCGCGACTCCCTTGCGCGCCAGGCCCGATTCCGCGCCCGCGAAGAGGATTTCGCGCCCGCGGACTGGATTCCGCACCCGGGGTTGCCTATAAATATAAGGCGACCCCCGACGGTTTGAAGGTTGCCAGAATTCGAACGGTCTCTCGTGCGCGCAATCCAACCCCTTCCGCGCGCAATGCATTTCTTCAGGTAACCTCTTTTCTTTCGCGCAAGAAAGCCTTGGGGTTCGTCTTCACGCGCAATCCCTTAGGCTCCTTTCCTTTGAATAAATATTCACCCAAAGGCATTCGCGCGCAAAAGAAGCCTGTTGCGCGCAATTGCCCCCGGGGTGCGTGCAATCCAGCCTGATTGCGCGCACCCCCCTTTTTCCAAAGTGGCCATTCATTAGAGAATGAGTCGTTGCCCCCGTGCGCTATCCGAAGCCCGGTGCGCGCAATCTCTATCATCCGCGCGCAAAGTGTTGGCCCAATTGCGCTCCAGCCCGCTCTTTTGCGCGCCGACCCGCGGTATTGCGCGCAAACCTCCTCTTTTGCGCGCAAGCCGCCAGGGTCGCCCCTTTTGACCCCCTGAGGGTACCCGCCTGCGTGGCGCCCGATGACCTTCATCCCGGGTGCCCGCAACGTGCGTTGTCTTCCCGTGCGGCCCTCCAGGCCTCCGCGAAGTGACACGGACCCATTAGGCGGCAGCATACGTCCAACATGACGTTAAACTGTGCCACGTCCACGCTGCAAGACGTTAAACTGCCAGACGTTTACGTCCCGCACGACGTTAAACTGCACCAACGTCCGCGCTGCAAGACGTTAAACTGCCAGGCGTTTACGTCCCGCACGACGTTAAACTGCACCAATGTCCGCGCTACAAGACGTTAAACTGCCAGGCGTTTACGTCCCGCACGACGTTAAACTGCACCATCGTCCGTGCTGCAAGACGATAAACTGCCAAGCACCTTCTTCCTCAACACACGACGTTAAACTGTACTTCGTCCGGCAAGACGTTAAACCGTCCGCTTCGTCCTCAACACACGACGTTAAACTGTACTTCGTCCGGCAAGACGTTAAACCGTCCGCATCACCTGATCCCGTGTCTCGCACGCAGGATCCCCCCGGTCTGGATGTGGTCCCCAGCTGCGCGTCTCTGCAGGGATGTCGGGATTGGAGTGGCCTTCGCCCACGGGGGTAGAGTGTTACAGACAGAACGAACTACGCGGACTTTGATCCCTGTCTTCTAAACAGGGTACGTAGGAAGCCTCTCCGAGGTTCATGCCCCCCACCTGGTCGTCCCGGTCGTATTCACGTCGGTTCGTCCATCAGTGGACCCCTCCTGGGTTCACACTTGCGTCGATTCACCTATGAATCCGCACTTGTGGGGGACTGCACCAGTGTATCTCCATTGCACTTCCCCACTGCCTTTTTCTATTTCTCTCTCCAGAACGAACTACGTGGACTTTGATCCCTATCTTCTAAACAGGGTACGTAGGAAGCCTCTCCGAGGTTTAAGCCCACCACCTGGTCGTCCCGGTCGTATTTACGTCGGTTCGTCCATCAGTGGACCCCTCCCGGGTTCACACTTGCGTTGATTCACCTATGAATCCGCCTCTGTGGGGGACTGCACGTGTGTATCTCCATTGTGCTTCCCCACTGCCCCTTTTTCTATTTCTCCTTTTATCGTCCAGCATGACGTGAAACTGTGATCCACCCGGCCGTTCCATCCCCCTCTGTGCGAGGTGGTTCGGTTCAATCCTTTTCCAGGCAACCTCGATCTCTTCGTGAGTCGGCTTGCCAACGTCCAGCATGACGTGAAACTGTGATCCACTCGGCCGTTCCATCCCCCTCTGTGCGAGGTGGTTCGGTTCAATCCTCCGCCCGGCGGCCTCGACCTCTTCGTGAGTTGGCTTGCTGACGTCCAGCATGACGTTAAACTGAATATCCGAACTACGCTGACTTTGATCCGCGCTAACACGCGGTACGTAGGAAGCCCCTACGGGGTCCAAGCTCTTCACTCCATCATCCATCCTGATCCTTACCCGGGCCGCCACATCCCGGTGGGGTCACGCCATTTCATTCCACTCCACTCCACTCGGGAAGCCGCTCATGTGCTGGCCCCAGCGTCGGAGGTTCCCCGCAAGGGGTTCTGTCATCTGATCCACTCCTCGTGTTGATCAGTCCGATGCCGTCCCCACTGGACGTTAAACTCGTAGCATACCCCGTGTTAAACATGGGAAGCTGAGGAAAACCTCAGGTAACACAGTTCCCCGCACCCAGTGCGGGATGCCTCAGGCCATCACGCCTTCGAGAAGCCCTCTTAGGGACGGAAGGCAGACATACAGAGGCGCAGTGTTAAGACACGCCCCCGACACCCGGAGCCACCTGGTCTCCTCACCGCAGGTTGCTGCCCCGACCAGACTCCTTGGAGCGTCCGGGCGGAAGCAGCGTAATTAACCGATGTCTATGAAGATATGGCGCCGGGAACGAGATTCACGAACATTCTTAAATCTATGAGGGAGACCCGGATTAGGCGACGAGTTCTGAGGAGACGTCCACAGAAGGAGGAGCCGACATCCCATCATCCCGGTTTCGATCAAGGAGCAGACGCCCCTGAATAAGGGACGAATGCCGCCCGCCCTTGGAAAGCGGGACTGCGGGACCACAAGCCGCGCGCCCATCCCCTCGGGATGATGGGTGCACACGCGAACGCGTCCTGGCGGAACAGCGTAACCCGACGCACATCCGCACCGAAACAGAAAAATGGTGAACCCGACGTGAATCTCTTCTCCTCAATACGAAGATCGATGGCTTTCAGAGGTGTTGGAAGACCAGCATACTGCTCGACCGAGCATTCAGTTTTTACCCGCCAGGGGCTGGGGAAGGGAAATCGGGAACTCCGTCTCACGATGTCGATGGCCTGGGTTCCCCCCCACAGATGGCGGGTGTTGGGTACGCTTCGGTTAATACCGTCGAGCTGGTAAATCCCTTTTCGGTTCCCGACGTTGAAGAACACCAGGTGGACCTCCCTAGTGTCCCCGGTCGTCGCCACCGTCGGAGGAGCCGCAACAACAGGAGTCGCCGGGGCACAACAGTTGGTACCTCCAGCCAGGCCGTGCACGCCACTGAGACCAAGCAGCAGGCTCAAAACCGAGCTCAGCATGCGCAGCCCCCCCATCCGGGGATGACAGATTCGCCTCCGCCACTGTTTGTGGTATGGGATCAGGCAGAACCATCTCAGCCGCGTCGCGATCAGCTCCGCCCTGCCACGAGTCCATCCCGTCCTTCTGACCCCAGTACGGTGACCATTTCCCGGGCTTCAACCAATGAACAGTGAGATGCGCCAAGCACCAGTCGGCCGCCGGCCCAACCGGCAAGGCCCGTCATGCTTCCAACCGCAGAGCAACCTCCTACAACCAGGGGCTCGCGCTTGGCCAAAAAGTATGATGTCCTGAAGCACTACGCCGACATCCCAGCGAGACTCTCCATCCTTGAGGATTTGCGCATGTCATCTGAGATGCGCGAGGCACTCACTGAAGCCCTGAAGAGCCCCCTCCAGTTTGAGACAGAGGTTGCGGCTGCAGAGGCCTTTCACGCCGAAACGATTGAGGACGCCGAATGCCAGGCAGTTATCTCGTTTTCTGGTAAGGATGAAGACCCTCCTATACAGGGGCACATTCGTCCGCTGTATGTTACCGGCCAGTTCAATGGCCTTGAAGTCTGGCACTGCCTTGTCGACACGGGGTCCGGGATTAACCTGATTCCCACTCGGACGCTACGGAGATTGGGGTTGTCTGAGGATGACTTGATTCCCTCCGACCTCATGATCCAGGGGTACGACCGCACCGAGCAAACCCCGGTCGGAAAAATACGTTTGAAGACCCAGTTCGGTGATTTTGTTGCCAACACCGAATTCATGGTAGTCTCTCAAGACACTGCGTACAACGCATTGATGGGTAGACCATGGCTCCACCTTCATGCGGCGGTTCCCTCGTCATACCACCAATGCCTCAAATACTCCCTTAACGGTCGAGTAGGCGTGCTTCAAGGAGATGCCTCTCCTTTTGCCTCATGTTAAGCCCGCTATCTGGACGTGGACTATTACAAGAGCAAGGATAAGCAGATCCTGGCAGGTGAGGTCGAGCCTGTCGTTGTTGCAAGAGATCCCTGGGCAAGTTTGGATGACGCTTACGTCCTCCCGATTCAACGGTTGGACGTAGCCATGGTCTCAACGGCTTGTGAGTCTCCTGATGAGATGACCGCGACCGCCCATGCCAGCACCAGCGGCCCAGTAGGATCTGGTAGCCCCAATGCAGTTGTCAACGCAGCCTCTCCCGTGGACGATCCCTCCCCGAGTGGAGAGGACGTGGAAGATGCACCCCCAGCCTTTGAGGAGGGCGTCTCCGCCATGGTCGATGAGTTAGTACAAGTGAACCTTGGAATCGAAGCAGATCCGAGACCCACATTGGTCAGTGCCACCATGCCCTCTGAGGAGCGGCAGCAGTACGTAGACTTTCTCAGGCAGCACCGCGATGTCTTCGCTTGGGGCTATGACGAGATGCCGGGGCTAGATCCTCAGGTAGCCGTCCACCGCCTTGGTCTCCCGGCGAACCATCGCGGGTTCAAGCAGCCTCCCTGGAAGATGCACCCATTCCATGGTGCCATGGTTGAGGCCGAAGTTGACAAGCTTATCAAAGCCAACTTCGTGAGGGAAGTCCAGTACCCCAAATGGCTGGCCAACATTGTGCCGGTCAGGAAGAAGAACGGGAAGATCAGAGTCTGCATCGACTTCCGCGATCTCAACCGCCACTGTCCGAAGGATGATTTTACCCTTCCAGTGACAGAGCTGTTGATTGACGCCACGGCAGGGTTCCAAGCCCTCTCCTTCATGGATGGATACTCCGGATACAACCAAATTCGGATGGCCCCTGAGGATGAGGAGTTCACTGCCTTCAAGGCCCCCCAGGGAACCTTCTGTTACCGGGTCATGCCTTTCGGCCTGAAGAACGCAGGTGCCACCTATCAACGGGCGATGCACCGCATATTCAAGCCAATCCTCGGCACACTGGTGGAATGCTACGTCGACGACTTGGTAGTCAAATCGTGCCAGCGTCAGGACCATCTCAAAGATCTTGAGAAAGTGATCGGCTTCCTCTGGTCTCGCTGCCTGAAGATGAACCCGTTGAAGTGTGCCTTCGGGGTCACCTCCGGAAAGTTCCTTGGATTTGTGGTAAGATACCGGGGTATTGAGATCGACCCAGAGAAGATCAGGGCGATTAGCCAGATGCCTCCCCCAGGTAACATCCGGGAACTGCAGGGGTTCCAAGGCCACTTAGCCTATATACGCCGATTCATCGCGAATCTGGCCGGAAAGTGTAAGCCCTTTTCTCGGCTCATGAAGAAAGGTGCCACCTATGTATGGGATAAAGAGTGTCAGACCACTTTCGAGGAAATCAAGCAGTACCTGCTGCAACCTCCGGTTCTGATGCCGCCTGTATCCAGGAAGCCGCTGGTCCTTTATGTGACCGCCCTGGAACGGTCCCTGGGTGCCCTTCTCGCCCAGAAGAACAACGAGGGAACAGAGAATAGCCTCTATTACCTCAGTCGCATGCTCCTCGATGCGGAAGTTAGGTATTCCCCCATCGAGAAGAGCTGCCTGGCGCTCGTATTTGCCGTACAGAAATTACGGCACTACTTGCAGCACCATGAGGTACAGTTGGTTTCTCGGGTAGACCCGTTGAAATATATCCTGAGCCGGCCCATGTTGACTGGCCGTCTAGCGCGGTGGGCTATGATTTTCCAGCAGTTCGACATCAGGTATGTGTCTCAGAAGGCCGTCAAAGGGCAAGCATTGGCAGACTTTCTGGCCGCTCACCCAACCTCCGCGGATCAGCCGATGGATCTAGGCTTTCCTGATGAGGCCATCCTCTCGGTCGATCGAGCCGGTCCATGCTGGCAGATTCACTTTGACGGTGCCTCCCGGAGCCCCACCGGTAGAAGACTTGATAATCCTAAGCTCAACAGAGTGGGCTTGGGCATCGTCTTCATTACCCCGGAGCAGGCCGTACTGCCATACTCTTTCCTGTTGTCAGAGGGATGTACCAACAATGAGGCGGAATACCATGCCCTCATCACCGGCCTCGAGTCAGCTCTCGAGATCGACGTGCCCCATCTGTGCGTGAAAGGGGACTCCGAGCTAGTTGTTAAGCAGATCAATGGCGATTATGTGGTCAGGAAGCCGGAACTTGTGCCACTGCTGGAGTGCACCCTCCTTCTGATGGCCTGGTTCCCTTCCCGGCCAGAGATTGTCCATATTCCCCGGTCGCAGAACGGTCGAGCAGATGCTTTGGCCAGCCTTGCTGCGTCACTTGCGGAGCCTGAACAGGATGACCTGACCGTCCGCGTGACGCACCGCAGGCTCATCGCTCCCGTTATCCCGGAGGGAGATCACAGTCCGTCGGTAAGTAACCTCACCACGGTTGCCCTTGTGCCCGGAGCCCCGAGTACCCCAGATATAGCAGTCGAACCAGCCCCTGATTGGAGGACGCCTTTGGTTGAGTACCTCCAACATGGCATTCTCCCGCCGGATCGGGCCGAGCGCAAGCGAGTTCGACACCGCGCATCGCAGTTTGTCTTCCAGAGCAGTCCCGGCCTGGAGCAGATCCTCTACACACGCGGATTTGATGGTGTTCTCCTCCGTTGCCTTCAGGGAGTTGAGATCCCACGATTCATGCAAGAGGTTCATGCTGGTTCATGCGGCACCCATCAGACTGGGCCGAAGCTGTCCCACCAGATTCGGAGGTTGGGATACTTCTGGCCCTCCATGATCCATGACTGCATCGAGTATGCCAGGAGGTGCCATGCGTGCCAGGTTCATGCGAACTTTGTGCATCGGCCGCCGGAGCCTCTCCATACCACCAGGTATTCTTGGCCCTTTGCAGTCTGGGGGATGGACGTTGTGGGACCTTACCCGCCGGCGACAGCTCGCCAGTGCCGGTTCATTCTGACTGCCACGGACTTCTTCTCCAAATGGGCACAGGCGATTCCGCTCAGAGAGGTCAAATCCTGTTCAATCACTGACTTCGTGACCTCCAATATCATTCATCGATTTGGAGTGCCTCACGCTATCCTCACGGATAACGGAGCCAATTTCCGAGCAGCCGAGTTGAAGAAGTTGTACGCCAAGTACAACATTCGCTCGAACCATACATCTCGCTATCATGCGCAGGCGAATGGACAGATCGAGGCGTTTAACAAAACCCTCTCTAACATTCTGCAAAAGATGGTTGGTCAGAACAAGAAGAGTTGGCCGGACAAGCTCCCCAACGCCCTCTGGGCTTATCGGACGATGACTCTCAATTCCACCCAGATGACCCCTTATTCCCTGGTGTATGGAGCTGAGGCCGTCCTGCCCATCGAGATCCAGTTACCGTCCTTGCGCACTGCGGTCTACGACCAGCAAGCGCCGGACAGAGCTGCTGAAGCCCGTCTAGTCGAGTTGGAAGCACTGGATGAGAATAGACTTCGCGCCTTGCACAACTTGGAGAGGCATCAAAGCAGAATGGCTCGAGCTTTCAATAAGAAGGTTCGCCTCCGCTCCTTCCTGCAGGGTGACCTAGTGCTAGCCCTAAGAGCACCAATGATCCCTGGCAGGAAGCCACCCAAGTTGGAGCCCAAGTGGGAGGGACCTCTTTTGGTCCACAAAGTTTATCCCAATGGCGCGTACTCCCTAGCGACTATGGATGGTGAGCGTGTCACTCCTCCCACCAACGCTAGGTTCCTCAAGCAGTACTTCGTCTGAGTGTACTACGTCCTGCACGACGTTAAACTGCATACGTCCAAGCTGCACGACGTTAAACTGCCTAGCATATCGTCTGCGCTGCAAGACGTTAAACTGCCAAGTGTTTCGTCCAACGTGACGTTAAACTGTACCTCGTCCAAGCTACAAGACGTTAAACTGTTTAGCATTCGTCCAACACGACGTTAAACTGTACTACGTCCGAGCTACAAGACGTTAAACTGTTCAGCATTCGTCCTACATGACGTTAAACTGCCTCTCAAGAACTATGTGCGGCTTGATTCCCATCCTTATGGGATACGTAGGACCGCCTGAACGTTCATGTTTCAGGCCCAGCCCCATCCTTTGGGAATTTCCATCCCATCTCGGGCCCTTGGCCCAGTTTCCCCCGGGTGTGCGGCGTATGGTGTGAACGTGGGGCTATGCCCTCATTCACGTCGGTTTGCTCGCCACACTGTACGCCCCCCACGTTTGGGGATGCCTTCTGCTCCCCCCTTTTTTCTCTCTTTTCGTCCTGCATGACGTTAAACTGCACTTCAAGAACTACGTGCGGCTTGATTCCCATCCTTATGGGATACATAGGACCACCTGGACATTCAGGCCCAACCCCATTTCTCGGGAATCTATATCCCGCGTTGGGCCTCTGGCCCCAGTTCCCCTCCTTTTTGTGCGAGGCGTATCGCGTGAGCGGGGGATTATGTCCTCATTCACGTCGGTCTACTGGCCGCGCCGTACGCCTCCCCCCGTGTGTGGGACTACCTCACACCCCTCATCGTCCTGCATGACGTTAAACTGCCTCTCAAGAACTATGTGCGGCTTGATTCCCATCCTTATGGGATACGTAGGACCGCCTGGATGCTTGTGTCTCAGGTCCAGCCCCGTCTCTTGGTTGATCACGGGGATCTACCGCCTTTTGGTTGCTCTCAGTGTTAGTCCTCCGACCCTTATCGGTGATCTGTTAACATGTTTTGGGTACTTTGGTCTATGACCCGTAGTGTCGGATGCAATCTCGGCAAGTCCCGTGTTGCTTGTCGGGCCGCGCGCTTCCTCTTGTTCGAGCCTTCACTCAAAGGGATCCTCGTTAGCGGTTTGGGTACGACGCCTCAGTGCTCTCCTACCGATCCGGGTCAATTTACCGGCGGGTCCTGGGCCGCAAATCGATATGAATCCTGCGATTGAGCGGTTGATGCTCGTTTGCTTGCCGAGTTCTAGGCTGACGCGATCGGATGTTGTGTTGCGAATATGGTCAGCGACATCCTCGATCGCCATGTCGGCTCTTTTAGGCTCCGAACATTGGTTGCACGGTCCTCATCACACTCCGCCTTTGTGCGTTGTAGTGGAATCTCGACACTCTCTTCATACTGACCTTCAGTACACCTTTACACGTTAGGCAGGCCAACCAGGATAATGGTGTCTGTCGAGGCTCCCACGATCTGAGCACCAAGGGTATATGCTGATGTCCTCCCTAAGGGCCGTGTATAGCTGGACCCTCGTCCCCATCAGGAGGAAGGAGTCGCCCGAACAATCGCGTTTTGGGCCGAGTATATCTGGAGGCTAGCATCTCTGCCCCTCAGGTGATGGACATACGCAGGCCCCTATCCCAGGATCCTTCTCCTGGAATCGTGCGTGACCGCAGGGATGGGTATGTTCCCACCTCCGCCGTGTCCTCCGTACCGCAATAAGCAGATTCCTCCATGGTCCAAACCACACGACCTTAAACTGTGCTGTCCGGTCCTACCACACGACCGTAAACTGTGATCGTCTTGGCCGCCCGACGAGAAACGGCACTGCATCGTGATGTTCTCCTCAGGGGACACTCACGTTGGGCGCTGGTTAATAACCACGCCATTCATAAATGCCTTTCATGGCTTGATAATTGTGGCGACGCCAGGGATTCCTTAATCACAGGCATGTCGCTGCACGAAAAACCATCCATCTTTTAGGACAAACAAGAAATATCAAATGCCGCTTCTTCTGTGTGCGAGGGTCAGACCCGCACCCTTCCCTGCGCTGGTGCCCGATTGTGTTGCGCCGCGCTTCCAGAACTACGTGTGGCTTGATTCCCATCCTCATGGGATACGTAGGAACGCCCGGATGTTTGAAACTTCGGGTCCAACCCCCACCTCTTAAAGCTTCCCCCCTTCTCTGGGGAGTCCGCCGCCTTCAGGACACCCTCAAGGCGTGTCCCTCGACCCCTTGCAGTGGTCCACTAGTGTCAAGAATACTCTGGTTTATTACCAGGAGGGTCAGGTTTAGCTTGGTCAGGTTCCTTCCATTTTCAGGCTTCGTGCTCCCTTTCATTCGGACCCATCGCCTACGCCTTGGGTGGAGCCCTCGTGAACGGTTTGGACACAATGCCTCAGTGCTCTCCCACCGACTCGGGCTGGTGCCCCCAATGGCCTCGAGCAGCAAATTGATATGAATCATGCGATTGAGCGGTCGATGCTCGTTTGCTGCCTCATTCCATCAACGGTTAGTGCGATATTGATGCTGCTTTTCCGCCACGGTCGGCAGTACTCCCATATCGTCACGCCGGTGCCCCCAGTCCTTGAGTGAATGGCCGCATGATTTACATCACATTTTCCACCTCCCATTCTGACCAGGCAAAATCTCGACACTCTTGACGCTATTCCCCAGTGCATCTTCGCATATCCAGGGGATAGGACCACGATGCGGCGTACTTTGAGGTTCTTATGGTCCGAGCTCTAAGACCTTAAACTAAGATCTACCCCTATGGTCCGAGCTCTAAGACCTTAAACTAAGATCTACCCCTATGGTCCGAGCTCTAAGACCTTAAACTAAGATCTACCCCTATGGTCCGAGCTCTACGACCCTAAACTAAGATCTCCCCAAACGGGGTTCTGCGTCCTGCATGACGTTAAACTGCACTCGCAGAACTACGTATGGCTTGATCTCCAGCCTGATGGAGTACGTAGGAACGCCCAGGCATTTCGACTCGGGTCCAGCCTCAGGGATCGCTAAGTCCCGCCCCTCCTCGTCGCCGGCCGTCTGGCCTGACTTCGGGTAGAGTGGTGCAGTTGTGATATTCTCCTCGATTCAGCTCGGGATGCCCCATTGCAATGATGGGAAGTGACAGTTTCCTCGTTAAAAAGGTTCTGTCTGAGAATTGGGGTGATTCACGGCCAGATTAGTGCATCCGCCTAATACGCTTTCCCCACGGTGGCGCAATTTTGAGAGCGTTGGATTCTATCCGAACAAATCGTCACTTTGCCCCACGCTTCGCATGCCTTGTTGATCTGGATTTCCACCCTTGTGCCTGAAGGAACCCCCAAAGCGGCATTGATGATGACATGTGATCCGCCTCCTGCAATATGGATGATGACCTTCGGTCCGTCTATCGTAGTAGTATGGTCGATTGATCCATTGTCCGCTTGCCGTCTTGGGCATTTCCTGGAAGGCCAACCGTTGTGGATTTCTGAATTCGGGACACGCGATTCACCCTTTCTCATTTCCCTATGTTCGGATAAAATCTCAACGCCCCTAGCATTGTCCCGCTCGTGTGTCGGAACAAGTTGGGGGGATGATACATTGATTAGGCTTGAGGTCTCCTTTCCTAGGAATGACCTCCCTCTTTTCTCTAGAAATCCAGGCCCAATTACGGATGCCTGAAGCTTGGTTAACGCTCCCGCAAGACAATGAATTGTGGTCGAGCATGTTAAACCAAAAGATGCAGATAAATATGGTGATTCATACAAATGGATCGAAATATTAAGGAGCGGAAGCAAAATGTTTTGGTAATGGCAAAACAAAGCCCCTAGGGATTAGCGTGCTGGATAAGTCTTTCTAACACCGCTACCCTTTGGCTGGCGGCCTCCAGGGCTGCTTCTCGCTCTCTACGTGCCCTCTCCTCATCGGCGGTCGCAGCACGCAGTTCGTCGATCCTGGCCTGTGCACGCTCCCGCTCGACTTGGAGTGTGACCATCTGTTGGCCCGCCTCCGTCAGCTGTACCTGGGCGTCGATCAGTTGGGCCGATAGTTGCTCCACAAGCTCAGTACACGCTGCGACGAAGGCCTCCATCTCTGCCGCCTGCCCTTCGAGACGTCGGACTTCCTGCTCCGCCGCGAGAAGCGCCCGCGTGCTCTCCGACATGTCCCGACATTGTGCGACGTCGGCACGCCGGCAGCTCTCGCGCATCTTTTCGGCCATGAAATCACGGACCGTCAGATGGAGGCGTTGAGCATCAGCTCCCCCGGCACACAGGAAGCACAGCCAGGTTTGAAGTGATCCCATGCGCCCCAGCCACTCCGATGGGTCTCGCTTGAGGAAGCGCTGGATGCACTTCCACCCCCTGCGGCGTGTTATCCGGCTCTCCTCGACCGCCTCCGCATCTGAGTCATCCATCTCCTTAGTGTCGGCAGGCCGGTAGGCAGGGAAGGCAGCCAGCAGGTCTGCTGCAGGGTCCGCCCCTGGGATGTCCTCATGGGGGATAGGTTCCCCAACATCTGGGCGACCTTCTTCTCTCTCCCCAGCGGCGTTGACACCCTCGTCAGCCCCCGACTTCTCTCCGATGTCAGCACCACCGACGTCCGTAGCCCCTTGATCAGCAGTTGGTGGGGCCGACTCGGTGTGGGAAGTCTGTTCCGGAGCAGGCGGCATGTCTGCCACCGGTCCACTCGTGGATGGCCCGGGTTCGGCAACCCGACGAGCCTCCAACGTTGAGATCACTGCGCAAGGCATGCCATGGTTAGTCACGGATCGTAAATGGCAAGCACCAGCAGTAAGGTAAGGAGACTTATGGGAATCCAAGGCGTCACCTTCCGCTATACCGGCCGCCGCAGGAACAGTTGCAGCAGGGGACCCCTCAACGCTTGTCAGTTCAATGATGGGCGTCTGGCCCCCGCCTTGTCCTGCTGGCGCCTCTCCTACTCCCGCTGAGGAAGCCTGACCAACATCCGTGCGCTCCTGAGAAAGATGGAGAAATGGGTTAGAAGCCGCATAAGAGAATGGATGAAGCAGGTTGAGTAGTGATAGAAGCAGACCTCGAGGAGCTCAGTGACATCAACATTGTCAGAGCCGGCCACCTCGCCGCTCTCCCGCGGGCTCCCCGGATGGGATCTTCCCTCGGAACCTTCGTCCTCCCCCATCATCTCCTCTTCCTCGGAGTCATTGCTACTGTCATCTTCCGCCGGCGGCATCTGTTCTGGGGCGGGCTCTAGACCGAGCATCACCTTCACCAGAAGGGATGGCTCCGCACGCTGACCACGTTGGCGCGCGTACTCGTCCATGGCCGTCAGATACGCATACTGCCGGTTGAAGTCCACCGTGTCGGCAATATGGAGGCACCCGACCTCTGGCAGATGGATTCCTTCTCTATGTATCTTTCTCCAGATGGCGTCGGTCCCCAGTGACTGCCGCAGGGTCATCCAGGCCGACCACAGTGCCGAGAAGACTGCATCGTGGGAGGGTTCGAGCAGACGCCTTACCTGCTTCCCGGGCCGCTCTTCGACCACCGCACGTGCCCCCTCTCTGGGCGCCGAGGTCGTAGCGGCAGCCTGCGATATGCCCGCCGCCGAAGTCCCTGCTCGCGCCGGCTCCGCTGCTTGGCGCGCCTCCGTTCTCCCCCGTGTAACGGCGCCTCGCCTCCTTCCTTGATGCTCGGTCTCCGCACGGGTGACTTAGAGCCGCCGAACTGGCTTCCGTAAAAGCCCCTCGGGGTACGCGATGGCCCAGTGTTCGGCGTACTCGGTTGCCAAGCCTGCGTCAACCCCGGTAGGAGGGAGAGTGATGACGTCGCCAGAGCCAAAGGCGACGAACATCAGCCACATCTGGCGAAGGACGCCAGGGTTCATCTCCTCCCGGACAGCAGTGAATACCCTCTTTGGCATCCGTTGAAGGCACCCGAACTGCCTGGCGAACCGGGTTGGCACGTAAGGCTCGCAGATCACCTTCCCGTCGATCCGAGCCACGAGCACCCCACCCCGCATGTTCAGGAAGTACTCGTGCTGCTCCAGCGGACCCTGCCCGTTGTCGATCATTAGGCCAACGGGAGTGGGG
This sequence comes from Viscum album, assembly GCA_963277665.1. NCBI lineage: Eukaryota > Viridiplantae > Streptophyta > Magnoliopsida > Santalales > Viscaceae > Viscum > Viscum album. The sequence goes on along the minus strand of OY728152.1, from coordinate 1,323,044,079 downwards.
AACGGGCTGAAGTTGAAATTGTCATGATTGCCAATCCGAATCCTCACGCCCTCCTCACTTAGGGTCATCGGAGCGACCCCCTCAATGTTCATCAGGGAGGGTCGCATGCCGTTGCCCGGAGGAATGATGACGTTCGGAAACGTGTACCCACCAAGGTGAGCAGCCACCCAGCCGTGGAAGAATTGAAAGGGCCCACAGATCCTTCGTGGCGACCCCCCTCGTGAGATGCGTCCCAGGATGGCATACAGCTTAGCCAACACTGGGACCCCGAGGTTGTATCTTTTGTTGGCGGCCATAGCGCCCGCCATCGCCAGTGTCGCCGGGCGGACGCCCATTCTCGCGTCCCGCACTGGCAGGAGCCACCCACTCAGAAAGGCGGCCAGGAACGCCGCGTACCGGACATTTGGGTCTCGGGCCTCGATGACGCGGTACCCCCATGAGCGGTAGTCGCCCATCTCCAGGACCCGCCAGTACGACCCGTTCCGGCTCCTCTGAGCCGCGGTCGGGCACCGCTTCCCCCTGCCTGGCATCTTGACCACCGGGTCATGCTCCAAGAACTGGCCGAACCACTCCTTGTAGGCTATGTCCTTTTGGAAGTCCTTGATCCCGAGCCGCTGCGTAGCCAGGTCAAGCAGATGCCAGGTCAGAATGGGAGTCCGTGACCTGTCTTCCCATGTGTTCTTCGGGGGCAGGAACTCATCGTATTGGTAGCCCTCCAGCGGGATACCTCCGATGCAGTGGATGTCCCAGAGACCAATGCCGACCTCCCCATGGTGAAGATGGAAGGTGTTGGTATCCGGGGACCAGCGGGTGAACAGCTCCGGCCCGAGCTCGGACTGCTGGTAGAAGTGGAACTGCGAGGTCCACACCGCCTCAAACAGGCCGATGTACCGCAGCTCCTCCGCGAAGTGATCACAAGTGTGGCGTACCCAGAATGCCCATGCCCACTCACTGGTGAAATTGCCCCCAGATCGCAAGTCCCTGTCCTTCAGCCAGCCCTTGGTGTCGTCGGTGACACTCTGGCGATATATGCTCGAGTAGAGGGCTGGAGAATTCTCTGCAGTAGGCTCACCCCCGTCAATGGTTCGCGTCCTCGGGTTCAGGACATAGACATCTAAGTGTCTGGTCTCCCTGGCAGGATGCCCATTGTTGGTGATGTTATAGCGGGGAAGCTCGTCCTCCCGAGTCACCCAGGTCCGTGGCGCATCAACCTCGAACCCTGGCACCAGAACCTCATCTAGGATGCCGAAGTTCCAGAGCGGCAGGTTGTCTGACAGTGGATATGTCTTCTGGGCCGGCGTCAGCAAGTCGAACAGGGATTGATTGTTGGAAACAATCTCCTTGGCTCCGTAGACCTCCTCGTTCGTCGCCATCTCAGCTCTGCGAGTGGCGGCATCCCCCTCATTTCCTTGACGCGCGGCCATCTCAGAAGCTTCGGTAGTCGTGCGGGTAAAGGGATGAAGCGTGCGGGATCGGACGAGGCCGGCAGAGAAGTTTGAGAGTTGGCGCGCAATCCTAGTGGACGGCGCGCAATCGGGAAGTCTGTCGCGTAAAACCCCGGGTGTTCGCGCAAAAGCAGGCCGAATTCCGGAAAGGTTTGCGCGACGAGCGGGCGAATTCCGCGTCGGACAAGGCAATTTCGCGCACGAGAGCTTAGAGGCTTATCGCGCGGAAGGCCAGTGTAAGGTGCGGGGGACCCAGGGCCCCTATTTATAGGCGAGGCCCGGGTCCGCGCTGCGCGGAAAGCGCTTTGCGCGACCGCGACGGCAAATTTCGCGCCCGACGCCCTTTTTGTGCGCCACCGTCCCGCGCCACCCAGGACTTCGGCATTCCGGCGTCTCCCTCGGAACCCGATCATTGTGACCTCTCGCCGATCAGATTCCGAGGGGGGGCTTTTGTTGATGCCGGAAAAGTCCGTTGTTCCCAAACAAAGCTCCGGATGCGGAAAGAGAGGTCATATTTAGAGTCGGAAGCACGTTTCGGAGGGCCCGGAGGACTTGCACGGAATTTTGGAGGCCCGCGTGCAATGTTGATGAGCCGCGCGCAAACCTCCCGGGATGCGCGCAAGGCGCTAGGCCGGCGCGCAATTTTGCGCGCCCGTGGCCCGCGCGACTCCCTTGCGCGCCAGGCCCGATTCCGCACCCGCGAAGAGGATTTCACGACCGCGAACTGGATTCCGCGCCCGGGGTTGCCTATAAATATAAGGCGACCCCCGACGGTTTGAAGGTTGCCAGAATTCGAACGGTCTATCGTGCGCGCAATCCAAACCCTTCCGCAAGCAATGCCGATCTTCAGGTAACCTCTTTTCTTTCGCTCAATAAAGCCTTGGGGTTCGCCTTTGCGCGCAATCCCTTAGGCTCCTTTCCTTTGAATAAATATTCACCCAAAGGCATTCGCGCGCAAAAGAAGCCTCTTGCGCGCAATTGCCCCCGGGGTGCGCGCAATCCAGCCCGATTGCGCGCACCCCCCTTTTTCCAAAGTGGCCATTCATTAGAGAATGAGCCGTTTCCCCCATGCGCTATCCGATGCCCGGTGCGCGCAATCTCTATCATCCGCGCGCAAAGTGCTGGCCCAATTGCGCGCCAGCCCGCTCTTTTGCGCGCCGACCCGCAGTATTGCGCGCAAAGCTCCTCTTTTGCGCGCAAGCCGCCAGGGTCTCCCCCTTTGACCCCCTGAGGGTACCCGCCTGCGTGGCGCCCGATGACCTTCATCCCGGGTGCCCGCAACGTGCGTTGTCTTCCCGTGCGGCCCTCCAGGCCTGCGCGAAGTGACACGGACCCATTAGGCGGCAACATACGTCCAACATGACGTTAAACTGTGCCATGTCCGCGTTGCAAGACGTTAAACTGCCAGGCGTTTACATCCCGCACGACGTTAAACTGCACCAACGTCCGCGCTGCAAGACGTTAAACTGCCAGGCGTTTACGTCCCGCACGACGTTAAACTGCACCAACGTCCGCGCTGCAAGACGTTAAACTGCCAAGCACCTTCGTCCTCAACACACGACGTTAAACTGTACTTCGTCCGGCAAGACGTTAAACCGTCCGCTTCGTCCTCAACACACGACGTTAAACTGTACTTCGTCCGGCAAGACGTTAAACCGTCCGTATCACCTGATCCCGTGTCTCGCACGCAGGATCCCCCCGGTCTGGATGTGGTCCCCACCCGCGCGTCTCTGCAGGGATGTCGGGATTGGAGTGGCCTTCGCCCACGGGGGTATAGTGTTACAGACAGAACGAACTACGCAGACTTTGATCCCTGTCTTCTAAACAGGGTACGTAGGAAGCCTCTCCGAGGTTCAAGCCCACCACCTGGTCATCCCGGTCGTATTCACGTCGGTTCGTCCATCAGTGGACCCCTCCTGGGTTCACACTTGCGTCGATTCACCTATGAATCCGCTCTTGTGGGGGACTGCACATGTGTATCTCCATTGCACTTCCCCACTGCCTTTTTCTATTTCTCTCTCCAGAACGAACTACGTGGACTTTGATCCCTGTCTTCTAAACAGGGTACGTAGGAAGCCTCTCCGAGGTTCAAGCCCACCACCTGGTCGTCCCGGTCGTATTTACGTTGGTTCGTCCATCAGTGGACCCCTCCCGGGTTCACACTTGCGTTGATTCACCTATGAATCCGCCTCTGTGGGGGACCGCACGTGTGTATCTCCATTGTGCTTCCCCACTACCCCTTTTTCTATTTCTCCTTTTATCGTCCAGCATGACGTGAAACTGTGATCCACCCGGCCGTTCCATCCCCCTCTGTGCGAGGTGGTTCGGTTCAATCCTTCTCCAGGCAGCCTCGATCTCTTCGTGAGTCGGCTTGCCAACGTCCAGCATGACGTGAAACTGTGATCCACCCGGCCGTTCCATCCCCCTCTGTGCGAGGTGGTTCGGTTCAATCCTCCGCCCGGTGGCCTCGACCTCTTCGTGAGTCGGCTTGCTGACGTCCAGCATGACGTTAAACTGTATATCTGAACTACGCTGACTTTGATCCGCGCTAACGCGCGGTACGTAGGAAGCCCCTACGGGGTCCAAGCTCTTCACTCTATCATCCATCCTGATCCTTACCCGGGCCGCCACATCCCGGTGGGGTCACGCCATTTCATTCCACTCCACTCCACTCGGGAAGCCGCCCATGTGCTGGCCCCAGCGTCGGAGGTTCCCCGCAAGGGGTTCTGTCATCTGATCCACTCCTCGTGTTGATCAGTCCGATGCCGTCCCCGCTGGACGTTAAACTCGCGGCATACCCCGTGTTAAACATGGGAAGCTGAGGAAAACCTCAGGTAACACAGTTCCCCACACCCAGTGCGGGATGCCTCAGGCCATCACGCCTTCGAGAAGCCCTATTAGGGACGGAAGGCAGACATGCAGAGGCGCAATGTTAAGACACGCCCCCGACACCCGGAGCCACCCGGTCTCCTCACCGCAGGTTGCTGCCCCGACCAGACTCCTTGGAGCGTCCGGGCGGAAGCAGCGTAATTAACCGGTGTCCATGAAGATATGGCACCGGGAACGAGATTCACGAACATTCTAAAATCTATGAGGGAGACCCGGATTAGGCGATGAGTTCCAAGGAGACGTCCACGGAAGGAGGAGCCGACATCCCATCATCCCGGTTTCGATCAAGGAGCAGACGCCCCTGAATAAGGGACGAATGCCACCCGCCCTTGGAAAGCGGGATTCCGGGACCACAAGCCGCGCGCCCATCCCCTCGGGTTGACGGGTGCACGCGCGAACGCGTCCTGGCGGAACAACGTAACCCGACGCACATCCGCACCGAAACAGGATATATTAGCAACAGTCACAATTCCTAACATAAAATCAAAGATGTTGACATTTTATATAAACATTTTTCATAAGGATACATTTAATTAGATCTAGAGGGATTTCCATTCATGAAAGTATGGGTTGTTACATTGAATGTTTAATTTGAGTTATTCTATAAAGGGGTTTTGAAATTGGAATAGAATCAGGAGCTAAGTCTATAATAAATTCATCATCAAAATCATGTATAATATCAGGAAACTCATCCGGAAAACATCAAGATACTCATTTACCACTAGAACACCATTAATCTGATTAGTTCCTTTTTTCAACAATATATTCATGGAAACATTCATTTCCATATTTTACTAATTTCTCAGCTTCGTAAATTTTTATCAAATGTAATGTTTCATTCATGTATGCAAACTGAAAATATTTCTGAAAAGAAAACTTTTTAGCTTTGTAGTCAATCAAAACATGATAAATAAGAATCCAATCGATACACAGAATAACAAAAAACTCTACTAGAGATAATAAAAGGCTTGCATGTAGATTCGTTCCGCACAAAGTATAAGATGGATCTTATAATTTCTTTTTGTTTTAACATTTCCCCCTCTTCTTTTGACCATAAAATCAAGATTCATATCTAGAGATGGAATTTCATAATTTCTATAAATTTTCTCAGAAATGAGAAAATGTGTACACCCTGAATCATACAACACATTGGAAGAATCTAAACAAACAATGTACATGATATTATATTATTTGATGGCCCAAAATCTGCTGACGTAGTTGCAAATGACATAACCACACCCTTTCTCTTGTAGTCTGGTTGCATTACTGTAGTTGAGTTCTTCTTTGGACACTGATTTTCATAATAGCCAATTTCATTGCCCTTATAAAATTTTACAGATTGTAATTAAAAATATTTCTTACCATTACCATGATCATTTTCAGTGCAATTATGAGATTTATGTCCGATTTTACCATATCAGTAGAACTTATGAGAATTCAAAAGAGATTCCCCAATATTCTTTTTCCCATATCATTCCCAAACTATAAACATTAATTTCTGACAATCAAACTTTTTTTGAGGATTTATTTCCTTTCATGTGCTACCTCAACCTCTTAATATGTTCTTTTTTAAATAAGACTTGATCATCAACAACATTTTTTTCCTCCTCCTAAACACTTCGAACTGGTTTTCCATTACTTTTGAACTAATGAGAAGCTAAAGCCCTTCGATACTTTAGCATTAATCCTAAGTAAAAATAGTTTATTTTACAGTCAATACCTCTTATGAAATTTGTTCCATACCTTTCCTGTCGAGGGAATTTTTCTTCATAAGTAGCCACAAATTCATCTTCTTTCCTCAATTCAAGGAAATTTTTTCTATCCCAAGAAGAAATACCTTTGGAAAATATTTCTATAGAAATAATCCATTGAAATAATCCCAATCAATACCATCAATTTACACACTATCACAAATATTTTTCACCAACGACCACCACTTATCACCTTCACCTTCAAAACAGTAATCAACGTGATTAAACATTTGATGTTTTGAATATCACAAGACATCAAAAATTTTCTCCAGTTCTTTAATCAACCCTTAAGCTAGCATAAGGTCAGATGATCCTAAAAAATTATTGGGAATGTTGTCTCATGAAATACTGCACAACTGTCATGTTCCACTGTAGTTTATTTGGATGAAATCATGCATGAATACCAGAACCATTTGTAGCATGAGTCAACTGTGTCATCACAAGAATATAATATTTAGTTCTGATTCTGATCATCTGAGGTTGCTGATTTGGAAGGTTTTCTAACTCCTGATGTCGTCCCATCATAGCTTCCATATTTCCTCCTTAGAAAACCATTATAAACAAAAAAAAATTAGGCAAAGCAACATGGTTATCTATAAATTATATATCACATCAATGTTATGATAAATAAATTTATAATCATTAATTCAACAATATCCTAACTTCCAATGTTATCTAAACTGACCACTAGTACCCACTATAAAGACTATTCCTTAAACATTATATAATCATAAATTAAATGAAAAATGTACATTTAATATTTTTTAGGTTTAGAGTTTTAGACAATTAAGGCATAACACTTACATTACATCTAAAAAATTACACTGTAGACACTTCTACTCAGTTTCCATTTATTTATTAAATAAAAACTCTTTAGAAAAAGGCTCATATATAGTCCCCTAGTTTAGATAGCACAAATTTTCCTTGATAACATCATATACCATTTCAATCATTATGTCCTGTGAAAATAGTTCAAATCACGGCATGAGCATAAAAATCAAAGTAAGGCTTATTATACAAAAAAAAGAAAACATTGGTTATTCAATACATAAATAACATAAGCTATTTAACAGACCTCATGAAATATTATGAAATACATAGTATAGAAAACTATAAAGGTAACTTGTGGCTTCCATAACATACATACATTGTAGTTTTCACAACTACGCAGGGAGTTACATTTGGAATACCCATAACAGTATATTCTATAAATATATTTGGAGAAACATTCACATTTACCTCTGTCACGTTACCCAATGCATTGGACAGCTATCTCGGTCTCACCCACCATAGGTTTATAATAGAAACACCATTATTCATATCATTGCCTAGGAACCATTACAAATTCATAACACATAAAACAAATATCAATTAATGATAACATTTCTACATTTCAATCAAAATATATCAATTAAATATGTTGACATAATAAATCCATTATAAAAACCACAATCAATACCAAAATACTTAACAAAGTAATGTGTATTTTTTTCATTTTAAAAATACTATGGCTTGTTATGGAAGCCAAAATATCAAATAATACTTAGAGTGGAAAAAAAGGTCATTGTCACCGCTTAGGGTTAAAGAAACATTATTTTTTGTCATTTTGTAAAATGCCTCCGTGAAAAAGAATCAATCTGAAGGAAAAGAAATTTCAATGGTGTTTATAAAATGTATAGTATAATGTTGTGTATAAAACAAAATATGTCTCATTAATGTATATTCTGATGAAGTCCATTACCTCATGTCCGACTAGACCCGTTCGTTCTTTAATCTCATGAATAATAACATAATGTTAGTTTATACATGGTTAAGAACCATTTTCATGTTTATAAATACTTTTAAATCACTTATTATCTTGTTATAAACATTATGTATTCATATATGGTAATAATGGTTTTTTTGTCGATATTTGGTACTTGAGTCAAAAATGGACATCTTATAATTACATGGTTATCATGTGGTGAAAAGTCCATTATATCCAGAATGATATTCATTATCTATATTGAATATATGTCATATATATCTAGTATATACATGTCTTTATAATAGTACATAACATTTGGTGGTAAGAAAGGAAACGAACTGTTCATGGAGACGGTAAGACGTGTGTACACATGAACCATACTTTCATTTATATTTCGTATTTATTGGAATAAAAACAAAATGATATATATTTATATTATGATTATAGTATAACATCATATATATAAACTCAGTAACTCAATCCTTTATACATTCAATTAATGGCCTCAAAGAGTCATATCAGATTGAGGGGGTGGTAGTCCACCCTTCGTCAAATGAGATTATAGTACTTACCTACTAAGAATCCATAAAGGTATTATATATATTAAAAATACAGAAGCATAGAAAAAATATAAATATATATATAATATATAAATATAGTTCCATTATAACAGCCACCATAATAGCTATTAGGAGATGATTGAACAATCAATGCTTCGTGATGTGTTATTTTTTCATCTATAGAAACAGTATGTTTTTAACCATTAGATAGATGTGTGTGTAAGTGTAGTTGTAATACATCTAATAAAAAAACCTATTATATTGGGGATACTGGTGTGGTTATAAAAAAGGAATATAAATATTTTATAGGGGTTTTTGAAGTAAAATAACACAAAAGAAATTATTAGAAGGCATTACTTTTAAATCAATTAACTCCCTTTGGATTCAACCAAAAGTGTTTCTTGAAGTGACTTCTACATAAGGAAAGGCTTCTAAGAGGAAGTGAGGGATCTTAAGAGATTATTTTTCCATAGGTTGGATGAACCAAGGTAATTTAGTGGAGTGAGTAATGGGTCAGCGGTGAGGGCTTTTTATAAACAGGGGGAGAGGCGCTTTAGGAAAGTGTGAAAATATTATTTTATTAGATAATTATTTTCTATTCCCAAATGTCCAAAACTTAATAAAGCCGAATATAATATGACTTATGGTCGAAATAAAATCATACAATAAGTATTGGAAAGGTTTTGGATATTATTTTAATCAATATAATCTTATTTAGTTAAATCATTTATTTATGAGGTAAACTCAATATCATTATTGTTTCATAAGTAATTTAATTTATTTAATAGCTAAAAAAATATTATAATGTAGGAAATCATTTTAGTTTTATAATTAATTTTTATTGTCAATAAAATCAATTATATAACACCACATTAAAATTTTTCCGCAAAACAATATGTGATTATGATTTTTTAATTTATACTTTAAAAAGAGTTATTAATATCATTATCTTACCCATGTGGCTTTCCAAGGACAAAAGTCTCATCTAGTGATATTCGTGTTCATCTATTACTTGGTATTTTTCTGAAAACATTCAATTTTTGATGAATAGTGATAAATACTATATAGTACATAAAAACCAACTTTTTCATTTAGTTTTTTATTTTTAATTATAAATTATCTTAAAGTAATATTATATAAGCAATACATATATTAGTACAATATATGTAATTTGATTCATTTTATAAATAAAATTACATATATAAAACATTATATAACCATTAGAACGTTTATTTACCCAGAATCTAGGCACATTTCCAAATTTTCATAATGTTTTATTTTACCATTTATGTGAATTAAATTTCAAAAAATTAAGACAGAAGTGTGGGATCAGTATGTAAAATTTGGTTCAATGGGGTTAAAATAATTTTTGTTCAACAGTTACTTTTGAATTTTAAATACCACGATAAAAAGTAAATAAGGTAATTAAAGGTAATAATAATATAAAAAGTACCACAAAAAATGTCCCAATTCTATTGGATATGTTTATTTTGACCAAATTCAACCATTAAAAAAAATATAATCATTTGATCCATTTGGGATAGATTAAGATATTTATTAGTTTTTATTTAAAAAATATTTAAAAGTGTTAAATTTGTTGTTTAATCTGTAAACCATTTTTGATATAGGGTTATACATAAGATAAATTATGCTATAAATATTTTTTTATAAAGATAAAAAAATTTCATAAATCATGGTATTTTATTTATAATTTTTAAATATGTAAATCTATTTATGACAGAATGGTGATGGAGTAATTACCATATTATTGATTGATTAAAATAATTAATATTATAAAAATAAAAATAACTATAAATTCAGACTTTTTATGACATCCACGAATTTTCAAGTTGAATATTAAATTTTTTGGTAGATTTAATTTAATTTATAGATGAAATAAACTTTTTATGACATTAAAAAAACAAAATACTAAATTGTGTCAAAATAGAAAAAAACGGTTTTAAAGACAAATACTATATTATTCAATGTTATAATATTCCTAAAAATAAATGATTCAGCCAGGGGACATAGATATGGTGAGATATGTCATTATATAACCAGAATATTTTATGTTGGAATTTTATATTATGTTTATTAAATATATAATTTGAAATTACAAGGGGACATGGTAAATGTTAACCTATTTAACCAAGAGTTAAATCTAAAAGATATGGTCAATATTTTGACATGTAAATGTCTAAAACCTATTGGATGATAAAATTTAGACCCATAATCCCCATAGACTCCAAATAAGTCAATTTAGAGCCATTGGAATCCAAAAATAATTTTATAATAAAATAATATTTTATGATATTCCTAAAGTTAACCTCACCACTTTTACAAAAGGGTACTTCCCCTTCACTTAATTTCACACATAAAAATATATTTGGTGGATCCAAGCACTGCTTAAATATTCTCTCCAATATCATATCTATATCCTATAGGACATACTGTGATTATAAAGTCAACCTATGGATCATTTTTTTTTCAAATCAAAAGGAAACATTCGAACGAGTTTTTATTTAATCACCCCTTTCAATGTTCTTTTCTTATTCCACATCATCATTCTTTTCTATTTCCATTCCATAATAATAAAACTCATAACCTATACATACGTTGATGCCATTAAAAATTTGGTACACCAATATTAATTATTCAATCCATCATATGAATGTTAAAGTCAACATACTTGTGTACGTACAGCTTATTGTCTCCACGTCTTGGTGTAGTTTGTTATTCAGCACATCATTATTTGGTGGGGTATAATAATGAGAATAATTAATTTAAATAATGAATATAACATTGTAATTTTTCATTATATCTAATATAGCATCCTATTTATCACCATCATTCCATCGATTGAATGATATTGTCTCTCTAACGTACGTACGGCTTACCATCTCCCTGATGTGGTTAAATACATATTCAATGAACACCATTCAATAATTTTTATAAATATATATAAATTGATTATTTATTAGATATAGGAAATAATATTTCTACTGGAATAATATATATTTATGTGGATTAATATATATCATTTACATGCTTTTATATTATTCGTTAAGAAAAAATAAACAACGTTCATGCGTACGTATAGACTACCATCTCAAGGAACGATGTTTCGATTTAATATATCTATCTATTATAAATATTTTTATTATTAATATATGTTTTATATAAAATGGTTTAATATATTGGAATTATTTAAATCATTATCTAAGTGATTCGATCATGAATAACATGTTAAAACTTGTACAACAATGAAAGCGATTATTACCAGAAATGTTATGTTAACATAGAAATTATTATTTAATGTTTAGTATAACACCATTAAGGAATCGTATAGTATTTTATAAAAATGAATATGGTTATTTGATAATTTAATAACAATCATTGGTCATTATTCTTGATGTTAAATGTACCCTCGACCAATGGATTGTACAATGAATAGTTAATAACTCAGTCTCGTTATTTTGTGAGATTGTTTATGTGTATGTATTTACTAGGATATTTTTATCACCCATGTACATGTTTCAAAAAAAAATTTTCAAAATGAATATTTTAATTTTTTGGGGAAGGGAATCTTTATCATGAAAAAAATTATAAATAATTTGATGATTTACTTTTCTAAATCTACTTACTTAATGTCCATGAATTAAAAATGATTTTTTGTATTTATTAATAATGACATCGTTATTTTAAAATGTTAATTAATTTAAAAGGTATAAAAGTGGTATGGGACACTTTGATTTAAAAATCTAGTTTAAATAACATCCTTTATAAATGTTTTACGTTTAGATGATTTCATTAAAAGTGATATTTCACTCAATGATTTTTATTGATCATTTTCTACTATATCAACATCCTTTGAAGAATATAATTCTTCACAGTGGTTGATTTTTTATAATAAAATCATCCATATTGTATTGAATGAGTTGTGATATGTTTGACATTTTATGTGCAATTTTTACACCATTCATGGGTTATGGTTAATTTATTTGGAATTCTTAGGCATGTTTTAATGCGACTATTTATGTTATGTTTCAATATTTTCATTTAAGGAAAGCATTTGACATTGTATGTGATGGGTGTATTATCCAATAGCTCCTCAATGCATCAGTATGTCTCACTAATATAATTAGTTTCTTTTCACAAGGCCTTGAAAAAGGTTTTATTTGTAGTCTTGGCATGACGTCTTGAGTATGTGGTTATGATGTCTGGCATTATGTATTCTCTCGTTGTGAAATTAATAATCACATGTGATCCTATGACTAGTAAAATATCTATGTTCATGTGTATATAGTAATGGTTGATTAATTTTGGCCATATTATGTTCAGGATTATGTTTAAATGGCAGTTTATTTTATTACAAATCATCTCCTAAATGATTGAATCTTCTGCTAAATTATTTACCCTTACTAATCATATAATCTCACCCCTTTATTTTGTTTTGTTTTTACATGATTTCTAGAAGTGTTTTATGACAGATATAGATGGTTATGAAAGGGGATTAATGGCGTTATCAAGGGAATATTTATGTTGTTTTTATGTTATAATGTGTAATATAATGATAATTAATGAAATCTATTTTCCAAGAATACTAATCAGATTGTTCGGTTGAGACATGAATCCTTGTAATCATGTTAATTTATTAATATAATGCACTAGTTTTAGGATTATGTGGTCAGGGTATTACATTGATCATAACCCATTTATTATGTTTAATTTTTCATAGGATTCCATGATGTATTTTATGACTAATATGAATGATTGTGTTAGTGGAATAACGTTGTTCTAAATGGATTCTACATGATTTAATTTATTTTGTAAAATCTATATTTTGGTTCACGTATATACTTTAGTATCAAAAAGTGATATATAATTTGTTTTTATGGATTCGATTCCTTGTATAATATGAACATATAAAAATATAATCATTGAGTATTTTATATTTTATTCAGGATAATTATAGTTAGAATCATAGTATACTTATTAGAAACATTGGATACTAGATATAGAATGTATATATATTCGTATGGTAACCATTTAACAGACTCTGAGAATATTTCCAACTTTACCTAGCACACTATTTTGAGATCCGTTTTAAAATTTATGTTAAGTATCATACTATTTGAAAATTATTCATTAATATTCATAACATATTATATTATATATATTGATTCAGAAATAAAGGCCATTAGATCGAATGGAAACCGTATAAATGATCATAATCCATGAGGGGATTTAGCTCCTATGTAAGCTAATGATTCAAGATACATAGATGAAAATGGTGATTATGAATAAATAATTATATTGTTATTTCAAAGTTAGGTTATTAACAATATAAATATATGTATAGATCATCCTAATTCAATACAAGTATGAAACATCAAAGTTCCCTTCTTGAGATATCATCCTCCATTATTCAAATGGACATTAAATCAATTTGTAACTGATCAATGGATATGTTCCTTAGTGAATTTATTTCATACTTTGGGAAGAAACAAAAGTTAGAAGGTTTTCATGGACTATTATGGTATATTGAGAGATATTGACAATGGGGGTCATTGATTCTAAACAAAATGGAAGCTAATAAAAGGAGACCTAGAATTGATGTAATTTAATAAAATATTTTTGAAATAACATATCCCATGAAAAAACCTAGTTAATAATGTTGGAAAATTACTAAATTTGGGGAACAATAATGATGAAAATGTTGCAAAATATTAGGAAAAATTTACATGATATGTATGAATGTCTACCTACCACATAAGTAATCTAGAGAGAATGAATTTTCAATTCGTTGATGAGTTAAACCATTCATCCCCAGGGATCTAGTCTCCCAATATTTCATATCATATAATTATTCATTATTATGTGTAATATTGTATGAGACATAATTATATATGTATTATGGTTATGAAATAGAATAATAGGGTCATTGGAAAATAAAGAAACATAATAAGGATATATGGAAGAAGGCAGTTGTTGACATTGAATCATTTAATACATGTCGAACTGAACTGCATTTTACATGCCTCATGGTGACAGGAGTTTGATTCAAGTATATAAAAACTAGTCACCATGAAAATTATTTAACGGTCAATAAATAATTTGGTAACGTATATGTTTCATCAATAATTATATAGGATACTCTGCAATTTATTATTGTAATCATCATGGAAAATTTCACCAAAAAATTAATTAGGATTAAACTAAAAATAATGAGATAAAAAATGTAGAGATAGATGTTCCAAATAATGATTTAATAGTGACATTGTAAATATACTCAAACATATATTATGATTTATTTGATTCTGGATCAACACATTCAACTATATCTTCCAATTTTTACTTAAAAATAGACATTTCCCTCATTATTTAATTTAGTTTTTATCAATTGAGACTCATAAGGTAAGTCCCATTTCAACAAATTTGTGTCAATATGTTCTACTTAGGACACCTAAATATTATATACATTAATACATTTTAATTATAACTATGATATTATTTTATATAATCCTTTGTATGAACATGATTTCAAAATATGATGTGGAATGTTTTTGCAAGAAGAAGGAATCCAGGAATTTTTAGGATGATTTGGAACTCATTTTCTTTAGAGAATAAATACTATCATCTAATTATCATTAATATCCACTCTGAAAACCCCCTAATGAATAAAATTCATAAGTATTATCTTTAAAATAAATATAGGGATAAAGAAAGTAATTTGAAAATTGAGGATGCTCATATTTTAAAGGAATATATCCATGTATTTCTTAAAGAATTACATATTCACCCCATTTAAACATGAATTTGAGTTATATATTTATTGAATACCTAATGGAATACCAATATCAATTATCCCAAAATTGAATGAAATTAATGTAATTTGTGGAGGTGAAGAAAAATTTCGAGGATTTATTTAAAATATGATATATTTTCAGTAGTGCATCTCCCTGGGTATCAAATGGTCTTTTCAGAATAAAAAGTCAAATCCATGAGATTATATATTCATTATAGGGAATAAATTATATTAAAGTAATGAATAATAATCAACTGACTCTCAATGATGTTTTATTTGATCAACATCACGGTGCCCAATTTCAATTGATGATTGAACATCATTTTGGATATCATCATCTAAGACTAAAAAAGGAAAACATTATGTCTATATCAATTCACATAGGGTACTTACATTAAATGTTTTCAGAAATTATATTAATATTTTCTAATGAAACAATATTTTTTTTGATCTAATAAAAAAATATTCAAGGAACATCTTAATAATTTTTTGTGGTATTAATTTACTGTATTATATTATTTTAAATCTATTAATATCAAGAGAATCACTTATGGATCATTTTGGAGACTCTAAAAATGAAATATTTATGTGGTAAATTTGGATTCTTAGAATTTGTTATTTTATAAATTCATCTCTCCTAAGCCATATTATCATCAATGATATAATATATTTTGATATATAAAGACAATGTACATCTAAAAATGGACTACACCTACAAGAATAATTTGGGTATGTTTTTTTATTGGTTTAGTAAGATATTATGGGAATTTTGTTCATAATTGTTCCTTATTAGATAAACCCATAACAAATATCACATGTGAAAGGGTTATGTTCATATATAAAATAGAATTTGAATACTTTTTTTGAAAATTTAAAAGAATATTGGTCATTGATATGATATTGACAATACATTTTGGGAATTGAGGATTTATTATTCCTAGTTATCCATCAAGGAAATAAATAAGTTTTACTTTTATTCGGAATAATATATGTACTACATATTCATCCAGGAAGATAAATTCCTATGAAAAATAATATCGATATCATGATATTGAGTTAGTGGTTAAAATAATTTCTTTGATGATATTAAGGCATTATATCTATGGTAAATTATGTGTGGTTTATAAATATCATAGGAGTTTGAAATATATCTTCTCATACAGTGTAAATAAACTGAGTAAAATGAGACTGATTGAGATACTCTTAGAATAATTTTGTAAAATAAAATAAAACAAATAGAAGGAAAATATTGGGGCATATGCATTGAGGAAGAATGATAATCAATTTCAGAATAAATTGATAATTGAAAGAGATCCTTTGTTCATTAACCTAGTGAAGATGGGTATTGGAATTATTAATGAAATGGAGGAATCATTAAATTTTCAAGTGGTTTCAAAATCCATATAAATTGGAAATGAAAAAATGTTACCAACCAGATGATGAGAATATTCTAAAGAATATTTTTAATGGAAAAATCCCTTGTAGTCCATTACATTGTCAAAATCAAATGATTTGTGTTATTTGGAAGGAAAGAGTATATCATTTCATTATATTACAAAATTTTATGTTTTTACTAGGTATGTTAGGGTATATGTATGTTTAGATAGTTAGTAGGTTTAGGAATCAATAGGTCGAGGTGTCGGTAGGTTGAGGGTGTCAGAAGGTCGAGGGCGTTACTAAGTTGAAGCATTAGTATGTCGAGGGCCTTGGTAGATTGGGGTGTTTGTAGGTTGATGACATCTATAGGTCATGGTTTCAGTGGGTCTAGGGCCTCATTAGGTCGAGGGTGTCAGTAGTTTGAGACATCGGTAGGTTGATGCGTTGTTTGGTTAATGGTTTTGGTAGGTCAAGGCACCGATAGGTCGATTTCTCAGTAGGTCGAGGTCATCAGTAGGTAGAGGATTTCGGAAGGTCAAGGTGTCGGATGCTCGAGGGCATTTGTAGGTCACAATCATATATTTTTGAATTTGTTAGTAGGTTGAGGGTTTCAGTGGGACACGAGTGTTGGTAGGATGATACATCGGTGGGTCGAGGAACCATTAAGTTGAGCATCAGTGTGTCAGGGTGTCAGAGTGTTAGGGTGTCAGTGATTCAGGTATTAGTAGGTCATGTCGATCGATAAATATTAGCCGATCAACATTATTAGCTATGTTTCTGTAGCATAGCGTTTGTATTTCGGTGTTAGTAGCTCATCATTGGTGGTACAATGTCAGTGTATATGTCTTTCTTCTGGTTTCTCACCCATCAATGAATCATTAATGATTTCCCGCATTTTTTTCATCTCCAACCCTTTTATGTTTTTTATGCCATAAATCATGTTTAATTCCTTTTTTGGGTGTTTAAAATGGGTTTTCTAAGGATATTAACAGTATATTTAATATATAAACACTAAGGGGACATTGATATTGTCAAACTGCATGGTCATGGCCATAATCCGACATTAATGGCATTCAGAACCTTTTCCATCCATTGATATAGGATCAGGGTTATTCTAAATCAGATGTCTCTGTACCCATTTATCTTTGTGAATAGTGGAAATTAAATCCAAGGCAGGTCATGTGTCTATGTTGTAGCCCCCTCTTCAGTTTTCCTTGGAGTCTCCAGCTCACGTGAGCACACTATTTGGGCATAATGAAGTGTTTTGGTCACATGTTTTTTCATGTAGGGATTCTACCTTTCATCATTAATTCATTACCATGTAGAGTGGGTATAGAATGGTAAATTTGGGAAAAAGTACTGAATAACACATTAAACAATGATAAATGATAATGGGGAAATTCACACTTGATAAGGTTATTGAAGTGTACTGGTGTTTATCACTTGTTTTATTGGATATATGTGTTTATGATGTGATATATGGCATCCATATGGACTTTGTATATAATGTCCATTGTTTACCTTTTTCATGGGATATTATTTATAACTGTTGTTGTTTCCTTGTGATTATTTTCTGTAAATATAATTTAAATTAATCGTCTATGTATGGATAAATAAATAGATTCCATAGGATGAAAACTCTTGTGTGATCACCCAAAATTATCAATGTAGAATGTAAATAACAATGTTTCCCAAATCTGAATACACCATCATTGAATGGGGGGATTTTGTGATGTGTTCTATTTTTTTTGCCTTGTGTGGATTTTGGTGGTTGAAGATTGTAATTATTTTTATGGGGTCATGCAGGTGGTGGGATGGTATATCAGGAAGAGATATTGATTGATTGTGGAATTGATAGACTTGTTTTCTAGTGGGACTGCATTTGGGTAGTGATTGGGTAGCGGGGCTTCTGTACTGGGTTTTGTCATGATTTCATGATTTTGAGTGAGTATGGTGTGGTGTTGTTGTGAAGTGATATTGTCCGGTATGTATGTAAGAGGATGAATTGGGAGGGATGACATTGAATAATATTGTGACAATTTTATCTCATTGTTTGACTTGGAAGTGGTTGGTATATTTTCTTCACAAAATTACATTTTACATGACTGGTTGTTGATCGGGTAAGGATAGAATATATAAATAAATGAATGAATTTAGAATTCATAATGAAAACTGGTTAAATAATTTTTTTTGGTATGATTTGAGACATTTCATATAGTAATGAAGTATGCATTCATTTTCTTAAGAAAGAGACCATCATTTGTGGTGGTATGTTCATGTGGGGATAATAGAAATGTTTTCCTTTACTGGGACATTTTTTTGTTTAGTAACACATTGGATGGGAGTTTTTTTTTCCAAATATGTATAAACTAGTAGTTCTTTATATTTTATAAATTCACCCAACCCATGTTGATAAGTATGTACCAAATAACCCCAGTGATATGGGGGAGGGCGTATATCCCATCTTTCTTGTGGGAGGATGGATGATTCTTAATGAAATTACCATGCTCCTTCTTAAAATAATTTGTCACCTATAACTTTTTGGTTATGCTTTAATGTATTTTGGTTTAACAGTAGTATTATGATATTAATTATGTGAAAGGTGGGTTGTTTCTCATCTGTCTCTTGGATGAGGCCCATGTTTTATCAGTTGAGGTGTTTCATGGTTGTGGTCTAGGTGTCTCTGTGTATGATGTGATGATGTGTGCAGACTAGGTGTCTATGGGATGGTTGTGATAGTGGGGCCTTTCGAAGAGTGAATTAGCACCTGAACATTCAATATTAGAGATGAGCTGTTAACTAGCTGGAATTGGTTTGGGGTACCCAAATATTGATTTCATTAATAATTTACTTGGCATGTGTTTTTTGGTGAGAATTCCTTGGTAAGGATGGGGACGATAGTTTACCATGTTAGGTTCTTTCTCAGTGTCAACTTATTTCTAATAGAGGAATTATTATGCATGTCCCACTATTTCAAATTTGACATTGGAATTCCCTAGTGAGTATATTTTTATTCTCACCCTACGTATATTAATCTATTTTATGTTTTATTGGTAGATTTCATAGACTATTGCATGACTATACTAGCTCGGACATTGTGGATGGTTGTTGTGTCTCGACATTATTTTATATTGGTACCAAAAAAGGTATTTTAATTTATTTATAGGATTTTTACATTAGACATGAATGTGCGGTGAATTTTGGTTCCATTATATATATATCTATATAGTAATTGTATGGGGATGATCCATATTATCTCAAAATCATGGTTACTATTAAAAGGTGTACTACCTTAATTTTTTTTCAAGATTTATATACCCTTGATGCTGGTCTCCAACCTCGGGCCTATTAGAGATTGGACCCATAGGTCAATATATATTCATCATTGTGAAGAAGTAAGGTAATGAATGAATGGTAACATAGGTGAGTATAAGGGATAAGATGGAGTATGTTGTAATGAATAATAAGGATTTCATGGGTTGGTAGGGAAACAGAGTTAGGTGACATTGGTGAGTGACATTGGCTTGGGAAGACCTTGAAGGAATCATGATTTTAGGTCCCATAAGGATCATATTCAAGGAATCTAATCTTACAAAATCACCATTCTGAGGATACAAGGATTGCAATGGAGAGACTGTAGGAAAGGTACATTCATCATAGTGTTTTGAGTTCGGATTTGTTTGACAATTTTTGGGAATGTAATATAATTAATTAGTTAAAATAATTCCAAAATAAATTCAATTCATACAAGGATTTTTAGTTACTTCTATTACATTCATATATGGATCCTTTAAATCAACCTCATTTGGTACCAGCTATAGAGGGTCAGCAGGCGAACCCGGTTGACCAACAGACGGTCAAGCATGCAGATGAGGATGATCAGTGGAAGAAGACACTTCATACTTTCTAGTGACAAACTCAATTAACATATGAGGGGATTTTCATATACATGGAGATCAGGAGTTCAATCAAGGAGATGGTAATGACATTCAGATTTATCTAGTCTCTGATAAATTACTGGGTTTCTCTATTGGTGATCCAAAAGATGGGATCAACAATTTAGTTGAAGAAGATTTACCTTGAGTAGAGGAATATGACTGATGCTTCAGGGTATGACCATGAGAATGATTTTTTTGGTTGGAGTTCCATTATTCCAATACGAAATCCGTGAATAGAAAAAATATAATATCCCTAGATAAGGGGTTTTTGTTGGTGAGGTAATTGGTGATCATGATTATGTATCTAGTATATTTTTCTTATGGATATATTCTTAGATGAAGATTCCAAAGGGAGGTGCTTAGTTGAGGCACTCCATCCTCCTCTTCAGTATTAGGTTACTCCTTTCACTTGACCAACATTCATAAAGGATAATAATAAGCATGAAGTAGTGGAAAGCATTCAATCATGAGAAGGTCTTCTATAAGAGACATTATACCAGAGTTCCTCTAATGGGAAGGAAATCAGTAGAATGTATTTGGCATCATGACCTTCCATGTTTTGGCCAATTGGAAGCCAACCCAAGTAAATCCATTTCCAACCCTTTCGTCTAATCACGTTCACCATGGGAATGTGTATTAATTTTTTTCCTATGGGTTAAGGGAGAACATTCATATTCATAGTTCTTTTTTAGATCATTATGGTAGTGTTCAGATGGTTTAGCTCCCATCTCAGAAGCAGTTTCAATCAATGTCCTTCCAGCAGTAGGGATAGTATGCCCCTGCTCTACCAAAGAATGAAATTGTAGGAGGAGGACATCCTCAGGGTTCTTCTTAGGGACATCAACATTGGCATGGTTGGGGAGCCTTATAACTGCCAATAGGTATAGAAGATGGTCATGGGCAGTTGCACGCCATAGAGGTAGCAGTTTTAACATGATCTAGGATCGTTCTCGGTACAATATGTTTATAGTATTCATTCTTGTGCCTTGATTAATTAATTCTCTTGAGACTCTTTTGTTTCACAATGTCTATTCCTTGCTCTGGGAAGGGACATAGTGAAAATTTTCATTCTTATATTTTTTTGTACACCAGTCAGAGGATAGACCATCTTGTTTGCTGACTACCAGGGATGTATAATGATCATGGTGCTACATCATTCCAGTGGGGTATTAATATTTTAAAGAAGCATATATAAAGTTTTATCCTATGAATTTACTAGTTTCAAACTATGTATGATTTTTTAAACTACTTTTAGATAATTTTTATGCAATCAGAAATGAATTAATTGCATGAATCATTCTTTGCTGAGGGGATTTTTGATGTATTTAGGTTTCCTATGGAGCATCATCATTCTTTATTTGTTAATATGACCATGGGATCAATGTATGATAATTTGGTGGATGTTATGGGATTTTTCATAAAGTTTCTAGATGTTTCCCTCTATGAGGATTCAGATCTACCACCTTGACGTGACATTGGTTAATGGATTGAGATACAACCCATAGATCATCTAAATTCGATACCTTCTTATAGTATGGTTCCTTATGTGTTGCAGTAGTTCTTTATTTTGAATAAAGATTTGATAATGAAGGGATTCATCTGACCGAGTTTGTTCTCGTGAGGTGCCCCATTATTGTTTGTGAAGCATAAAGATGCTTTTATAATGAACTTAATCGACAACCAAAGATTGAATTATGTAGTTGTCAAGAAATTTTACCCACTTCTGGGAATATAAAATCATTTCAACCAGTTGAGGTGAGAAGGTTTGTTCTCAATTATCGATCTATGATCTAGGTATCATCAATTATGGGTGATGTTGGGTTACATCACAAATACTTCTATAAGGACCATGTATAGGGACATAGAGTTATTGGTTATGTTGTTCGGTGTTAAAAAAAGACATCCTAGGTTCATGGGGTATATAAATTTCGTTCATCCTAAGAATATAGACCATTTTTTCGTCATATTCATTCATGAAATGATTATCTAAATGATGTCAGATGTGGTTCTTATATATCATCACAAGACAATCATAGAGGACCTTCTGCACCACCATCTCTACAAAAATATATCCATGTGAGTGTTTTGGACATGAGAGATCCACTTCCTTGGACATTTGGTTCCTCGGTAGCGTGTATAATTGGACCTTTCAATGGTCTAGATAGTCATTTCATGGAAGTCACCCAAGAATGATGTATATTTCTATATTTTAATTGGTCTGGCAGAGTACTACTGGATAGTCATACTTAATTTCTCCTATGTAGAATCATTATTGATTAGTTAGACAAAAAAAGGCTAATCTTTTGTGCGGATAAAGTAGCCTCAGGTTGAGTTCGAGTATCTATATAAGATGTTGGTCAATGCTATAGTTCCCAAGTTGCTGGAGGAATGGGTGATGTTGAAGGATTTTTTTTATGTTTATCATCATGTCATGTTGTGTTTACTGATGTAGGATCAAGCAGTGATCTTCTATGGGATTATGATGTTACACAATATTTAACGTAGCTATGGATCCCATTATCTATAACAAGAAACTGCCATGTCCACAATGAAGCAGTGGGGACATTAACTATTTGGGGTGTATATTTTGGTCTTCATATATCACAAGAGGATGAGTTGTATCTTTTCCATGTGAGATCTAAACATGTGGAAGTAGAGGTGGATGGACATTGTCGAGGATTACGATTTTGAAATATATAACTTCTTAGGAAAGGGGGGCGTTTTATCCAATTCCATGAGATGGATGTCATAGAAGTAAGTCATTCAAGAAACTATTGATGCTTGGAGGGCGATGGATGTGTTAGATTCCTTGAAATGAGATGCATTAATAGATGGTAGAAAAGGATTCATGTTTAATATGACAAAATATTAATATATAAGGAAATCATGTAAGTGTCTTAGTATGGAAACAATAAGGTGGATCTAATTCTTGATCTCATTGACCTAGGTAATGGTTTGGGAGGTTGGTCGGAGGATGATCATAACCATATGTGTTTCATTGGCAATCTATTTGTTCTTATGTCAATGCATGAGGATGTTATCTATGAGTTTCACAATATACCCCTTATTGTACTCCCGATATTTTTAATATGTACCACTACTTGATGAAACTATTCTAGGGGCCATGGATGATGCATTTAGTGGTAGAATATGTGGAAATGTTCTTAGTGTTCTAGCAATTGAATGAAGAGCACCCTTTTCTAGATTGGCTTTTTATTGCCCGAAGACGTCCCTCGAGTGGATGTTGGATGTCGTATCGATGTATTTCATCTTATGATTACTATGGGAACTTGTAGAATTAGATTATATTTTTGTATTAGCAGATCAATCGACAAAATCAACTTATTTCTTTTTGATCAATGACACCAGCATAATTGATGTGTTACCATAGAGGTATATGGAGGAGGTTATCCGGATGCATGGAGTTCAGTGATCTCTTTATTGCATTGGGATACCTATATTATGTCACATGTTTATAGGGCATTGTGTCTTGCCTTTTTCACTCCGTTACTCATCAGTACTTCACCCCACCTATAAATGGCTATACAAATGGACGGGACCATCCAAATGTTCTAGGTCATGTTGATGGATTCTGTAATGGACTTTAGTGGGTATTAGGAGATACATTCTAACGTGGTACAGTTTTCATACAATAATAGCTATCAATATTCCAATGGGAAAGCTCCATATGAATCTTTATACCAAATACATTGTTGTTCATCCTTGTGCTAAATGGATGACGGGGTGGCAGATGTTCTTGGTTCGGACAAGGGGTAGTGTATGACAGATAATGTGTATAGTGTCCATGAGAGGCTGAAGGCTTCTCATGACTCGTATAAGTCATTCATCGATCATAGGAAAATGAATTTGGAGTTCGTGGTTGGGGACCATGTATTATGTAATGTTTCCAAATGACATGAGTATAAGAGGTTTATAATAGGGTGTAAGCTTCCTCCCATCTTCATCAAAACATTCGAGGTGTTTGGAAGAGTTAGTGTGGTGGAATATCAGTTGGATTTTACACCGTATTTGGGAGGGTCTGGGACATCTTTCATGCCCCCCATCATTATTGGTATCTTTATAGTGACTCCCAAGTCCTTTATTGGAGAGAGTTTTATATCTAGGATGACATAATTTTCATGAGCAACTAGTGGAGATCCATGATCATCGGGGGAAGGTGTTTCTTGAATAGATCATTCCCTTAGCTCACATGTTGTATATTCCAAGTGCCTTGGAGTATAACATGTGTGGGATAGATACACAAATTTGTTCATAATAACTGATGTTGTTTTGAGATTTTATCATGTCTTTGGTATTGTGATGTAATGCATGAACATTGTTTTCAATGAGATAAGTTGTATCCCTGTGATGTGATATTTGATAAATTCTTTTTAAATGATGAGGGGATGACCTGGTCCATATTGAAGATTCTATAATGAATATGTGATTAACCGCATAAGAGAGAGTCAGCACTGCCCAAATCAGAAATATATTAACAAGGGTGATGTAATTCCTTGATTCATATTTTCAGAGATGTGACTTTATTGAACCTATGTGGTAGTGATGTTGTTTTGTGGATTATAAAATATCTATGGGGGTGTTCTAGGATAATGAGGAACCCTCCAATGATGTGGTTTATCCTAGATAGGTATTTTATTGGGGGTTTGTTATAACCCTATTTTTTCTACGTTTGGTTTTTTATTCTCTAGGGGAAGAATAATAATAGAGTTATCTTATATTATGTCTACCACTAATGTTTCCCATTACATTGTCAAAATCTTGTTTGTGGGATGTTCATTGAGGCATTGGTAGATCATTTAAATGGTTATCCAAATTTATATATATTTTTTCATTAGGTTAGTTCGTCCATCGGTCATGGGGTTCATTAAGTCAGGACATCTGTAGTTCAAGTAATCAGTAGGTTGTGGGAATCTATAGGTCAAGGCCACAATAGGTTGATGGTGTTTGGAATCTATAGGTCAATAGAACCAATAGTTAGAGTCTATAATATGTATTTGAATCTATAGGTCAACTGAATCATTAGTTTTAGGAATTATCCAGTCAATGGAATTGGTAGGTCGAGGTGTCAGTAGGTCAAGGAGTCAGTAGGTCTTGGGGCGCCAGTAGGTTAAGGCCTTAGTAGGATGAGGCTTTAGAAGGTCAAGGGAGTCGATAAGTCAAGGAATAATTTTTTTCGAGGGCTTCAGTAGGTCGAGGTATCTGTATGTTGAGTGTGTTTATATATTGAGGGCTTCAGTACATCTAAGAATATGTAGGTTTGGGGCATAGGAATGTCGAGGGTGTTGGTAAGATGAGACATCAGTAACTCAAGGGATCGATATGTCGAGCGCCTTTGACTTAGAGAGTCAGTTTGTCAAGGTGTAAGGGAGTCTGTTGTAGATAGGTTGTCTTGGTGGCTCAATGTCAGTAGCATAGTATTGGTAGGGTAGTTTCAGTAGCTTTTTGTCGGTAGCTCAGCGTCACTGAGTCTTTGTCAGCGATGGTTTCTAGCTATCTGTGACTCACCCATCAATGACTCATTTCTATTTTTCTCAAATTTTTCATGTTTCGCCACTATAATGTTTTATTTTACATAGATCAATATTAATTACTATTTTTTTCCATTTGTAAAGAAATTTAAATGATTATTAATTATATATTTATATCCTAAATCACGGTGGACTTTGAATTAGTAATTCCACATGTCCTTGTGAATGATCTGACATTAATGGACTTTGGATGTATATCATTCCATTTTTATTGAATTTGGATATTTCTAATGCTGAGGTCTTATCTTCTCTTTTCTCTTGGTGTGTGGAGAAATTTTCTTCATAGATAAGCTATGTGCCAGGGTTATAGAGCCTCTCCAGATCATCGTTGAGTATCTTACTTTCATGACCCATATATGTTGGTGCTAGAAGGAATTTTGGTCGTTGGTTATTCCACATAGGGATTCCTCCATCTCTATTTAGGTTTTTAATCACGTATGGAGCGAATAGTAGTGTTATATTTTTAAAAAAAAAGTTCAATCCATTTTTTATTAAAGGTAACTGCAAATGAAGAAATATAGAGTTGATAACAGGATGAGAGTAGATTGTTGGTGATCACTTGTTTTATTCGTTATATTTGTTTATGATATGATATTTTGTTTATGTGTGGCCTCCATAAATCATAGTCTTTGGTGGTATATTCTATCACATGGGTGTTTCATTATAATTTTTTCTCTTGTGAAAATTTTCTTTAAATATTAATATGATTAGTCATGTAGACTAGGTTAAATAAATGGATACCCCAAGAAAAAAACATTTTGTGATCACCTCAACTTATCATTGTTTAATTTAATGAACATTGTAGGCCAAATTTAAATACATCATGCGTGATATCTATGAATATGTTCTTTTTTCTATTGGGTTTTGTGAAATGTGTGGGTTTTCATGGTTGTATCATTTTGATTTTGTGTATGAATTATTATGGGCGGTGTGATGGTATCACAAGTAGAGATATTGATTGATTGTGGAATCGATGGACTTGTTATGGAGTGGCATTTCAATTAGGCAGTGGTTGGGAAATGGGGTTGTAGGAATTGGTTTTTTCACGATTACATTATTATGGTTGTGTCGAGTGTGGTGTTGTTGATTAGAAGGGCTTCCGTGTTTGGTTATGAGTTTATTAATTGGTTGGGATAACCATGAAGAATGTTTTGGGAATTTTCTACCTTTTTTTGACATGATTGTTATTTCTATGTTTACTTCAGCATAAAATTATTTCACTATTTTATAGTTTCACATGTAGGAATAGAGTATATAAATAAATAAATAAATTTATAATGCAGAATAACAAATTGATAAATGAATTGGTTGGGGGTATGTTTTGATTCATTTCTTTTACGGAAGCAAAAATAGTTTATGGAATTATGGAAGTGATTTTCATTCAGGATGGTATATGCATTTGGGGGTAATAGAGAAGATATAATTTAGTTAGTTTATTGAATTTTTGGTATCCCATTGGATGGACTGGGTGTTTTTTACCTATATGTATAAAATTTTAGCTCCCTATATTTTAATTATACACCACTCCAATGTTGAGCACTATGTGCTGAAATCTCCCATTGTTATTGGGGAGGAAGTCTTTCCGTATATCTAGGTGGGATGATGTATGTATGGTTACTCACATTACCCAGCTCCCTCTTAATTGAAATTTTCACCAATGATTTTTAAGGAAGGCTGTAATGGCTTGATGTTGAAATATAGACTTACAGTATTATCTGTATGAGCGGTGGTGTGTTTCCCAGGTGACATCAGGACAAAAAGAAAATATTTTTATAAGATACATGTATTAGTTATGGACTAGGTCTTTGAATGTAGGATTTTATGTAGTGTTCATATTAGGTGTTTTTGGGTATGTTCTTAAATATTCGGATTTTGGATGAGCATGGTAGTGTCGGGATGTTCTCTGTTAAGGATGAGGAGTTATCCAATGGGAAGTTGTGTTGAAAAGCCAAATATAAAAGTTTTTTTCTAAATTAATTTACTTAAATTTCATTATTTGGTCATCATGCCATGGTGAGGTTTGGATGGACAATATACATTGTTATGTTCTTTTGAGTTTTTGATGTTTTCTCAGTGGTGAATTTGTAGGCTTCACCCACATATGTCTGCGTGACTTTGATTTTATCTATTAAGAATACATGTATGATCTCCAAATGTTTAAAAAAATATTTTCAGGTTTCTAGGGAGATTATAGAGACCGTGATGGACCTTAATATCTTGAATGTTGGGGATGGTTTTTGGTTCCCTTCTCTATTTTAAATTGTTACATAGTTTAGGGTTTTCATTGTATTTCTATTTGTTTTACATTAAACATTCATGTGGGATGGATTTTGGTTTCTTTATATATATCATTCTTCATGTTGTTTGTTTTTTATATATCTTATCTATCGATCAGGGTTACTATAAATAAATGGTTAACAACGTACTTTTTAGTGATATTTCAACACACATGGTGCGGGTGACCCCCACGAGGCATATTAAAAGAAAAAATCTAGGTTCATTATATCTCCATCATCTTGAATAAAGTTGTTCATGACAAAATTTATGACATTAGTGACAGTCAATTGGAATATTTCATATATGTTGATGGTAATTCATGATTTGGAATGAGATTTTGTGTTTCCACTACATTGAAAAAAATTGAAATATTGGATGATGTTCATAGAAATATTTTATCTATACACCATGGTATTATTATATTTTATATATATTAGAAGATAATTTATTTTGAAAAATATAAAGAGGGAAATTGAAAACTAGTAATCAATATGTTTAGTTTTTCAAAAATATATAGGTGAGAGACATCATCATAGAGGGGTAATGAAACATGTTCCTATACATATGTAGAAATGTGTTGATATTATGATAGAGTTTTTCACAGCACTAAAAACACCTTCTAGATGGAATGATTTGATACGGGATATTGTTGATCTCTTTATTAAATAAGAACATTTTATTTCTGTATTAGAATAATATCCATTTTAATATTGAGACGGAATCATTATTTATTATGTTTTAATATATCTTGGTCCCCACTATCGACTTTTTAGGATCTTGATCATTGTATTACATTAAAATTTTCCAAAATTATTTATATAAAAAATTAAACTAAATATAATTTCAACACTGATTACCTCCCATAAACCGATAGATAATTAGAAAAGACTGTTCAGTCATATAAGACATGTTGAGGTCTTGATAACATGAATTTAAATGTTTTTGGATCAATATTTAACATTGGTAGAATTTTCATGTAATAAGGGCTTCCATTCTCATATAAAAATTGCTCTGTATGAAGTTTGTTTTGGAAAGATGTGTTGTACACTAACAATTTTGACAAATTTAGTGAGAGGAAGCAAGTAGGCCAAGAAAATGTCAAGGAAACCAAGGAACATGTGATGTTTATTCCAAAACATATAAAAGAAGGACAATGTAGAAATGAATTATATAATTACAAA
This sequence comes from Viscum album, assembly GCA_963277665.1. NCBI lineage: Eukaryota > Viridiplantae > Streptophyta > Magnoliopsida > Santalales > Viscaceae > Viscum > Viscum album. The sequence continues at coordinate 1,323,014,557 of OY728152.1, read as the reverse complement.
TGAATGAATTATTTGGAATTTTAATTTGGAGATCATTATTTCTTGAAGGTTTCTTAAAGGAAGTGTGTTATAAAATTCTATAGTAAATATAATCCCCAAGTACATCAATCTTTTTTATTTTCATAATTGAATTATAACTATGGATTATTTTTCGAAAATGATACCTAGCAATTAAAAAAAGAATTATATTTTCCATGTCGATTTCCAATGTAAGTACATTCCATTAAAAATTCATGTTCTCATTTTTGATGAAATATAATTTGAATATGATTTATATTACTATGATGTGCCTTTCCAGAATCTAAACAATAGATAACACATATTGATGACCCACACAACTATGTAGGTAATGTTAATGTGTAAAAATCATAAAATTTATCAAGTGACATTGGAACCTAATGAAATTATAATAAAGAAATATAAAAAAATTGAGGTGAAATTATAGAAATTTCAATAATGATATTTTTTAACGGAGTCAATAATTTAACACCCAATAATTTTTCGATATATTTTACATTTAAAAAAATTTACTGCTGTCTGTTTCACAGAACTCCATGTTTGAATCTATCATAATCAATACATAATATACATCTATAACTATTTGTTAAAATTATGGGAATAAACAGTAGTAAAAACTTTCGGTTATTTATATATTTACTGTTTTTGCATTCAAAAAAAAATTTATAAGAATATGTTAATATTTAATACAATATTATGAGTTAAAATTTTATAATTTCTTATTTTAATTTTACCACCATTTGACTGTGTACTTGATTTAAATTTAGTTCGTGACATAATTAAAAATTAAATTCCAAAAAATAAAAATATTATTGATTTTAGAATATCTAAATTTATTTGGATTGATTTTTTTAATTTTTTGATACTGTTCATGGTTTGAGAGCATTGATAAAATATTGCATTTTAACTGAAAATTGTATATTAATCAAAAAAATTTATGATATTAATATATAATATTTTTTATGTGTAATAAGATTAAAATATTTCCATTCAATAAAACAAAGGTCATTAAAAAGAACATCCCATTGAATTTAGTTAAAAAAATTCAATCATTTGAATGTTTTCACATTAAAACCATATTTACTCATTCCCACATCGACATTAATTTTTTGATAATTAATGAATCATATTTGATAAAAAAATTTAATAATTGATTACATATTTTGAATCATGGGGTCCAAATTATAAAAATCTATTCCCATTTATTTTGAACATGATAAATATTAATTTTATGACTTTTTTATTATATAATAAATGCTATATAATTAATTTATGGTTATATATAATATTAAAAATATTATAAAATTATAACAACACTTGAAATAATTATACTGGATGAGGGATTATTGGCCAAATACATCATCAGTTTGATTTTCGAACTAAATGGATAAACATGTATGAATTTAACCATTATTAATATTTTCTATTAAGAAACCCTATATTTGTCAAACTAATGTTTTTAAAAAAAATTCATTTATTAATATGTGGTTTTTCAAAACATTTATTGAACAAGAAATAGTTATTTGAAATGTAAAATGATTATAATCACCATAATAATATATTTCTAATTTAGTGAAATAAATAATTACATTAATGAATTTTATAATGAGGATTCATTAATATTATAATTAACTCCAATATCAAAATAATGAGTATATTAATATAAAAATAAATAAAATTTTACGTAAATATTTCTTCTATTAATTTTATTTAAATATCCTCATTGTTGGGAATTTTATATATAAATATATATTAATATATAACATTTTATTTATTTTTTTAATAGTCAATGTAATGATTAGAATCAGAATTGAGATTAATGTTATATTAAAATAAATATAACATTATTAAATTATATTAAATACAGTAATATTAAAACATCGACCAAAATATTTGGAAAATGATTAAAATTTCATTCAACTCTCATTTTACATTATTTTGTAATTTTATAGTAATTATATTTACTTTCGATGAATAAAAATTAATCTTTTCATGGGATGAGTTAAAGGTATTAAATAAAAGTTAAAAAATATAGATGTATTAATGATAAATAAGAATGACCAAATATTAATGGTTGATGGGATATCGACCCATCCTCATCTATGATTCTAAATTTCTCACATTAGAGAATGTTGGGATTGAAAATATATTTATATTAATTAAATATTTTGAGATTTTCCCAAAGTTTCCCTCACAAAAAACCATATTTCTTTATTTTAAAAAAAAATATTTCTCGTTTTGTGGGAACTAACAAAATTTATACTTCATTGTACTCAACTACAAAACATCAAGATTCATACTTCATATTGTGTTTTTAAAATTCCAAAAATTGAATTGGATCACTTCCTAAGGACACATCATTTATACTATCATGAACTCTGAAAAAACAATTAACCCATCATCCTGACACATTGTTGGTGATGAATTAATATCAGAGTCTAATTTTGTCATCAGGAAAACACCATTATCTTTGAAAATCACAAAATCTGATTACCACAAACTCAGAAACGTCATCAATAAACATCATTAAGGGAGAATGAATAATCACTACCACTGTAATGAACCATTACTGATCACTAAAATCTATAAAATGAACAAAAAGATGTCTCCTCAAAATCTATCCAAATGGAAAACCCCTCTTGGTGCCCAGGAGGGAGATGATGCCACCACCAAGAATTATCTCCTGAAACACCATTTACTACTCATACGTCACATCCAAAACAAATTTCATAACCACTATGATAAAATAATTGGGTGAAACATGATGGAAACTAGGATCTATGGTATTGAATAGAAAAACTAGAGTGTCATCAATTTGATTGGACCACCTACATCACCACTAAACATAGCCATTAGAGAAACCACCTGGGAAAGAACACCGAGATCAGAAAAGAACAAGGGTGACAGATCAGAGGACACCTAAAAAAATCCATACACACCAGATCTGTCATAGAGGTCACTAGGATGATATTATGATTATTAGAGATCCATATTACACAATTTTCAAATACTAAAAAAATGAATGCACTGCACCTGAGTACAAACATTTTACCATCGTTACAGCATTTTAATGTTATTTAATCATTACATTATTTGTATGGGTATAGTGATTGATATAATGAATATAAATAACAAATATGTGTTGATGTTGATTATTTAATATAATTATTCCATATTATTTTGTATCCTTTCAACATTAAGTGTATGATATCATTGCTCATCCGTACGTATGACATATTGTCTCCATGATGCTTTCTAATTCATTTTGGATTCTAAACATTCATGAGTGATTATAAAAAATTATTTAAAGAGTGTATATAGTAATTTTATCATTATATCATTATACTGATTAATGAAATTTATTTAAATCATTAGAACCGTGACTTACCTGAAAAAACTCGAATAGTAAAATGAATCAGTTCAAATCTAAAACAAGTGTAATAATTATTTATTACTAGAATTAAAATAAGAATATAATATTTGTTATAAAAAAATTTATTTTTTTTGTTTTATATTAATATCATGATTTAATCCATTATATAGGAGATCATTTAATATTAATCTAATTGAATGTTTATGATAAGGGTTATTTCAAAATACCATTTTTATTATATATTGCTTATTTTTATGAATCCATTGGGAAATATTTTCATACATATCCATTTATTCATAAATTTTTTACAAAAATACTTTTACTATTATACTATAAGTGTTTAAATTAATATATATGATTTAATATTTGTAAAATGGTATGGGAGGAATAATTTTTTCATTTTCCATATGAGTAACTCTATGTACTTTTCAAAAAAAAATGTGGAGGGACCATTTTTTTAAAATATATGACTTTTATATATTTTACACCCATAATAATTCATTAATGTTTTAATTGTTCATTTAAATGTTTTTATGGATATTTTAAATTATAGTTTTTTCTTTTAATATAACTCTACTTTTAATTAAATTTTTTTAATGTAAAAAATTGTATTTCTCTCAAATTATATTTAATTTTTTATTAGGTTTTTCATTTCTATAGAAATGATCTCTTATATATTATGATTAAATGAGGAATTTCTCTTATTATATCATATACGATACTTTGTTAATGTTTGTATGATCTGTTTTACTCAGGATGTGCTATATTCAATACAATAATTCATTACGGTTAATGTACATACATTTTCTACAAATTATGTTCAAAATGTATGTTTATTATGATTATGTTTCATATATTTTAAATTATAGAGTATATGACTTACTATGTTATTAGAGACCCTTAAAATAGTCCCTCGATGTATCTATAGGACTCTTTTGAAAAACTTTTATGGGTATTAGATGAGGACTTACCTGTCAATTTATGGTTTCTCACCCGAAACATTAACTATTTGTTCATGATGTCTGACACTATGTATTCCCTCAAAATGAGATTATTTATTAATATTCCATGTTATTATTCAATTATTATAATATTTATTTTATTATTTGTATGTAATTATTTCATTTTCATTTATAATTGACATATTATGTTCAGTTTTTATAATAGACTCTATTTACATTATATCTTTTTCATTATTGATTATGACTTTAAACTCATAGTATCTTATGTTATATGCTTACACTTACTAAGAATATGATATTAATGGGTTATTATTTTTTTATTCCAATAATTTCATGATATATATTATAATTGTTTTCCATGGTTGGACAGGGAAAATAATGGTGTTAAGAAAGGATTCCCTATGTTTAGTTATATTTCATAAATTGAAAAGTAAGGTTCATGAATGTAATGTTTTTCATAAACATCTAAACTGATTGGAATTTTCTGATGCAATACACTGTATAATATATCAATAGAATAATTTAACACCTGAATCTAGTTACTTGGGTCGGAATCTATACACTATTGTTTTGGGCATCCTACAGTGTATGTTTACACTCACCACCACAATGAAGTTATGCCCTAATATGTTGTGTCTGTATATTCAACATAGGGTTTTGAAAGGGGAATTATGTTTTAGGATCTAATGTGGATTATCATATCCATTTCCATGAAGAGATAACAGGTTGTGAGGTGCTTTTTGAGTTCAATAAAAAAATATTATATTAGAATAAACAAATATATTTTAATGTGGACTTATAAGAGGTACATAACGTGTTTTATTCATATGTTACCCTTCCTACTTTACTTTTATGTTAAGTTTTTTCTACAATGTTATGAGATATTATATGGTTTACCATGGTGGATTCTACCTGTTGTCACATGATATATATATATATATATATTGTGATTTGTATTATATATGGTTTTTAATTTTTATGTGTTGTTATTTAGTGTGATTTATTATTTGAAGAATTATTATCAAACATCCAATTACGTGTGATATGACTGTGAAATTATATTTTAAATATCATATCCTATTTGTAGATAAAATATTAATGGAGACTCAATATACCAATTCCTACGATCCCTCAATTTTTTTTCTTTTAATCATAGATTATTATAATTAAACACTATTCATCTAAAATATTTTATACAATATAATTCATATCAAAAAATATATAACATAATAATACCATTAGTATGGTATTATCTTACCCATTTTTTGATATAATTTTGGATGGGTTTTTTCTATATGTGTTTTGGGAGAAATATGTATATTGTTGGTCGTCAAATAGGAATTTCATGATAACATCATTTTGAGGTAAAACTAAGAGGCTTCTTTAATGAAAAATTGTTCCTTAGGTTGAGAATAATGAATATGGAACATGGTTATTTTAAATAATTATCATGATCCACAAACCCATTCACTATTAAAATTGTTGGTTTAACTAGATGTCACATTTTTTTTAAATTTCACGTAACTTACAAGGAGATAAAATGCACCTCAAACTATTGGTGTTTAGGGTTATGGTTTGTGGTTTGTCAAGATGTGTGGTCCTTCCTAGAAAAATAGTAATATAGGTTATTATACCTTTTAAAATATTATTATAATCCCATGGCCATAATTTTTTCTTCAAATCACCCAATATCTCCCATGACTTCAATAATTTGTCTATTAAGTATTTGAAGTTTTGATTTTGACTAGCTCAAACAATTTATTATTGTGGAATGAAATACATTATATCTCTTTTGATAAAAATTAGTAATGAAAATATTTTCTCATGTAGTTTCTTCCAATATGATCATCTATCAACCCTATAGAATGATAGAAAATCATTTAACTGATAAATATGAGCCCTATATTTATGAAACATATTTAAATGTTTTGTTTCTTGATCAAAATCTCCAAATTCTTCATTAGAGACTATGTTTGAGTACATTTCATTGACCGTAAGATTTTATACTTTTTTGGTTCAATCTAACTTCACCCAATTATAGAATAACTCATTTTAATGATTGGTTTTATGATGGATTCAAAGGAATTTTGAATCCATGATTTGAATTGAATTTATGAGAATCTTGTAATTCCATGGGTTATAAGAAAGATCCCCAATTTCCATAAAATTGATAACACGATATGTCTCATCAGAATGATTGAGTAATTATTGAAACTAAAAATTATGTAATGACAGTTTTGATGATTTTTTTGAGAATTTTTTGAGTAAAACTTATTAAATTGAAATTATTATAACATTAAATATGTTTTTAATTGAAAAATAATGTAATAATGAAATACCCAAGATTTTTTATTCAATGTGTAATATTGAAATTAAATCTAGAAAACTAAAATATAAATAATTTTTTTAATATAAAATGAAATGATTTCCCATTATCATATTAATTTATTGATCAAATGCTTGCCTCTATAGAGAGTATGTTATTTGGGACAAAAACACTATGATATATACATAATCATTGTATATATGATATAAACTCTACGAAAACCATATTTAATATTGAATTACCTCAATGTAAAAATTATAAGTCAATTTTCATAAGTTGGATGGATTTTATCACACTTATATGAGTTGTGATATATGATTTGGTAAATGTGAGGAAACAAGAAGTGGAAAATAATGTATTTTACGGATGATGGGCATGAGCCATGATTAATTAATTTATTAAGTATTCCATTATTTTTATATATTTTTATTCCCCAAATGATGATTTCTATATATCATTTTTTATAAATTATTTTTTTCACACATGTTTTTAAAATACAAACATTCAATGAATATAAATCGAGTTTTTGGGATACTAAAATGAATATAATTGAAATTATTTATTTCGAAATTGAAATCTTGAATGATATATTGTAAAATATTAGATTATGTAACACTTTGTGAGACCCGGTGTGGATTCGTAGCTCAAAAAGTACATTTATATATAATAATTTGTAGATTTTGTTTTACTTTGAAAAATATAAATGAATGAACAATTATAATGTTATGAATTTTCAAGATGTTTTAGAATAATGTTCATAGAGGTGATTAGTGGTGATTCTATAAAATAATTCTATTTGTATTTTTAGAATATATCTAGATTTAGGATGAGTATATTATGAGTACACATTCTCGGTATTTCATTTTGATTTTTTAATTTAGTAATTAAATTGTGTAATTTTTTTTCATTTTTTCTCATTATCTTACCCTATTGGTGGAAAATTGTTATTTTTATGTTTGGTTAATGATTCATTTTTCACTTAAGCATCCCATGGGAAGAAAGAATTCCATTCATGGGATGATAGAGCAGTATAATTTTGTATGGGTAAGAGTATATCCAGAAATGTTTGTGGAATGTTTGTATCAAAATGACATTTGTGCATCATTAATTGATTTCAATACGTTGTTGGGATTACCTTAAAGTAATGAGATAGTATTTATAGTACATTATATGTAGGTAAAATTTATTTCATGTCCATATCTCATCGTTAGGATCATTAAGTTACAATCATTTTTCAGGAAATCATATTTAAGAATGATTTGATATAATTATATTATATTAAAAAAATTATTATAATATCCAAAATCTTAATCTTGTTTTCTAGAATAAATAAAGAATTTTTATAGTCCCCATGAAGAAATATATATAGATATATAGTGAGAAAATAATTTAGTTGTCCATAATCTTGATGAAGAATTATTTCATTCTATATAAGAAATTGAAAAAACACTTAATCATGTTCCCATATTGGATGTTCTGTGAAACATCAAAACTAAAATATCATAATAATACTCAATGGTTTTTTATAGAAGCCTCCAAAATCTCACGATTCAAATTATCATAATGATTTTGGGGATTAGATGAAAAATGGTGAACATTTTTGGGATCTTAATAATGCATGATTCAATTATGCTAATGTGTGATACCTTCAACCTAAAAGGTCATGTTAGGAGATGATGTTATTTGATTATGAAAATGAAGAATAATAATGGAAATGAGTGCATATATGTTATATTTATTGTTACTCATCATTTCTATATTGTCTTTTTTCTATTGGAAATGTTTATTGAGTTCTTTAATATATTGTAATGATAAATTTCAAAGACATAGTATGAAAAATATTATTCGAAGAAAATATATTATTATACTAATGCTAGATGAAATGAAAAATGAAGGAACATTCATTTTATGTGGTTCATCATTCTAACATATGATATCTTGTATTCATGTAGAATCTTACTACCTAAGCTAATGTAACATATACATCATGGATGAATGATCATTATTTATCTTGAATGTTGTAGTTGAAGGGATATCCAATTTATACCTATGAAATTTAAATTATTTTTTATCAATAAATGAGGAAATAGTGACAAGGCTCATGGTAAAATTTGATAATAGACATCTTACATACCTCTTGTAGTGTTTGTAAGAGGACCATGATTTTACATAGATTTTGATGTGGATGGGATATAAAAATTGGTCATTACTATGTCTCTAATGATATGTAGTTCATAGAGAATCTACGATCACATTAAATATATCTAGTATAAATATTATACACCCCTATGTGACATGGTATCACTAAAAACTATATATACAATTGTGAAATGGGATTCCTCAAGTGAAAATTTTTATACATCATATGTCTCTGAAAAAAATGATTTTTCAGGCAAAGGAGGGTTTTTAGAGGATGTTGATATAAGTCTATCAAAAACATGTTATAATTTAAATAATTATTTACCATTACTAAATACATTAATTTATACAAGTTTATATCACTAATTCATATCAACAATGTTTTTTCATTTTATAAACCGTCATTTATGAAATTATACTTTTGGGATGGATATTACTACCCACTCGAAATAATTAGATAATATAATCTTAGGTTTTATAATTTTACATTTTTTATCTTAGATATTGACTTTGTTTAGTATATTTTTATTCATTTTTTAAAATATCTTGATGTAAATTTTTATATGGATTTCTTAATTTCCTATATAGTATAGATTGACAATTATATTAAATAATATTCATTTTTTAAGGAAATAATATTATGCCTTATTTTTTAGAGAGAATTGGACTCCATGTCATATAGAGTAGTAAAACAATATTTAGATACTGGATGTGAAATAGTACTATTTTCATATTATGTTTAAATGGAATCATTTACTGGTGAACTCACATTAGTTTTCATTGAGTATACCAATATTATTCAATTTTAATTTTTGAGATTTTTACCTTTATGTGTGGTGATTTTTTTGAATAAATTTTTAATCATGTACTCAAAAAATTACTATATCATCATAATGTCTGGAAAATACTAAATTAAAATTGATAAATATTCATATGGATGATTTTATTTTGAATGGAAATATAAAATTGACTGTTTTAATATGGCTATGTAATATTTTCATTGCATAAAATGATTATTTTAATCACATCCTTTGCATTGGTTACAAAATTTAGAAATTATTAATGAAAATAAAAACATATGGTTCCCATTATTGATGATCTATTTTTTTATTTAAATGGGAGAAGACATTTTTTATGACTTATCATTGGCCTCGTCACAACCAGTTGATAATTAATAAATTTTATATTCTAATTATTGTCTTTATGCATTGGTATAGCTAATGTGAGTTTGATTTTTTTCCTTGACGTTAATCAAATTCCCCTATAGTTGTTATTTATCTATTTAATATAATATCCCATTAGTATGATAATTATTACATTTTTGTATTTATGTGTGAGAAATTTTTAATACTAAAAATTATGATGATCATCGTTGTCATTTGATTTAAGTTTACTAAATCTGAAGAGATAATTGATTTATGTAAAATCAATCAGTTTTTTTCAAGATATGTTATGTGGTTTTAATAGGAAATTTTGTCTTCAAACCCGACATCTTAGTTTATCCAAATATGTTGAAGTATTTCATGAAATGCGAGAAACTGTATAATATTTTGACATATGGAGATTCTTGTGCTTGGTAAGGAATTGGAACATTATTATTAAATATTTTTAGATTATGAAATCTATGATAAAAACCATAACCTAGTAGTGAGTGTTATTATTTGGTAATGAAAAATTTTATGGTTCATTCAATTATTTGAAATGTCATTTCAATTCTATTATAATGTTGAAATATCCTCAATTTGGGCAATTATTTTATGGTCTTATATGAAAGATTTGGTTTTGGATTCTATTTCATTCAGTTGTTGTCTCGTATTAGGTTATCCTATAGGTGTAGATAAATATAGATATATAAAAATAATGTCACAAACAATGATCTCAATTTTTCAGGTTTGATGTATTTTATTAGGATTAAGATGTATGACATTTTAAGGCAATAATTTACTGTTTATATCATCCCAATAAATATTGAGTTTCATTTTACCTAAAATATATTTATACAATCAAGAGCGGTACTCATTTAAACATTTATAATGCTTTATTTTCCTTATTTCTAATACATTGGGAAACAAAAATGTCATTGAAGAAAATTTGAGAAGGTGACATCTAACCCATGTTGTGATATAATAAGCTGATGTTTGGAATTTGGTGTCTCTATTTTTTAAATTTCAGTTATCATTTTTGGAGGAATAGTATTATTATGGTTTTGAAATTTATTTTGAGCTCAAATGTTTTTAAAAAACATTTTCTTGTGCAGTTACATGATGATGACTTCCATATCACAAGGGAAATGATTTTTGTATGAGAGAACAATGGTGACTCTATCTTCTCTTTTAAGTGGATCATATGTTTTCTTAGTTATTTTTCTTTACTATTAAGAAATTTCATGAAGGGGGATTCCCCTAATTTAATGTCGGTTGTTCACTCTATAACCAATAAGAAGTTTGGTTATAGGAATTGAATATACTAGTTTCCATGTATTTGAGAGTCATCAATTATATTGTTTATCATTTTTATATGTATCAACATGTTAACTTTTTTTTTATAGACATTCATGTATTTTTCATAATCATCCAATGCTGACCTGGATGTGGGATAATAATTAAATTGAAATAATGATTGGTATTCCATATAACCCTTAATGAAAGAATTATATACTATTTATGATCAATTTGTTGAAAAATCCCCACACTTCTTACCATTTTATATACACCATTATCTAGAACATGGGATCCCTATGTGCATGATATTTTCATATTTCATAGACTCTCATATAAAATAGTTTTGGATCGGGATCCCTTTTAATGAACAATCTTTTTGAGAGCCATATTGGATATAGTTGGATGATTATAATATTATAAAACAACATATTGTCCACATAAAAATTAGAGAAAAACGAGTATAATGATTATTGAAGAAATATTATCTTCATGATTTATCATATTTTTTGTTGGATTGGACATTAAATTTAGTCTAGACAGTTTATCCAAAAATAATATTTACAATATATCAACATTCTTTACACCTTTTGATGGATCTTATGGAAGGTCACATAAGTTAGAGTATTGGTTTATATAAGTTGATAAATTTTTATTGAATCATATGAGTATTTTCTGTATAAGAATTGTTACTATTTATTTAATTTATTAGTAAATGAATTTTAAATAGATCTAATGTATTTACTATAATTTTCTTTCCTTCAAGAACTCAATATTTTTAGTTGGAGGATAGGTGTTCTTGATGGAATGATATCTTTTGGTTCACTGACTTCAAGGGACTCATAGAAAGATTGAGATGAGATATTTCTGTCCTATTGATATTGATGAGAAAGAGGGAATGTTTAATTACATTTAAATTATCCACTATATGTTAAATTATTACACAATATGTTTAATATTTCTCTATATTTATTGTATCCTTTTGACACTTGTTTGGTCTTGAGATGGATAGACCTTGTGGTTGATCCTAATTTAACGTTGACAAAGTATCTTTTCAATTTCTTTTATTATGAGACATTGTAATTTTATGGGATTTTGATTCAATTTTTATTCGTGTTATAGTAGCATGGTTCTGATTCTCCTGAAAAATGGTAGTGTGAGGTAATAATGATGGAGTATGGGCCCCACCTCTTTAAAATTGAGCGTTTTCAATAGGCCTTGTCGAGGAAGAAGGTTTTTATTGTTGGGGAAATGTAACATCCAATTAAATTCTTTCTAGAATTCCATTAATATTGTTTTTCCTACCTTTTTTGTATTACATCTAGATGTTATTTATGATATATATATACTTTATTAATACACTATGGTTTCAAATTGTTGGTGAATTGTAAGGTTAAGTAATAATATTTGGCTTAGGAAACCAATATCCATATTTAAAACATCTTTAATGTATGGATGGTTTATCCAAACTTTATGGATAGCCCATCTATATAGTGTACCCTAAGAAATTTTGCATTTTTAGGATTGGTAAAATGATTGATAAATTAGGAACCCACATACAAGAACATATGCAACCCAAAAAATAGGATTATAAAATTACTGTAACATCCCATGTAAGTAATTAGTAATAGATTTTTTTATCCATGTCCATTAATGAATTAGATAGTGTTTTAGAGGCGTAAAATGAAAATAAATCCATTCTTTAGCATGGAATACACTAATATTTCTAAAAGATTTTTTACATCCTTTTGATTGAAAACCAATTTTAAATCTGTATTTTGACAATTTTATAATCTATGTTTGTCAAAATAAACATATTCTTTATTATTGGGACATCAAAATTTACTTTGTGTGGATTTTTTGTACTTTTCAGACAATGTTCATTTATTAATGAATACTGAAAAATACTGCATTTTACATCAAAACTGCTTTTTAATCTAATTTATTTATATGATTAGATTATCTTTTGAATTGGTTTTTAAGTTAAATTAGAATATATTTTTACCATTTAATCCAATGGTGGTCATTGTAATCAATTTCACTTTGAAATTGGACTTAAACTGGTGTTAATCTTTTGATACTAATTATTTCATAAAAACACGCTATTTGTCATGACAACAAGAATTAATTATTAAATTAATTAATGTGACTTATATGTTTTGAATTTTGTAAAATAGACTTCATTTTTGAATTCCGAATATCAAATATAGCTTAGGGTTAATTTTTGGTATTTTTCTGAAAAATTTCAATTTTTTATGAATAGTGAAACCACTGAGTGGTGTACTTATAAAAACTGATTTTTTGTTTAAATGAAATTTTAACACTTCTGTGTTTTTAATTTCAAAAATCCAACATACATGGTTGTCATTAAGAATTAAAATGTGGTTCAATGAGATTAAAATAATTTTTTGGTGAATAGTAACTTTTAAGTTCTTAATCACGATTATAGGTAATTAGAGTAGTTTATGGTAAAAATAATGTTTTAATAAAACGAGATGATCTTGAAACATGTCATAACCTCATTGGATGTGTCATGGCCGACCATGAAAATCCATGATTATATTTGGGGACCCCTTGGAGCCACTTTGGTTGGGAAATGACATAAATTACTTTTTATTTAATGATAAAGTAAAAATGACACAACCATGATATGTTTTACTAAAAAAAATTTTACATGGGGGTAGACAAGTCAGATGTTTTATTATAAATAGTACATGGAATGAAAAAAATATTTCCTACATCATAGTATTTTTTTTATATTTTTTAGACATTAAATAATTTAAAAAATTTATGACATCATGATGATGCAGCGATGACCTCATTATTTAACGATTTAAATAAAATTTAAAGATAATGTATAATCTAAGATATACACATGTCCAAAACCTATTGGATGAGAGGATTTAGAACCCTCATCACCTTATCCTCGAAATAAATCAATGTGGGACCTTTAAAATCCTAAAATCGTTTGAAAATAATGTAACATTTTGTAACTTTACAAGAGTGCCCCTCCTCTCTTCTTATAAAAGGCCCCCACCTCTACCTCCTTACCCACACTCCCAAATCCTTTGGCTCGGCAAAACACTGCCCATTTTGTCTCTCAACATCCCTCTCTTACTCCTTGAAGCCTCAATTTGGGCAGAAGTCTTCCCAAGGAAGCCGTTGAGCTCAAATCTAAGAGAGTTACCTGATTTTATGGTAATGTAATCTTTTGAGTCCTTTTGTTTGATTTTGCTTCTCCAACCCCCTAAACTATTTTTATTATTTTCTTTTGTAAAAACTCCATTATCCTCAATATATTAGGATGTTTTTATAATAATTATTCGAGCTACACATACACACACCTATATCTAATGGTTAATGGATATACTGTTTCTGTGGATGGTGAATTTATGCCTCCCGAAACGATGATTGTTCAACATTCTTTTAACACCATCAAAGGTGGCCATTAATATGTCACTATATTTATATATGATATATAATATGTTTATGTTTTCCTTAAGCTTCTGTATTTTTCATTTTGGGCATACCTTAGTGGTTTCCATTAGGGGTAAACGCGATATCTTCATTTAAGGAAGTGCGGACTACCGCACCCTCAAAGTAATTTGATTCATTAAATACCATTTTTGGGACGTATAAAGGATGGAACGATGATATTATATATGATATTATATTGGAATTATAATATACCTTTATATCATTATGATTCCATTCTATAAAATACGAAATAGAAATGAAAATAGCGTTCATGCGTACGTACGGCTTACCGTCTCCATGAACGGTGGATTTCATTTCTTACCTCTAAATGATTATGTAATATTATAAATGCATGTATATACTGGATATATAAGATATATACATAATGATTATAATTTTGGATATAACGGATACATGAACAACATGTAATTATAAAGGGTTTATTTTTGTCTCCATTACCAATGATCGTTAAAACGACCGTTATTAACTAAAATAATTACATAGTGTTAATGACATGGAAATATGTGATATAAAAGGAATAATGAACTTGAAAAAGGTTCTTAAACAAGAAGAAATTAACTCAATTCTATTATTCAGAAGATTAAAGAATGACTGAGTGAAGTTAGACCCAAGGTATGAGACATCGTCTCAATCTCCATTCATTGAGGAATATTTTGTTTTATACACAATCCTTCTTTTATACGTAGTATAAACCCCATTGAATTTTACATTTATCCAAAAGGAATCGTTTTTATACAAATCATTTTACTAAATGACAAATGTGAATGTTTTTGTCGTACGTATGCGGCGACAACGACTTCTCCGCCGTCGTGACCATTATTTGAGTTTCGGCTTCCTCTAAAAGCCATACCTTTTTTTTAAAGAAAAATGAATTCCATGTTTTACTTTTCTTTTATTTCGGTATTGAAAATGGTTCTCCTAATGTTTTTATATAAATGTGTTGTATTGATATCTTGTGATTGAAAGGTGGAAATGTTATGTTTCCTTTATGCATGTTTTATGTGATACGATTATGTTGAGGTTCTTGGGCATTATTATGAAGACGGGTGGTTCCGTGATAAACTAAGGGCGGGTGATCCCAGTATAGCTCTCCAATGCATTGGGTAACGTGAAGGAGTTTAAAGTTAAGGTTTCTCCGAAGATATTTAGGGAATATACTGTGATGGGTATTCCAAACGTAACCAAGAGGGTTACTCCCTACGTAAGAATGTTATGAATGCCTCAAGTTAACATTATGTCTTATGATTTCTATGATTTATTCATGATTTGATGTGGTATGTTAAAGTGATTATGTTTTATGTGTAAAGTATGATTTCATTATTATGTATATATTTACCCATGTTTCCTTTCCATATTTTTATATCCCTTACTAATATTTTTATTCTCATCCCAAGTTTTTTTGAAATGTTTTTCACAGGTCAAGGGAAAGGTACATGATATGATGATAGTGTCAAGGAAGTGTCAAGAAAGAATCCATGTTTTATTTCAAATATGTTTCCATTGATGGGAATGATGAATACTATCTTTATGTAACCACTTTGATTATATGTGGAATGTAATGCAAGTTTTATGATCTAAATCTCTAAAATTCTAAACCCGAAAAGATCCCTAATGTGTAATCTTATAATAACTTAAGATTAAGTAAGGTTTAAGGCTGGGGCCTTATAGTTTGTATCAGAGGTCGGTTTAGATAACATTAGGAGGTAGAATTCTATGAAATGATTATCCAAAACTATTTTTTTTATGGTCAAATTGAAGTGATTTAGTATTTGAAGATTACCGTGTTGCTTCATCTAAGACATGTTTGTTCAGAATGGTTTTCCGCAGAGGAAACAGGGAAGCAGTGCTAAGAAGGCATGTAGAAGGAAATAACCTTCCGAATCAGTATCCTAAGATTGTCGGAATTGGAACTGAACAGTTTGTTGCATTAATGGCGTAGTTGACTCAAGCGATAAATGGCGGTGGTATCCATACAGGAGATCAGCCAGATCAACCGCAGAGGAACATGTCAGTGGTGGAACATTTCTTGAGGCAACATACCCCATCATTCAGAGGATCATATGACCCTGTGCTAGCTGAAGGGTGGATTAAAGCACTGGAGAAGATTTTTGATGTCATGGGGTGTTCAGACAATCAAAAGGTTAGTCTTTCTATTTATCGTTTGGAGGGTGAAGCAGATCAGTGGTGTTCGATGGTTAAAAATATCAGGGACACTGATGAGATTGATGCTCTCGACTGGGATGAATTCAAAGGATTGTTTCTTGAGAAGTATTTTCCTAAGGCTGTTCGTTTTAGGATTGAAATGAAATTCTTGGAATTGAGGCAAGAGGAAGACTCAGTGGTTGTCTATGAAGAAAGGTTCACTCGATTGGCAAGGTATGCTCCAAATTTTATCCGAGACCATGATAGTAAAATCAATCGTTTTTACTGAGGATTAAAGACAAAATGTCGAAGGGAATTAGCTTATCGTGAGATTAAAAGTTATGAAAATCTTGTTCGATGTGCTGAGAAGTTGGAAATGGAGTTTGCCGATGATCAAGTGTTCTATAACAACCAACAGAAGAAGAGACCGAGGTGGCAGGAGAAAGGTAAGAATTCTTCAAAAAAGTCTGACGGTAAGAAAACTAAGTTTCCAGTTTGTGATAAATGTGGAAAAAGGCATGCAGGGGAATGTCTTCTGAATTCTGGAACATGCTACCGATGTGGTAAGATGGGACATAAGGCTCGTGATTGCACCGGAAAAGATCTGGGTGATGGTAAGACCATATTTGATTTATAGTTAGTAAAATGTTATATGTGCAATGAGATGGGTCACTATGCAAATGAGTGTCCGAAAAAGAGCTTGGCTGATGGGAAGCAGTTAGACTACAAGCTGAAAGGGGTGGTGAAATCCTTTGCAACTACTTCAGTAGATGATGGGCCATCAAATGAAGTTGTATCAGGTACTTTGATTGTTTTTTCAGATTATGCCAGTGTGTTGGTTGATTCGGGGTCTAAAAATTCTTTCATCTCTGAAACCTTTTCTAGTAAAATGTTAATACCATCTCAAGAAATGACTCTTGAACTATTGGTAAAAACACATGGGGGAAATTTTGAGGAAAAAAGAATTTATAAGAATCTTCCTATCGTTATCTGTGGAAAGAACCTACTTGCAAACCTTATTGTTCTACCTCTAGTAGAGTTTGATGTTATCCTGGGTATGGATTGGATCTCTATTTACCATGCTAAGATAGACTTTAGATCTAAAGAAGTTTCATTTCAAAAAGACTTTCAGTTTGTGTAAAATAATGAACCCTTACTATTGATAACTTATTAAGAGGCCAAGAAACTTTTAAAAGATGGAAATGAATGTTACCTTGCACACATCGTTGAAAATAAAGTAACTCTTCAGATTAATGATGTTCTAGTGGTAAATGAGTATCCTGATGTTTTTCCTGATGAGTTTCCTGGAATAATACCAGACCGGGAAGTTGAGTTTACTGTTGAATTATTTCCTGATGCTAAGACAATATCAAAACCCCATTATCGAATGGCTCAAATACAACTTTTAGAGTTGAAGGATCAATTGTAAGATTTATTAGAGAAAGGTTTCATTCGACCTAGCACATCACCATGGGGTGCTCCTATTTTATTTGTTAAAAAAGATGGTTCAATAAGACTTTTCATTGATTATAGAGCCTTTAATAACATCACTGTTAAGAAAAAATAACCTTTGCCTCATATCGATGATTTGTTTGATTAGCTCCAGGGAGCTCATTATTTTTCAAAGATTGACATGAGATCGGGGTACCATCAGTTGAAGGAAAAGGAAGAAAATGTTCTGAAGACAGCATTCTGTACAAAATATGGCCATTATGAATTTGTAGTAATGCCTTTTGGGCTAACCAATGCACCTGCTATATTCATGGACATAATGAATAGAATATTCCATGAGTTCTTGGTTAAGTTTGTGGTGGTTTTCATTGATGTTATTTTTGTGTTTTATAAAAGTAAAGAGGAGCATGAAAGACATCTAACGGTTATCTTGCAAACCTTAAGAGAAAAGAAACTGTATGGAAAATTCAGCAAGTGTGAGTTTTGGTTGCAACAAATTTCTTTCCTTGGTCATATTGTTTCTAAAGATGGGATAATTGTTGATCCTACAAAAACAAAGGTTGTTGAAGAATGGCGAAGACCCAAAACTGTAAATGAGATTCGTAGCTTCCTTGGTTTGGAAGGCTAATACAGAAGGTTTGTTAGAATTTTTTCACGGTTATCTAGTCCAATGACTAAGCTAACTCGGAAGGGTGTTAAGTTTATCTGGACAAAAGAATGTGACGATTGTTTTCAGGAATTGAAAAGAAGATTGGTGAATGCTCCATTTTTGGCACTACCTTCCAGGAATGGTGTGTTTGTTATACCCAGTGATGCTTCGTTGAAAGGACTTGGTTGTGTCCTAATGCAGAATGATCATGTAATTGATTATGCTTCACGACAGTTGAAAAATCATGATGTAAATTACCCTACACATGATTTGGAATTATCTTTTGTTGTTTTCGCTTTAAAAATTTGGAGGCATCATTTATATGGATTAAAGTGTGAAATATATACTGATCACAAATGTTTAAAGTATATATTCACTTAGAAAGACTTAAACATTAGACATAGGAGATGGCTATAATTAATCAAGGATTATGATTGTACAATTCATTACCATAAGGGAAAAAGCAAATAAAGTGGCCGATGCTTTGAGTCGAAAGAGTAATTATTAATTAGAAATATTGCATTTGGAACGTGTTCCTTTGGTTAAGGATTTGATAAACTTTGTCATAGTTGTTGTTGGCGAAGGGAGTTCTTCTGTTTTGTTTCAGGTATCAGTGATATCATCTCTATCAGATAGAATCAAGCAAGAACAGAAGCAAGAAAGTGAGTTGCAGAAAAATGTAGAACTAGTTCAGAAAGGTAAGTTTCCTGAATTCAACATTGATAATGATTGCGTTTTGAGATTTGGGAAGAGATTGTGTGTTCCTTGTGATTCATATTTGAAGAGAGAGTTGTTATGTGAAGCTCATAGTTCTCCGTTTTTAGTTCATCCTGGTAGTACTATGATGTACATAGATCTGCGGGAGTGTTACTGGTGGGATGGAATGAAAAGAGATATTCCTAATTTTACTGTGAAGTGTTTGACATGTCAACAGGTTAAAGCTGAGCGGAAGATACCGAAAGGGATGCTTCAGCCTTTACCAGTGCCAGAGTGGAAATGGGAAAATATATCCATGGACTTTGTTGTGGGATTACCGAAGACATCACGAGGTAATAATTCAATATGGGTTATTGTTGATCGCTTGACTACATCTGCTCATTTCCTTGCTATACGAGATACTTTTTCCCTAGACCAACTTTCCCGTTTATATCTTAAAGAGATAGTCAGGTTACATGGAGATCCCCTCTCCAATGTATCTGATCTTGATCCCAGGTTCACTTCTAACTTTTGGGAAGGCTTTCAGAAGTCGTTGGGTACTGAATTAATTTTTAGTATAGCTTTTCATCCTCAATCAAATGGGCAGTCAGAACGAACAATTCAGACATTGGAGGATATTCTACATTCTTGCTCTATGGATTATCAGGGATGTTGGGACCAATATCGTTCTTTGGTTGAATTTTCATATAATAACAGTTTTCATTCCATTGTACAGATAGAAACATTTCAGGAATTATATGGGAAGCGGTGTCGAACTCCAGCTCTCTGGGATGAAGTGGGTGAAAGGAAGTTGATGGGACCAGAATTGGTAGAAGAGATGGAAGAAAAAGTTCAGCTGATTCAGAAGCACATGAGAACAGCTCAGAGCAGGAAGAAGAGTTATGCGGATAACCGGAGGAAGGATCTATCTTTCGAGGTTAGTGATCATGTTTTTCTCAAGGCTTCTCCTTGGAAAAGTGGGATGAGATTTGGTAAGAAAGGAAAGCTGAGTCCAAGGTTTATTGGAACATATGAAATTCTAGAGATAGTTGGATCAGCTGCATACCAGGTGGCTTTACCTCCGATTTTATCTCAGGTACACAAGGTTTTTCATGTTTCG
Source organism: Viscum album (assembly GCA_963277665.1). NCBI lineage: Eukaryota > Viridiplantae > Streptophyta > Magnoliopsida > Santalales > Viscaceae > Viscum > Viscum album. Next base: position 1,322,993,744 of record OY728152.1, on the reverse strand, counting down.
GTGTTGAGAATGTATATTCCAGATCCATCTCATGTTTTGAGTTCAAAGATAGTTCAGCTGGAAGAGAACCTATCTTATGAGGAACAACCTGTCCGGATTCTTGACCACAGGGAGAAAGTGTTACAGAATAAGGTGATTAATCAGGTAACGGTTTTTTAGAAAAACCACACGATGGAAGAGGCAACATGGGAATCTGAAAATGCATTGAGGGATATGTACCCCCATTTATTCGATAAGTAAATAAATTGCAGGGACGCAATTTTTAAAAGGGGGGAAGGATGTAACATCCCAAGTAAGTAATGAGTAATATAAATTTTTATCTATGTCCATTAATGAATTAGATAGTGTTTTAGAGGCTTAAAATTAAAATAAATCCAATCGTAAGCATGGAATACACTAATATTTCTAAAATATTGTTTTACTGCCTTTTGATGGAAATCCATTTTTAAATCTATATTTTGAAAATTTTATAATCTATTTTTTTCAAAATAAAAATATTATTTTTGATTGGGACATAAAAATATACTTTGTGTGAATTTTTGGTATTTTTCAGACAATGATCATTTTTTAATGAATAGTGAAAAATACTGCATTTTACATCAAAACTTCTTTTTAATCTAATTTATTTATATGATTAGATTATATTTTGAATTGGTTTTTAATTGAAATTATAATATATTTTTACCATTTAATCCAATGGTGGTCATTGGAATCAATTTCACTTTGAAATTGGACTTAAACAGGTGTCAATCTTTTGATACTTATTGTTTCATAAAAACACGTTATTTGTAATGACATCGGGAATTAATTATTAAATTAATTAATGTGACTTATATGTTTTGAAATTTGTAAAATAGACTTCATTTTTGAATTCTGAATATCAAATATAGCTTAGGGTGAATTTTTTGTATTTTTCTGAAAAACATCAATTTTTGATGAATAGTGAAACCACTAAGTGGTGTACTTATAAAAACTGATTTATCGTTTAAATGAACTTTTACCACTTCTGCGTTTTGAATTTCAAAAATACGACATACATGGTTGTCATTAAGAAGTAAAATGTGGTTCAATGAGATTAAAATAATTTTTTTGTGAATAGTAACTTTTATGTTCTTAATCGCGATTAGAGGTAATTAGGGTAGTTTAAGTTAAAAATAATGTTTTAATAATATGAGATGAGCTTGACACATGTCCTACCCTCATTGGATGTGTCATGGCCGTCCAATACAATCCATGAGTCAACCTGGGGACCCCATTGAGCCACTTTGGTTTGGAAATGACATAAATTACTTTTTATTTAATGATAATGTAAAAATGACACAAAAATGATATGTTTTACTAATACAAAATTTACAAGTAGTTATACAAGTCAGATTATTGATTATAAAAATTAATTTAAAAATAAAAGTATTTCCTACATCATAGTATTTCATTTATAATATTTGACTTTTAATAAATTAAATTATTTATGACATCATGTTGATACAACGATGACCTCATTATTTAACGATTTAAATAAAATGGAAAGATAATGTAAAATCTAAGACATACACATGTCCAAAACCTACTATATGAGAGTATTTCGAACCCTCGTCATCTTATCCTTGAAATACATCAATGTGGGACATTTAAAATCCGAAAATCTTTTGAAAATAAAGTATCATTTTGTAACATTACAAGAGTGCCCCTCCTCTCCTCTTATAAAAGGCCCCCACCTCTACCTCCTTACCCACAATCCCAAAGCCTTTGGCTCGGCCAACCCCTGCCCATTTTGGCTCTCCACATCCCTCTAATAATCCTTGAAGCATCACTATGGGCAGAAGTCTTCCCATGGTAGCCTTTGAGCTCAAATCTAAGAGAGTTACCCGATTTTAAGGTAATGTCTTCTTTTGAGTCCTTTTGTTTGATTTTGCTTCTCCAACCCCATAAACTATTTTTATTTTTTTCTTTTGTATCAACTCCAGTATCCTCAATATACTAGGATGTTTTTATAAGATGTATTCGAGCTACACTTACACACACCTACATCTAATGGTTAAATGACATACTGTTTCCGTGGATGGTGAATTTATGCCTCCCGAAATGATGATTGTTCAACATTATTTTAACACCTTCAAAGGTGGACATTAAGATGTCACTATATTTATATATGATATATAATATTTTTATGTTTTCCTTATGCTTCTATATTTTTCATTTTGGGCATTCCTTTGTGGTTTCTATTATGGATAAACGCGATATCTTCATTTAAGGAAGTGCGGACTACCGCCCCCTCAAAGTGATTTGATTCGTTAAATACCATATATGGGACGTATAAAGGATGGAACTATGATATTATATATGATATTATACTGGAATTATAATATAAATTTATATCATTATGATTCCATTCTATAAAATATGAAATAAAAATGAATGTAGCATTCATGTGTACGTACATCTTACCGTCTCCATGAATGGTGCATTTCATTTCGTACCTCTAAATGATTATGTAATATTATAAATGCATGTATATACTGGATATATATGATATATAAATAATGATTATAATTATGGATATAATGGATACATGAACAACATGTAATTATAAAGGGTTTATTTTTGTCTCAAGTACCAATGATCGTTAAAACGACTGTTATTAACTTAAATAATTACATATTGTTCATGTCATGGAAATAAGTGATATAAAAGGAATAGTGAACTTGAAAAATGTTCATAAACAAGTAGAAATAAACTCAAGTTTATTATTCAAGAGATTAAAGAACGACCGAGTCAAGTTGGACCCAAGGTATGGGACTTCGTCTCAATCTCCTTTCATTGAGGCATATTCTGTTTTATACACAATCCTTCTTTTATACGGTGTATAAACCCCTTTGACTTTTACGTTTATCCAAAATGAATCTTTTTTATACGAAGAATTTTAATAAACGAAAAAAGGGAATGTTTTTGTCGTACGTATGCAGCGAAAAAGACTTCTCTGCCGCCGTGACCATTATTTGAGTTTCAGCTTCCTCTACAAGCCATACCTTTTTTTAAAAGAAAAATAAATACCATGTTTTACTTTTCTTTTATTTCGGTATTGAAAATGGTTCTCATAATGTTTTTATATCAATGTGTTGTATTGATATATTGTGATTGAAAGGTGGAAATGTTATGTTTCCTTTATGCATGTTTTATGTGATACAATTATGTTGAGGTTCTTGGGCATTATTATGAAGACATGTGCTATCGTGATAAACTAAGGGCGGGTGAGCCCGATATAGCTCTCCAATGCATTGGGTAACACGAAGGAGTGTAACATTAAGGTTTCTCCGAAGAGATTTAGGGAATATATTGTGATGGGTATTCCAAACGTAACCAATAGGGTTACTCCCTATGTAAGAATGTTATGAATGCCTCAAGTTAACTTTATGTATTATGATTTCTTTGATTTATTCACGATTTGATGAGGCATGGTAAAGTGCTTATGTTTTATGGGTAAAGTATGATTTCATTCTTATGTATATATGTACCCATGTTTCCTTTATATATTTTTATATCCCTTACTGAAATTTTTATGCTCATCCCAAGTTTTTTTAAAATGATTTTCACAGTTCAAGGGAAAGGTACATGATATGAGGATAGTGTCAAGGAAGTGTCAAGAAAGAATCCATGTTTTATTTTAAATATGTTTCCATTGATGGTAAAGAAGAATAATATCTTTATGTAACTACTTTGTTTATATATGGAATGTAATTCATGTTTTATGATCAAATTCTCTAAAACTCTAAACCCGAAAAGATCCTCAATGTGTAATCTTGTAATAACTCAAGATTATGTACCGTTTAAGGCTGGGGCCTTATAATTAAAGTGAAATAATTTCCTTACCCTGTGACGATAAACGTCAAACTATGTATGTATGTTTTAATTATCAAAAAGATTAAATAAAACAACATAAACATATGTATTCTACCACCAAAATCCTTATTTTGTCCCTAACATGAACAGATGGACAAGAAAGGCTCCAAAGAGGTTGTTTTAACTCAAATAAACATCACTTCATCATCCATTTCATGGTTGATCTTGATGGACAAATATATGGTATGTCTATCCTTTCAGATGCATTTTCTTATAATATTTTGTTCCCTTAACATTATTTATTGGATGATCAGTATGTTATTGATTGGCCTATACTATGTTTTGATGGATTGAAAATAAAATTCACATTGGAAAATATCCATCACCTCATTTATCATTGGATATTATATTGTGAAAATTTTCATTAAAATTTATATTAATGTTATTTATTTCTATAGTTCATCTCCCTATAAATTATTCATTGATTTCTTCAATTTTTTGAATTGTCATTCAATAAAATTATAAAATCCCCAACTAAAAATGAATCGATTTGAAATATAAAATTTAAAGGGGTTTCAAAAATCCTTATAATAAATGGAATTGAAACTATGTTATGTATTTTGTGAATGATGGGATTATTTTTTCCAAACAAAATTTAATTATTGTAACACCCCAAGCTTCCATGGTACACTTCTCTTTCAATAATGTGATAACTTGTATTGTACACAAGTTCGAGATTCTATCACACTACGACCAATCAAAGTAGAAGTTATGAATAATAATACCTAATTTTTCTAATTATATAAAATTTATATTTCAAAATGGACTTCTTTTTAGTATTCAAAATATCGAAATTATCCTATGTTGAATTTTTTGTTATTTTCTGAAAACTTCCAATTTTCTATGAATTGAGAAAAAAATAAAAAACAAAATTTTAAATAAAAATAATTTATAGTGATAAATTATACTATTTAGTGGTTTTAAAGTATAATTATAATATATTTTTACCATTTTATCCAATGGTGGACATTAGAATTAATTTCACTTTAAAATTGGACATAAACAATTGTCAATCTTTTGATAGATATTGTTTCTTAAAAACACACTATTTGATTTGACAACGGGAATTAATTATAAAATAAATTAATAAAACATATATGTTTGAATTTTTTTAAAATATATATCATTTATGAATTAGGAATATCAATTATATATTAGGGAGTATTTTTGGTATTTTTCTGAAAAAAATCAATTTTTTGATGAATAGTAATACCACTAAATGGTAGTTAAAAAACTAATTTTTTGTTTAAATGAAATGTTTCCAGTTCATTGAATTAAATTTCCAAAATACAACATACATGGTTTCCATTAGTATGTAAAATGTGGTCCAATGGGATGAAAGTAATTTTTGGTGAATAGTAACTTTAATGTTTTATTAATCGCGATTAAAGTTAATTAGTGTAATTTAAGGTTAATATAATGTAATAATAATATGAAATAACCTTTACACTTTTACTGCCCTTATTTTATGATTCATGTCCGACCATGACAATCCATTGGTCATCTTTGGGAACCCATGAAGCCACATGGGTTAGAAAATGACATTAATAACTTTTTTTTAAAAGTAAAAATAAAATTGTCACAAACATGGGCTGTTTTACTAAAAAAATTATTACATGGGGTTTTATAAGTTAAAATTTCAACTATAAATATTCATTGAAAATCTAAAATTTTTTCCTACATCATGGTAACTTTGTTATAATTTTTAGACATTATAAAAATAAATTTATTTATGACACCATGATGATGTAGTCATTACCTCATTAATGAACAATTTAAATAAAATGAAATTATAAGGAATAATCTAAGACATAAACTTGTATAAAACGTTTTGGATGGGTCGATTTCGAACCATTATCACCATATCCTTTAAATATTTCATTTTGGGACATATAAAATTTGAAAAGAATATCATAATAATATAACATTTCATGACATTCCATGAGTGCCCCTCCTCTCCTCTTATAAAAGGCCCCCACCTATACCACCTTAATCACACCATCAAAGCCATTTAGCTAGGCCAACCTCTGCCCAAATAATCTCTAAACTTGCCTATCTTAATCCATGAATCCTCACATTGGGCATAAGTCTTCCCAAGGAAGTCTTTGACTCAAATCAAAAAGAGTTACCCTATTTTAAGGCAATGTCTTCTCTTATGTTCTTTTGTTTTATTTGTCTTCTCCAACCCCTTAAACTCTTTTTATTAATTTGTTTTGTAACAAAACCAGTATCATCAATATCCTAGTATGTTTTTATGGGATGTATTTGATTTACACTTACACACACTTTTGTATAATGGTTAAAGAACATATTGCTTCTGTGGGTGGCGAATTACTGCCTCATTAAATGATGATTGTTCAATATTCTTTTAACACCTATAATGTTGGCCATTAAGATGTCACTATATTTATATATGATATATATTATGTTTATGTTTTCCTTATACTTCTTTAATTTTCATTTATATCATACCATTATTATTTCCATTAGGGGTAAACGCGATAATTTCATTTTAGGAAGTGCGGAATATTGCCCCTCAAAGTGATTTGAATCGTTAAGGCCATATGTGGGATGTATAAAGTATAGAGTAGATGATATTATATATGATATTATACTGTAATTATAATTTACCTTTATATCATTAAGATTTCATTCCATTAAATACAAAATAGAAATGAAAGTAGTGTTCATGCATACATACGGCTTACCGTCTCCATGAACGGTGCATTTCATTTCTTACCATAAATGTTATGTAATATTATAAATGAAAGTATATAATTGATATATATGATATATATAATATCTAAATCATGAATATAATTCTGGATATAATGGATATTTCACCACATGAACAACTTGTAATTATAAGAAGTTTATTTTTGAATCAAGTACCAAAGATCGTCAAAATGACTGTTATTAACATAAATAATTATATAATGTTCATAACATGGTAATAAGTTATATAAAACGAATAATGAACCTGAAAAAGGTTCTTAATAAATTATAAATAATCTCTGGTTTATTATTCAGGAGATTAAATAATGATCGAGTCAAGTCGGACACGAGGTAAGGGACTTCGTCTCAATCTTCTTTCATTGAGGAATATTTTGTTTTAATACAAGACATTATTTTATACGGTGTATAAAACCCTTGTACTTTTACATTTATTCAAAAGAAATATTTTTTATACAAAGAGTTTTACTTAATGACAAAAGGTAATGTTTTTTTGTCGTAAGTATGCGATGAAAACGACTTCTCTTCAGCCGTGACCATTATTAGAGTTTCGGCTTCCTCTACAAGAAATATTTTTTTAAAATGAATAATAAATACCGTGTTTTACTTTTCTTTAATTTTGGTACTGAAAATGGTTTTGATAATGTTTCAATTATATCAATTTTTTTATTGATATCTTGTGATTGAAATGTGGAAATGTTATGTTTCATTTATGCATGTTTTATGTGATACGATTGTTTTATGGTTTATGATATGTTTAAAACATTTCATATATGGAATGCATTGGACTTAATAAGTGACGGGTCGAGCCCGCTAGATATCCTAGATGCCTTAGTAGGTCTCATGAGACAAACTAGTGTCTTGGCATGAGGCCTTGACAAAATCTTATTTTTATTATTAGAACGAGGCCTTGGCTACGGGGTTATGATAGTCTAGCATTATGAATTCTATCATTATGAAAGTGGTTATAGATATCGCATGTGATAATTCAACTAGTAGAATATCAATGTGAATAAGTAAATGGCATTACATTATTTTAATTTTTCCATATTATGTTGAAGTTCAAGATTAAAAGGATTTTGTTTTAGTTAAACATTCCCTTAAATGTTTATGTTTATTTATGAATGTTTCTTCGATAATGTTATCCTTATTGAGTATCTGAGCTCACCCGTTTTTATGTTTTATTTTTCCCTATATGTGAAGAAATATTTTATGACTGACCTGGAGGGATAGTCTGAAAGGGATATGATTGTGGACTATGGAGACTATGTTATTGTCATTTTTCACTTTATTATGTTATGTAACATTTATGAATGTATCTAGTGTTTCCAGGGCTACTAAACAAATCGGTCATTCGAGACTTGATTTTTTGTGATCATGCCAATGTTACGTAATAATGCACTAACTATGGTTAACTGGGGTTGGGGCATTATAGTCGATATTAGAAGAAGTTTAGTAATAACCTTAGAAGCTAGATTTAGAAAAACTCTGATTAGAGCACATAGCCCTAATAATACATTGAGTATTAGTATAAAATAACTTCCTAGAATTGTGGTATTATAGATATTTTGTGAGTTTTCTGAGCAATACATCCCTGTCTGGATACGATCAAGTAGAGGCAGATTTGGCACAGATGTACCTAGGGATAAAACATGAAAACACTGCTTTGAGCTAGACTCGAATGTGAACTATTGCACGACAACGGGCCTTACTTCACTCTTGGTTACGACACTCCTGGGGGATATGTTTAGGATAATTCACTATTTCATTACAAACCATTATGAAGGGTTTATGAGTATATAATTACTCAAATAAAATATTTTTTAATGGATTATATATATAAATAGTATAATTTATGTTATGTGTTTTACCAATATGGAATTATGTATTTCGATTCATAAACTAATCTCATATGTGAATTTTTTTAGAAATAGTGCCTAGTGGAAGGAATGGAAACTGTATCAATTCACGCACTCAATGTAGGGATTTCCCACCTACTCAAGATAATTATAATAGAGTTGGTGATACAACTAGTGCTGATCACCTTATAACCATACTATGACAACTCACTCAATTTAGGAATAATAACATTACTCGTATGGAGCACCCTGACCCGCAACGTGGAGGATCAATGTTAGACCGCTTCATGAGGCAACAACCACCAACATTTAATGGGAGTAAAAATCCATTAGTAGCTGAGAAATGGATAAAAACATTAGATATAATATCCCATGACTTGGGGAGTAGCGAAAGGGAAAACGTTTTCATCGTAGTTTATCACCTCACTGGAGATGGTGATAAATGGAGGTCATTGATTCAAAATAAAAAGTAAGATGAAGAATTATCAAGTATGGAATGGAGAGTGTTCAAAGATATTTTTGTAAAATAATACTTTCCTCATGACCATCGAGCAGATATTGAAATACAATTTTTATGTCTGAGGCAAATAGAGGATGATAATGTCGCAAAGTACGAGTCCAACATTACAAGGTTAGTGAGGTATGCTGCCGATTAAATACGTAACCTAAAAAGTATAATTGATCATTTCTTTGATGGGTTAAAACCGTTTCTCCGTCGAGTAGTAGTATCACAATCTTTTTCAACTTACGAAGATATTGTCTCGTGTTATATATAGACAGAAAAGGAAGTATCTAAGTCTTATGAAGACAAAGTAATGTAAGAGAAGAAGAGAATGGTGGAACATGTGACAGATAAAGGGAAAATGGGAAAGAAGGATTTTCCATTATGTGATAATTGTGGGAAGAATCACCCTGGTACATGCTTAAAAGGAATGGGAGTTTGTTATAAATATGGAGAAAAAGGTCACCAGGCTCGTGATTGCAAGGGAATGATAGAAGCTATCAATGTTAGATGCTAAAATTTTAGGGAAATGGGGAATTATGCTAATGAATGTCCAAAGTGTCAAGGAAATTTACCTCAGAGAAGGCCAAGGGATGAAGGGTAATCGTATGATGTTACTACAGATGAATTTGAATAATTTTTTTTTTGGAGTCAAGAACTATATTATGGTTATAAGAATAATGTAAAATATATATAAGGATTGTACTGCAGTACATGTTATTTTCATTAAGGTTTCAATATGATGAAGGTAATCATATTTTTAGTATGTGACACTAAGAGAAAAGTTACTTTTCGTGGGGAATCTGATGTTAAAATTGATTTTGGAATTTAGAGACCTTTTAGATAATGTTTGGAAATAAGTATTTTGGATAACTATAATGGTTGTAATGGATTATGTTGAACTTTGGATAGTATTATTTAAGGTTAAAACATTTTGGATTATTTTTTTGGAGTATTATTAGGAAAAGGACAACCTGCAGGTCGGGGGATAACTTGTTGAATCGTATAAAGCTGCAGGAATCGAATAGACAACCATAGTTTGACAGACCTTTATTACCTACCACTATCTTAAAGTAAGTCCATATTTATTACAAAATAGTTTTCTTAAACTAAATGGTATGTGTTAATATTTGGAACCTTGTACGATTAGGATAAATATAATATTTTGGAGTTCTATTATCTTTTTTGAGTGAAAGATAGGTTTGTGGTAAAAATTTATTAAAGAATGAAAGTCTACATTACAAGTATTTGTATTTCCTTACGTTCGTAGTAAATCTCCTAAATAAATTCCCCAGCTGTATGAAAGGTAACTTTAAACAAAATCAATGAAGGTTAACATTTCCTACTATGGAATAAATGACCGTTTAACCAATCACATGTTTGTGACATTCTTGTAGTTAAATTTTTCGTAATACTATTTTCTAAAACTCTCCCTCAGACCATGATGGTTTTTTTCTCCTCCATATCCATGTTTTCATAGAATCCTAGTATGGGCTATCTCGGGTGACCTTTGTACTTCTCTTTCTTTCTTTTAATGTTATATTTTTATTGACCCTATATCTAATGTGGGTTTTCCAAAAAGTTATTTGCTACATTAAACTTTTTATTTTCGAAGAACAATTTCAAATTGCGAGGACGAAAATTTATTGAATGAGGGGAGAATGTAACACCCCAATCATGCACGATACGCTTCACTTTCAATAATGTGATAGATTGCATTATATGCAAGTTCGAGATTCAAACACACCGTGACCAATCAATTTATTAGTTATGAATAGTGATACCCACTTTTTGAATTTATTTAAATTATATACTTCAAAATGGAATTCATTTTAGTATTCGGAATATCCAAATTATCCTATGTTGATTTTTTTTTTGTAAATTTCTGAGAACTTCCATTTTTCGATGAATATAAAAAATACTTAAAAACAACATTTTTAATCAAAATAATTTACAGTGATAATTTATACAATTGAGTGGTTTTAAAGTATAATTAGAATATATGTTTACCATTTTATCCAATTGTGGACATTAGAATAAATTTCACTTTGAAATTGGACATAAACAATTGTCAATCATTTGATAGATATTGTTTCTTAAAAACACGCTATTTGTTTTGACAACAAGAATTAATTATAAAATTAATTAAATCAACTTATATGTTTGTAATTTTGTAAAATAGACACCTTTTTTTAATTCGGAATATCAATTATAGATAATGGTAGATTTTTGGTATTTTTTTGAAAAACTTCAATTTTTGATGAAATGTGAAACCACTAAGTGGTAGTTAAAATACTAATTTTTCGTTTAAATGAAACATTAAAACATATGTTAATTGAATTTCAAAAATCCCACATACATGGTTGTCATTAGTAAGTAAAATTTGGTTCAATTGGGTGAAAATAATTTTTTGTGAATCGTAACTTTTATGTTTTTTTAATCGTGATTAAAGGTATTAGTGTAATTTAAGGTAAATATAATGTTATAATAATTTGAAATTACCTTTACACTTGTCCTACCATTATTGTATGAGTCATGGACGACCAAGAAAATCCATGGGTCAACTTGGGGACCCCATGAAGCCAATTGGGTAAGAAAATGTCATTAATAACTTTTTATTTAAAGAAAAAATAAAATTGTCACACACATGTGTTGTTTTACTAAAACAATTATTACATGGGGTTATATAAGTTACCAATTCGACTATAATTATTAATTGAAAAGATAAAAATATTTCCAAAATCATTGTAATTTTTTTTATCATTTTTAGACATTAAATAAATAAATATATTTATGACACAATGATGATGCAATGATTACCTCATTAATGAGCAATTTAAATAAAATGAAAAGATAAGGAAACATATAAGACTTAAACTTGTCTAAAACCTATTGGATGATTTTATTTCGAACCCTTATCACATTATCCTAGAAATATATTTTTTTGGGACCTTTATAATCTGAAAATCATATCATAATAATGTATCATTTCATGACATTCCCAGAGTGCCTCTCCTATCCTCTTATAAAAGGCCCCCAACTCTACCACCTTATTCAAACCGTCAATGCCATTTGGATCATCCAAACTCTGCCAAAATACTTTCTCAACTTCCCTCTATTACTCCTAGAAGCCTCACATTGGGCGTAAGTCTTTCCAAGGAAGCCTTTTTCTCAAATCAAAATGAGTTACCTAATTTTAAGGTAGTGTATTCTGTTATGTTCTTTTCATTTATTTTTCTTCTCTAACCACTTAAACTATTTTTATTACTTTATTTTGTAATAAAACCAGTATATTATGTATACGAGGATTTGTTTTATGAGAAGGATTTTATTTACAAATGCACACACCTTTTTCTAATGGTTAATGAACATACTGTTTCTGTGGGTGGTGAATTACTGCCTCACGAAACGATGATTGTTCAGTCTTCTTTTAACACCTATAATGGTGGCCACTAAGATGTCACTATATTTATATATGATATATATTATGTTTATGTTTTTATTATGCTTATTTATTTTTCTTTTATGTCATACCTTTATGATTTCCATTATGGGTAAACACGATAATTTCATTTTATGAAGTGCGGACTACCGCCCCCTCAAAGTGATTTGAATAGTTATGCCCATATGTGGGATGTATAAAAGATGGAGTAAATGATATTATATATTATATTATACTGGAATTATAATATACCATTATATAATTATGATTTCATTCCATTAAATACAAAATAGAAATGAAAGTAGTGTTTATGCATACGTACTACTTACCGTCTCCATGAACGATGAAATTCATTTCTTAACTCTAAATGTTGTGTAATATTATAAATGTATGTATATACTGGATATATATGGTATATATGATATATAAATCAGGAATATAATTCTGGATATAAAGTATATTTCACCACATGAACAACTTGTAATTATAAGATGTTAATTTTTGACACATGTAGCAAAGATCAACAAAATGACCGTTATTAACATAATTAATTACATAATGTTCCTAACATGGTAATAAGTGATATAAAATTAATAATGAACGTGAAAAAGGTTCTTAAGAAAGTATAAATTAACTGTAGTTTATTATTCAGGAGATTAAAGAATGATCGAGTCAAGTCAGACACGAGGTAAGGGACTTCATCTCAATCTTCTTTCATTGAGGCATATTTTGTTTTAATACAAGACATTATTTTATATGGTGTATAAACCCATTTAAATTTTACATTTATTTAAAAGTAATCTTTTTTACACAATGAATTTTACTAAATGAAAAAATGGAATGTTTTTTTGTTTTATGTATGTGGAGACAACGACTTCTCTGCCACTGTGACCATTATTTGAATTTCGGCTTCTTCTACAAGCCATAACTTTTTTTAAATGAAAAATAAATACCATGTTTTAATTTTCTATTATTTTGGTATTGAAAATTCTTTTGATAATGTTTTTATTATATCATTGTGTAGTATTGATATCTTGTGATTGAAATGTAGAAATTTTATGTTTCTTTTATGCATGATTTATGTGATATGATTATGTTATGGTTTATGATATGTTTAAACCTTTTCATATAAGGAATTCATTGGACATAATAAGTGACGTGTGGAGCCTGAAATATCTCGTCAATGCATCAGTAGGTCTCATGAGACGAACTAGTGTCTTGGCATGAGGCGTTGAAAAAATCTTATTTGTAGTCTTGGTACGAGGACTTGGCTACGTGGTTATGATAGTCTGGCATTATGCATTCCATCATTATGAATGTGGTTATTGATATTGCATGTGATTATTCGACTAGTAGAATATCCATGTGAATAAGTAAATGACATTAGTTCATTTAATTTTTTCAATATTATACTGATGTTCAATTTTAAAAGGCTTTTGTTTTAGATATACATTGCCTTAAATGTTTATGTTTATTTATGAAAGTTTCTGCTATATTGTTATCCTTAATGAGAATCTTAGGTCACTCTTTCTATGTTTTATTTTTCGCAGTATGTAAAGAAATATTTTATGACTGACTTACAGGGATAATATTAACGGGATATGAGTGTGGACTATAGAGACTATGTTATTTTGATTTTTCACTTTATTATGTAATGTTACATTTATAAATGTTTCTAGTGTTTCCAAGGCTACTAAACTAATCGGTCATTCGAGACGTGGCCTTTTGTGATAATGACAATTTTACATAATAATGCTCTAACTCTGGGTAACTGGGGTCAGGGAGTTACAATGATGGATTTGGAAAATTATTTGAGGTATGTTCGGAGAAATATGACATTAATTGAAATTATGGAGACATGTGATTGTATTTCATATTGAAAGTAAAACAATGATTAAAACCCTTTTATTTTTTCATATAATTGAAATGGTAATACATAAATTGAAAATAGTAAATGGAAATGTAAATGATTATATGTTTTTAAATGAATGTTTTTTCCAATGAAAAATTTAATAATTGATCACATGTGAGATCAAACTCATCATAGGATACCTGGGACCAGAATGATAGGATATGACACTCTAGAAATTGATATATAATGGAAAATATTACATGAAACCTATTTGATATTATTATCCATGATTTTATATTGATTATTCCAATTCATATTGAGAATAAGGGACATGATCCTTCATGTTTGTGTTGTTATCAAGTAATTCTGAAGTGTGGGGATCCTTTATCCACAAACTGATATATTTTAGGGAAGATTATAAAGATTCCTGATTCATTTATATTTAAAATATATCTAATATGTTTCAATATTGTTCATTTATTAATGAATAATGATATATATATATATATATCAATTTATATATAATTTTGGATTTTTATATGTTATGAATTGTATTAAATCAATTGAAATAAAATAACCTTTTATTAAAAATTAATATGTTATTACCTGAAATATCTTATTTAATTGATAAATTTGTAGATTTTCATTCACTAGGACAGAGTAATGGAAGGCACCAATTTGAGGTGGTGGATATTCTTAATCCTTTGGAGATGTTGTTATGGAGGAGATCAGTGGAGATTTTATTCACTCATTTCATGTGATGTGTGGTATTTTATAATTTTATAGAATGATGTCACATTTAGTTCACTCTTTTGTTTCTTCCATCATGATTCTACTAAGGTTTTGGAGTCTGGATCATACTGACATATACCATTATATTCTTAAATTAGTTGATAAATTTTAGTTACCCCACATTAAATACATGTATATTACATAAATTTAATGTTAAAAAACAAAAAATAATTTCAAATCATGGACCCCATTGAATAGTGGAATGTGGATATTAAAATGTACAAGACATTTACAAAAAAATATAAAAAGTATTTTAATTATGTTTCCTCTATCATCATTGTGGTCCTCATTTGACAATTAGTATATGTAGTCACCATAGGATATATATGAAATAATGATGTTCACTAAAATCCCATGAAAATGTTAGATAAAGAGACGAAATAATACAACACAGTTGATCATAATCTATATCATCATAATATAGATATGGTTTCATAATCCTAAGCCTATGAGAAATCGTTATATAAAAGCATGGAATGTGTAAATAAATATAAATGATACATAATTTTTAATGGTAAACTATAATACATATTTGTGAACAAAAATTGAATCATTTTTAGGGATAACATATGAAAATAATCACAAAATAATCATTCATAAAACAGATATAATAATTTTCATTAATACTTCGCACTATTTCATTAGAAACATCACATTATAAAATACATTGTTGAACTATATAATTTTTGGAACACCTATCAGAACAAAACATTTATATAATGACAAATGACACATGGTATGTAAAAACATCATAGTCATAAATTAATTCAATGAATAGATATTGGTTTCATAATAATTTCATAAATTATAAATTCATAAAATTTGGGTTTCCTAATGAAAATGGAAATAACATAATTGGATTAATAATCTATACTCTCGAGTGAAGGAGAATAAATTTCAGGAGATGTAATATGTTGTTTTTTGGAGATAATAGTTATTTGGGAAAATCATTTCATATTACTTAAAATAATATTTCAAACATTTATATAATATAAAATAATATTGAAATAAAATTTGAAAAACATAACATGGATAATAATACCATGTAAGAGAGAATAACCCAATAAAAAAATTGGGTTTGAAAATACACATCCATTAAGTATAAACGCATCACAATAAAATCATGGATACAAAAAAGATTAATTATTTACTAAATAAAAAATAACATATATCTGTATTTGATTCATTATAATTTTATTAATCATTTAGATTTACATTATGATGAGTTATATAGTTCAATTTCAATGATCGATGTTGTTTAATTTCATGGTTTACATGATATTTTTATGATTTATATATGTATGGAAGATTGGTTACCATGTATATAATTTCATATAATTGAAATAATATGATATTTATGAACTATAAAACGATTCATAGGTTTTAACGGATACTTTTTCCTATATAAGATGATGATTAATTTGATAAATTTTTAACATTAATGATTTAAATTAATATTGTATGTTTTTATCATCATAATGTAGTATTGTTTAGTTATTTATTTTTATGTATATTTGATAATTCTATAAATAATATTTTAATGTCGAATTGACAATAATCTTCTACAATTATAATATTTTATTACCCACCATGAGTCTAGTTAATGAAAATGAATACTTGTAATTTTTGAAGATGATAAATTTACACATCATGAGTGGT
This sequence comes from Viscum album, assembly GCA_963277665.1. Classification (NCBI taxonomy): domain Eukaryota; kingdom Viridiplantae; phylum Streptophyta; class Magnoliopsida; order Santalales; family Viscaceae; genus Viscum; species Viscum album. The sequence continues at coordinate 1,322,977,008 of OY728152.1, read as the reverse complement.
GTTTTCATTTATAGAGTCAATGGGATAGAATACATGTATTTATAGAATAATATTCATTTAAAATAATTTCATTCATTTAAATATATGCTACTTTAGTTATCATGCCTCTTTGAAATGTGGATGTGATGATATAAATTGTATATAAAAGTAAAATCAATAAGTTATATAAAATATATTGAGGATTTTAAATCGTAATTTCATCTCCATGAAACCATAATTAAGAAAAGTTGATTTTGTATTTTTTAGAAAACAATCTCGTGGTCATGAGGGAGTATCTTCCGAAGAGGATTGTGATGACTCTAGACTAAATTTGTGGCTTTGGAGGTGAAAGGGGAGTAGTAGTTAATGGGATATATTTATATGGGATGAGTGGGGTGTTCTTTGGAGCATGTTGTAACGTTTATGATACAATAGTGGTCTAAAATTCATAAAATATAATAATATGATTAAAAATACAATATTAGATATAATTTATTTTTATTAAATGGGTAGAATTTTTAATTCATTTTATTTTCTCTTATGCATGATTATATTTAGTATAACATTGTGCTTAATATTTAATTCCTTAATAATCTACCTCATTTAATATTATTTTATATACACTTTTAAATACACAATATCTACATTTTATTCTCCTAAAAACACATTCTATCAAGTATTGTCATGTATGACACATTCTATCATTTAATTTACACCTAAATATAAATTTTTTCCTATTAAAATAAGAGTATTTTTTAATTCCCAATAATGATATTTCTATTAAAATAAACAGTCAATTTTATTTTCATTTTTTTAATTAGACGTAATTTTATTATTATTGAATGAAATCACACATTAAATCATCATAATATTTATCCTTTTTATCATTTAATAAATTATTTTCTTATTTTTGGAGTGAAAATATTCTTAAATAATAAATTCATGATTTATTTTTTTTCAATATATTGGAATGATTGAACTTTTATATTGTGAAATATTTTATATATTATTTACCCTACAAATTTCTCATTTTGTTTTTAAATCATCAAAATAATTTTATCACCACTTACATATAAATATTTTTAAAAACATGTAAATTTTATTTATATTTCTATATTATATAATAAATGATTAAATTTATTGATAAATAATGAATAAAAATTCTGTATCATATTTAAGGACATTTTATATTTATTCTTCTGTAGATCAAGTATTATATTTTGATAGACATATTATTTTTCATGAGCTGATTTAATCATATTTGTTTCTTTTTTTACCAATGTATACATATGTGATTATTTCGTTCCACAAATGATTATTTTTGTTAATACTCATTATGTACCTCACAAAAAATTAGTTTCACTATATAATGTAAATGTCATGAATTACTCATACTACTATTGAAAATTTAAAATCTTACCCTTTTCCTATTTTAGAAAACATTATGTATTACAAATATTAATTTATTAATATAACTCAAAAAAATAAAAATGACTTTTTTTGTAAGTATTATCATATTTATAACCCCTATTTAAAGGAAATTTTAAAATTACATATATTCAATATATAATTTCAACTTTTGTACATATTTATTAAGTAATTTACTATTTTTTAATATTATACTCAACTATTAAAAAATAATACAGCATAAAAAAACAATCAACATTAATATAAACACCTTAAATCAACAAAAATAATCTGACTAAAATAATAATGATTATATTTTAGGATTTTGTAAATTATTATAAATTGATGATACCATAAAAATGAAAAAAATTAACAAAATTACTATCATGAGAAAAAAATTTATCATTTAAAATAATATATGCAATTTTAAAAAAACAATGAATAATCCATCATGTTTATTTAAATGTTTATATGATCAAATTAAAATTCGATGTGAAAATTTTTATCTTGGGTTTTCTCAACAATATTTTATTTTTTATTTCTTAACAATTAAATAAAAATAAATTTTTAAACTGAATAGACATTGTAATAAATCATTTTTATATATATCCAATCCCACATAAGATAAAATTTTATAAGAAAACCCCACTTACCCAATAAGTAATTTTATCTATAAAGCTGATATAAATCTATATAATAAAAAAATTCACAAAAAATAAATCGGTTATAAAAACCTATTAGTAATTGGACATTACACATAAAATCAAAATACATAAATGAATAGTTCAAAAATATCAAATATATATAATTCAATACCAACCCATTTTAATTACATCTAAAAAATATATGAAAATAATATAAAAATCTTTTATAGCACCATTTTATCATCTCAAAAACAAATATCAGGTCATATTGTTTCCTCCAAAATTATTAAAACTATTATGTATTAAAAATATGCTTATTTATGTCATATTTATTTCGAATATAAAATGAAATATTTAGTGAATATGTGACATAGAGGTTATATACAATATATATCGTCCTATATATTATACTAATTGATCATATATATTTAATTTTAATCATTGATATGGTTCATGTTGTAGTCTCTTAGTGACCATATCTTTAATTTTGTCATAGTTATGAAAATATAATTTCATATGTACTCCTTATTCCATCATTTCTTAGAAAATGTGATATTTTAATTAAATGGCCATTAATAATTAATGATTAAATATTTTTCCAAAAACCTAATATTACATTTATTATAATGTCACAATATTTATGGAATCATTATAACTAGATATAGATTTAAAAATTTTGTTTTCCAAACAATAATGGAGTTATTTATTTAATCACTATAACTTATCTTATATAAAAGTTTCCAATGGTTACTATAAATTATTTATTATTTCTCCAAAATAATAAGATTATTAAAATAAATAAAACACCATCAAATTTTGATCTTAAATCATTAACAATTACATAAAAATCTATATCTACATATCCAATGTTTTCAAAAGGAGATGCGACCTTGCCCAGAAAATAAAGATCCCTTGATTAAAATAAAAAATTCCATCTTATATGATCTTAGAAAAAGAAGATCCATCCAAATCACTTTTCAAAGGGGGAAAACCCTCAGGGAGATTATCATACTAGATGAACTTAACACCATAAATTCCATTGTTTTCTAAACCATCTGCAACATAATTAGCTTCCTGATAGACATGAGTATTAATGTAAATCATAGATCGAATAGAGTCGATGCAGTTCACCAAACAATTATAAAGTTTCCATGATTGATGACAAGAACCTTCTCTGATGGAAGAGACAATAACAGTCGAGTCACCTACCAAACAAATATTATTCCATCCACGATGATTGGTCTTTTCTACTGCAATAATAATTCACAGCATCTCAACATTAATTAAATAAGAAATACCACATGAGCCATGGAAACAACCAATCACCTGACCATGATGATCCCTAAAAATGGATCCATTACATGAAGGTCCCATATTTTCTTTTTGATTCACTATCTGAATTATGATTCATCCAATAAAAAAGTGGTTATTTCCATAAAACATAAAAAGTTCCATATGGTGGTCAAAAATTGCCTTTGATGACAATTCAGGATACAATAGAAAAATCATGAATATAATTGGTGCAAAAATGCTTCTTAGGTAAGCTTACTGCACACATCCCAACAAGGATTTATGAGAATGTAGCAGTTAGTGAGAAAGACCGATTCTTATGAAGAACATGGTTCCTAGAAGACCATATATGATACAGCAACTCCGAAGCAAAAACATGAAATAAGATCATAAACATTGTAGAAAGTGAAAGATACTTTGATCTCTAAATAAACATTGTGATGGATGTCTTCATAGGGATTGAGACTTCAATGATATCTGCTAATTCCTTTAAAATTTATATAGCAGCAACACTGCAAATAAATAAATGATCAGCAGCCTTTATGTGTTGATGAAAAAGAACACAAGATGAACATAATGAGATACCATAATGCTAAAGATAACAATTAGTTGGTATCATTCAGTGAGAATTCTACAGACCAATTTAGAGTGAGATTGTCTGATGATGTTTTTATGCAAATTACCCATCCAACTTGTTTCCAAGATACAATTCAAAGAGAACTCATAATAATGCATTGAAGATAGAATACAGTTTACACAAGGCTCCCATCCCCAACAATCATTCCAATCTGAGAAGCAATGGTTATTAACAATTTTGATAATGTGGATCAGAAGACCCTCTATGTACTCATATTTATCCTTGATAATAATGTCCAAATATAGATTGTTGTCATCCATCACAAGATATATCAGAGGATTATACATCCATATGATTTTAAAGAAATGATGGGATAAATTTTTAAAAAATAACCATCTCGAATGAGAATCAATTGAAGAGATGATGTAGTGGAAAGCTTTCCGAACAGAGGAGTCAATATGATTAAAATAACCAATCATTATCAGATTCAAGAATTTTCCATGAAGAAAGTTTAAGTCTTACTAATTTCTTTTAAAAATTCCACTAGTGAAGGATGCTAGAAAAGGGTTATTAAATAGAAAAAGATGTTTAATACCCGAACCCCAAACATTATGCTGTTTGTAGTATCAGATCAAGGAACCATAGACAGCTTTCTTTTAAAGATGTTTCCACTCAAAATAAAATTCCTAAGAGAGGCATTGATACTTATAATTAGATAAATAGGCCATTTATAAATCAGAAAAGAGTACACAAATTTGGATATAATAAATGATTTAACCAAATAACACCTACCATCCATAGAGAGATATTTTCCATACCAAGTAGAGAGATGCCTTCTGTCTTCATTAATAATATATATGAATTTTCTAGCTATCGCATTTCCCCAAAACAAGGGACCCCCAAAATAATTAAATGGAAGTACCCCTCCTTAATTTTTAGCTCATTAACTATGTAATTATTCCTCCTTTTACTGATATGCATACCAAAATAGACAAAGGATTTCCCCGAGCTAATATATTGACTAGAGAAAGAAGCATCATGCAAAGGAGCATTTTTTATGTTCTTGATATTTCTCTTATCCCCCAATGTGAAAATGATAATATCATATACATAAAAAAGGTTGGTTGGAGAAAGCATACCTCTACCAGCATTAATATACTTCATCCTCCCATTTCCTGGCATGATAAAGTGGATTCTACGAATATAATCTTCTATAAATGAGAAAATAATTGCCAAAAGAGAGTAGCCTTGTCTGACTCCCCTAGAAAAATACAAAAAACCACAAGGGGGTCCATGGATAAGAATTGAGATATGAGTAGAGCATAAAAAGTTCTTCATCCATGTAATAATTCCATTTTATATATTTTCTTTAAGTACATATTCAAACGATAAACACTATATATAATCCGAATAATTTTTACTAAATAAATATAATAAATACAATAAAAAACTCATACATTATTATATTATCATGTTTTCATCAAATTATTGTTTTTTTCAAATTGAATATAGTATAGAATCATGATTTCCACCCCCTAAGTAAATATTATTTAGATGTTATTAGGTATATTTTTACTATGAAATAATTAATTAATGTTAATATTGGGAAATTTATAGGACCCAAAATTTATTAATTTTTTAATTTAGATGAAAACCAAAAATATGGTTTATCCTTAGTATAAAATACTTAGATATACCATTGTGATTATAAGAAATGATGATATAGAATAATTGATATTTAATTTTATTGATAAATATTTGAAATACTTAATTTAATGGATATATTATATGATTATCTTAATATATATTTTAATAATCTTGTTTGTGTATAATATGAGTGAAAATGTTATTGGGTTTGATTTTATCCTTGTATATAATTCATTTATATTCTTTTAAAACCCCCTAGAAATGAAATAAATATATATTTATATTCAACAACATAAACACCCTATAGATACTCTCAATTAGTAAATGGTCACATGGAATATATTTTTTAAATCATCAATATCTATTATGGAATATCGAATATATTTATTTATATAGTATCAAGAATATATATCAATATGAATTACTCATTGAAATCAATTCATTCAATATATGTATTCAATAACCATATAAGTAATATAAATGTTCATACTATATATCCACTATATTTTTTCTTGATATAAAATTCAATAATTATTTCAATAATGTTCTTGTTATTTAAATTTCATTCCACATCCGCTGTGGAAGACATTATGAAATGACATATTTTTTAGAATCAACAAAAAAATATTGATTAAATTAGTTATTCATATCTCCCTGTACAAACTCAAAAAATTAAGTATATATTTTTTATTGATAACCATCAGAAATTATTCCATAATCATATCATGTAATGTAATGTATGTTGTTATAGTATTACTAGAGGAATATGTTGTTCTCTATCTATATAAATAGTCAAAACAACAGGTAAAATATATAATTTTTTTATAGACTTTTTCTTTCAAACATTCATCCAGCTTCATAATAAAATGTCATTTATTATCTTCAAATTTAGATGTTTTTTAATGACTGTTGATTTCCATTATTTGTTTTGTGTCAAATATACTTAAAAATTGTAAAAAAAATATTTAATTAATCATTATTTAATTTGATATAAACTATATTATCTATGGAATTACTGACAAATACTCACTTAAATCCTCTCTTCTCACACATCTTAGTGTTCAACCTTTTAATATTGAGAATAAAAATTATCTATAATAATAATATGTTTTATAAGTGGTTAAATTATAATAATATATATTCTGAGGAAATATACAATACATAGATCTATAAAATCAATAATCTGGAAAATAAATGATTGTAAATTATTATTTTCTCCATTTATTTGGAAAAATTACTTTCTAAAACACATTGACGATGCCATATCATCAAAAATAAATCATTCAGATCGTCAATAAGATTTATTCTTGTTTTTTAAGAACATTTATCATATTGATTATCAATATTTTCATGATACAATTTGAAATTAAAATATTATATTCTTAAAAAGGATCTATTATAATATTCTTAAACTATATACCATAATAATTAACTCTTCAAATGAAATAAATAAACATTTTATATCCTCTAATTTATGTCTATCAAAATAATAATAATTTCAATAATGTAAATTCATATATGGATAATATAAAATTATTATATAAATGTATATGAAACAACAACCCCCACTCTATTATTATATTAGTGACTTATAATTGGTGTTAGGTTTGAATTTATACATTCATGGTTGGGGAATTAACAATCATCACATAGTGGTATACTATGGACCTATAATATCTGTCATTATAATTTAAATTTTAACATCATAAACATCATCTATTATATTAAAAAATTTCATGTTATCTTTACCATAATTACTAAGAACTAAACTTCATATTTTTTTTTCATTCTGTACCCATATATTTAATGATTTTTTTCTCTTCAGAACTAAAAAAAGAATCATTGGTATATTTATCCTTTCATAAATTCACGTATTTATTATAAAATAATAAAAAAATGTTATTACTATACCAAAATATATTTCCAATATTAAAATGTTGAGTTAAATTTTATATATTCACATATAGACTATCATTATTTAAAATGTTCATATATGTAAAATATTATTTTTAGCTCTGGTATAATTCAAATCATTTAATTTTATGTTTCCAAAAATTTATAATTATTTATATGTAAAATTTTAAAATTTCATAATTATTGATGTTCCATGAATTTTCAATCACATGTCATGATAATAACATGTAAAAAATCCCAGGAAATACATTATATTATTTTTTATTAAATCATAAAAAACTATATTATTTTCTTTTATGTATATTTTCTATATCATAAGTTTCCAAAAATTTCAAAAGATAACATATTAATAATTTTTTTATTGTAATTTCAATTGAAATGTGATATGGATGTAACATGTAGAAAAAAAATATATATATATTGTAGTAGTATAATAAAAATATTAAATCCATAATATTTAGGTTTCTTTTTAAAAATTTCCTTTTTTAATGACTCCATTATAATTTTAAAGCCCAATACAATACATGACCAAAACAAAGGAGAGGATAATTCAAAAGCTCAAGCACATCATAGGGTCGCTATAGTAGTTTCAATAACTCCATTTTATAGTTTTAATTACTTTCCGATGATATAATCCTTTTATTGATTTTAATAATAGTAAAATAATTTATTTCCATGAAATATTATAACATTTCCCTTATAATTTTCCAAAAAATATTATATTTTGGGTGAAAATTTATTTCTTATTGGTTATAAAAATATTTTTCCTCAAACAATAGGTGATCAAAAGTCATAATGATCGATTGATTAACATTTATTTATTATTTTACAGATGTATAATATAACTGATAGATTTAAAATATATACAATTGCATGGGACCATCTACACATGTGGTAAGATATTAAAGATAGATCACATGAAATTATATGTCCAATTTAATATCATAGGAATAAAATTTAACTAAAACACATTCTTATAATATAGAGATCGTAGTAGTGTTTCATCCATTCGTGACTGATACTCAACCTAAAATCTAAACAAATTTCTTCACTTTTAATTATTATTTAATTCTATTAATTTTTTTCTATTGTTTTTATATTTATTGCTGGTTGTTTGTGAGGAGATCTTGCAATTGTGATTTGGGTGATTATATTTTTCATATAACAAATTTGTATTACTATATCAAGGATCTATATCTAATAAAAGATATTCTATAAATATGATTAAACTATATGGTACTTCCTTAGGATAATATATATGAATGAGACTGATTTAGATTACATATAATTTTTATAAATTATTTTTTATTTTTATAGCTCACTCAAAAAACATAATAAATGATGTATCAGATGAAAATATATATCCTTCATTGATTTTAATTGTTTTAATTTGGATATTATAGTAATAGAAATATGTTATGTCAATAAAAGACAGTTTTCAATAGGGAATTCTTAAATGCATGAAAATATTTTTCTATAGAACGTAGAAAAAATGTATTTCTAACTATTACTAATTATGGAGTTATGTTAATTATTTTCAATATAGAGAGTATAGAATAAAATATGGTAATGGATATAAATAAATTCTATTCTTATATTGAGAATGTAACTAGCTTAGTATATGACCGTTGAGATATGGGATTTTCAGACCATGTTGATTTTTTGAAGGCCGTGAATGACAAGTATGACAATCTAAGGAATCATGAATAAATTTTCATTATTATATAATAGAAAAAGAAATTACATATTTTATTTCAAATAAATATTATCTTATTGACATTTTTAGACAACATACAACACTATAATGTTTTTACAATAATGTAAAACCAAGTTGACTGTGAATTACATACAAAAGATAGTTTAAACAAATTGTGACATTTTAATAAGAAATAATTATTTAATATTATATTTATAAACATGTCATTGTAATGTTAGGTATGAATATAACTAATTAAATTATGAAATAAATTTTTTATATGATGATATAAAATCATTTTTTTAATGTAACATTAATTAGAAATTTCAAAACAAAATAATTGAATATAAAGTTAATCATTTCCATATAAACTACATTTTATAGAAACAAATTCTTTTCTAGGGATGATATAAGGATGAATTAATTATTACTCATTAAAAAAGTTGTTTTCAAAAAATATTTTTTGTTTCCATCTGTAAATTTTTTAATACTATATTATTAATGTTTCAAAAAAAATTATATGATTATTTTTTATTTTATTCATTATAATTTAAAATTTATAATATGGTTAATTTTTTATTCTTTTCACAGACAACATGTTTTGTAATTTATAGTGAAATTATCAATTTTAGAATGAATGTTATTATTATTTATTGTTTTGAATAAAAAACAATTTATAGTAATATGGTGTCACAATAAAAATATGTTAAATTATTTATGTAATTATCATATTCATGTCATTTATTTGTTTTTATAGTGTATTTTGTTAAAAAGATATTTTAAACTTAAGAACAATTTTTTGTTTCACTGATTTCTCATCAGGTCTATAGGAATAATTTTTATTTTATTTTTTAACTTTCATTGAATGATAATTTTTAAAAAGGAATAAATTTTTTAATTATAAATAATTTAAATTATATAACGTGGAATAATTAAATTTTAAAAACAAAAAATAGATTATAATTTATTATTATGATCAAGGTAATAATGGAATTACCAATTCAACTAATAACATATGGTGTAATAATGACCCAAAAAATTACCATAATCATTGGAAGAAAATATTTCAAATTAATATATTTCATGAAAATTTATTTTTCTTATTGGAACCATGTGTGATGTGAAAATTTTCAGTATAACATTTTTTAAAAAAAAATTACAAGCAGGCCATTCACCTGAATTATAATATGAAACCCCTCTCTATCATTCTACAAGATTGAAAAAAACCTTTATCCATCTACTGAGAATCTAACATCCTAATATTCCTTTTATCATCCAGTAATCATTATTTTGGAATGAATATCATGATATGAATTTGTTTGGTGAAAACAAAATGATTTTTTTCCAAAGAATATATAACATCCTATACCTAACATTGTATTATATTAATTCATAATTCATAATAATTTATTCTAAAAAATTGATCATATAATAACGTAAATAAATTATATTTATTGATATGTCATAATGTTAATGTAAAAAACCAAAAAAAAATTATCCTTTTACATAAATTATTTTATGAATTCATATATCATGCGTATAGTAGTCTACTGCCTCACAAACTGACGTAATTCATTTTCTATCACAACATTTAATGTGTAAATATAATGATTTAGTTTATGTTTTTATGAATTATATTTATGTAATATTTATCCTTTGGGAAAAATTTCGTCACATGTAATATGATAACATCGTATAAGTATATAATGGATTACCACCTCACGATGTGATGTGATTCATTTTCACACTGTCTAGTAGTTAATTAGTATGTGTTTACTGAAAATATTTTATTTTTATTATTAATGATTACATAATGTTAAAATATACCTTAACATTATTTTTTTAACCCTTATAAAAATTGGAACCCATATTTATGTGTATGGACGGCCAACTATATCAATGAATGATGTATTCCATTTTCAATTTTTTATATTTATTTACCTAAATATCAATATATAAAATAAATATTATAATTATATCAAGTATAATGAACTTTATATTACAGATAAAATATCATTTCAAGAGTACTAATGAACTAACCAATCTCAACATATATGACAAGTAAATCATTTGTTAACCAAACCAAACTTTTTTAATGAACTCTTAATAAATAGGAAATAATGTCGCAGAAGTAAATAATATACAGTATGATATATAAATATATATATGGTTCTAAAATAAAATTATAATAATAATATATTAATTATATTTTAGTTTGGAACCTATATATAAGAAGATAATACATATAGGAAGTTATATAATGTCTCTACTTCATTTATAGTAGAAAATTTCAAATTTAATGAAAATTATTTGAATAGTGTACATATATCCCCATTGTAATTACATATCATATATATCCTTATAATAATTATGTTTATATATTCAAGTGATGTTATTATTCATTGGTTCTTTTGATCCAGAAGAATACTTAAGCAGTAAGGGATTTGGAATAGCTTTTTACTATTGTCATACATAGTATATATTCACTACCAAATTATATTAAGCATAAAAAACACATAAAAATAATTAATATTTTGATTATTTCCCTAAAAAGAATTTTGATATAAATAACCATCTGATTATTTCCATTTTATTGGGTTTATTGTTAAAATGATTCCAAATCGCTGGGGGGAATTTTATTTATAATTTCCTTTAATGATATATATAATTTTTTTTGAATATTTCATCTTTAATTTAGTGAATATAAAACCCATTTATGTTTTAATATAAAATTTTTGATGATTCTCAGGATATTTAATATATCATTTTTTTTATTTTTATTCAATGGGAATACAATTAAATGGTACTAAAGTTGAGTTGATTTTATGATACAATCTCTATTTTTTTTGGGAATTATTAGGATTATGTTTTTTATGATAAATTATTATTTTCCAGATGTAATTATTCTATTAAAATTAATTTTTATCCAATTTTTATTTCATGATAAAAAACTATTTCTTCATTTTTATATCTTTCTATTTTAAATATTTCAAATAATGTTTTTTAATAATAATTTAGTTTATGAATCACTTTCTTAGAATCTTATTAAAAATAAATTATTTATAAAAAATATTTCCTAATTGATTATTAACATGTTAATTTTTTATTTATATCATTTTTTAGACACATTGAATTTTTTAAAAAAATTAATTGAAAGTGTGTTTTCATATTTCCAACAATGATCATTTTTATTTTACAATAAATTTTAATGTAATATATTTTATCTTGTATGAGATGAATATAATATCCTAAAATTAATAACATTATTTTATTTATCGAAAAAATTAAATAATATCAAGGTTATTTTAAAAATATAAATTTTGGAAATATAATTTTAAAATAATAAATGTTATTTTTATAAAAAATGGTTTATATGAATTTTTAGGCCCCCATTATATTTTTTGAATATTATTTTAAATGAAATTAAATTGAAAAATGTTTTTTTCATTGAATAATAATTTAATAGTGGATAAACTTTTTACCTTTAATAAATTTATTCAATTATTTTTAAATAACCCATTATAATTTATTTAAGTCATTTATAATGAAAAATAATTCAAAAATATTTTATGAATATTTATTTTTACAGTTTTTTATTCAATGGAATTTTATTTTCAACACAATATATTCATTTTTATCATTGAAAATAATTTCCTATATATGATGAAATCATTTGATGGTACAGATTGTCTTAGTTGGAAATGATCCTCGGTAGATATTATTATTATTATGATTAAAATATGATTAATAAAACAATTACACTTCAATGGGTTATTCAATAATATAATTTTTATGAAAATTTTAATATTAAACAAGATAATCCATGATTGAATAATGAAACTATTATTAGCAGAATATCTTTTACATTGGTCATGATGTTATGAAAAGTTTGTGAACCTCAAGTCACCATCGTGGTTTATAATATATTAAATTATTTATCATCTTATATAGCTCATAAATATGATATTTATTAATTGAAGTGTGACACCACTATCCACCAAAAATGAGTCAGTTAATTCATTACTGCTCATGATATAAAAATATGGAATAATTTCATGTGGGTTATTAAATATAGGAAATAGTTGCATTTGGAATTACTACAGGAAATAGGTGTGTCATTATTTACAATGATAAATAGGTGTGATTTCCTGAACCTCTTTGATAATGGTCTTGGTACATTACCTTTATGCATAGACTTGTTTTCTATATTTATTATAGTGAAACACATTTAAGAAATTATTTTTTGGTTCGTGACATATTTATTATTATTTATCACTATTTTAATCCATTTTTCATAAATTATAATGTTTATACCATTAATCATGTTTAAGATATATGATATATTGGGTATAAAAATCTTAATTAATGTTCATGATCATATATCATTCTACAAATCAAATATTTATATTTGTTAATAGATTGATAAATTGTTTTTTTCCGTATATAGTATCTGACATAATAATTTCTTATCTTGCATTCTCTTGTGTGTGATGAAATGTATTAGTATTATTTCCCTTGAAAAGAATTACATGTAATGACTAATGTGTGAGATTTTTATGATTCCTCATCATGTAATAATATTATTCTTATTGTATCAAAACACACTATGATATTACAGAACAATGAAAGGTGATTATGAAACTTATTATATAATCCTATGAAATGATGTAATATTTGTGTATTAAAATATTGGGTTGTTAGTGTTGGTATTATAGTATATTTTAGGAAAAATATTGAATCTAATATGGTATAACATTTTTGTGAAACAAAAATAGAAGTTTATGTAATAGAAAGTACCATATAATTTTAGTGAATGATAAAGATAGGTGATTTTTTAAATTAAATACTTTTCTATATCGTAAAAGTGGATGTGGCGATATTACATATTATACTAGGGGTAATAACTCTAAAAATAGTGATTTGAGCTTCCCACGATGTCACATAGTGAATGAAAATGGGCGTTGTTGTGCACCTGGTTTGACACACCCGGTGAATATTCTATGTAAATTCACAAAATCTTTACATACTATCATGAAGGATTTAAGTAGATAATAAAAATTAATTAACTATTTTAAACATAAGCTTCCCAATCATGAAAATATGGTGTCATTATTTAGACATCATATATGTTATTTATCATGGTTATTTGGTTTTCCACTATCATTACTCTTAATCACAATTTTATTTATTGTTCTATTAAATGGTGGAAACCTTATAGAACTCAGTAAATGTAGAATGCTATAGATAATGTGTTGATGATATTCTAAATGGGGTGATGAAATCAGTGAATCATATTTTTATTATTCCTAATTATTTATATCGATATATGGTTTACAAAATACACCTAAAAAGTCTCAAAATAACCATAGAAAAGATCGATTGGTTTCAGAGATACCTAGAGTGGGGGTGGCCATTGAGTAATAAAGACATAGATTCATATATTTAAATAATGTGGGATGAATAACCCAAATTAATTTTTAAAATAATGAAGAATATGTTTTATATGTATTGAATAAGAAAATAAAGTATCTAACTGGTGATGAAAAATTAAATTTTATTTATCAAAATAAAAGGAAATGTCGGTCTCCCAATTGTATTATCAATTGATGATATTTAAAATTTTGAAATGAAAGGGAACTTTAAAAATTGATGTCCCTGGGGGAATGAATGTGAATATAATCCTAAATCTGGTACAAAAAATTATCTTCCATTTTATTACATCATTTGTTATACATTATATGAATGAAGAAAATGTTCTTATGGAATATTATGATGTGATTTTTATTTCATTTTATATGAAATAAATTTTAGGAAATAAAGGATGAATCTTAGTTAATTGATTAATAATGAAGTGGAATGATATATGTATCTATGTATTGCAATTCATGAATTTTAGAATATAAATGATACAATATAAAATTATTTCTTAATATGATATTTAAATTTTGAATTTATTACAATATGGTGAATGATTTTTATTAATAATAAATGTTATTAAATGGAATGTTTCAATTTCTTTTGGAAAACAAGATTGTGGGATTATAATTCATATTATGACCTATATATTGAAAAATTGTGTTTAGTTTTGATAAAGTAATTATTAATATGAATAATGTAAATATGATAGTATTTTTTAAATTGTGATAAAAGAAAATATTTTCCAAAAATATGGATTATGATATTATTGATGGTGTTTATATCATTATTTCATTTTTAAAATACCACAATAATTTTTTTTAATTAAGATAAAAGGAAGAATGTATGTTATCAAATTTTTTTATGAAAATTAAATTTATTACAATGCTCCAAGAGAAAACAAGATATATGTATAGACATGTTTTTTATAGGATTATTAATAGATACATAATTTTTCATGTGGATTAATGATTTGTGAATTTTAGAAATTTAGTCATATTATTAAAAAATAATGATATAAATATTATTTATACATGGAGGATCCTTACGGAAAAATATTAATGATATGGATTATGCAGAACGTTGGATTTTATAAGAGAACCTATGATAAAAATCATTTTTTGTATTAAATAGAGAACGAAAAAATTAATTTTTAACATATAATGTATCATATTATCGAATAGTACTTATGTTATACTAATATTTCTCATTATATGTAAAAATAATAGATGATCTAGAAATTGATCTATGAAAATAAAGGGATGATGTTGTTATTGTTTTATTTAATGAAATCAAGTGTGAATATAATCTCAAAAAATTATCCAACACATTAAGAAAATAATCATATAATATTATATTTTCCTATTACCATTTTTTCTAATAAAATTAGTGTTGTTTTCAAAACATATTAATTTATGGATATATTTTAATTTACATTAACCATTCCATGTTCACTTTCCCTATCCAACATTATATCGGTGATTTTTTTCTCTTGTATTTCAATGTTATCCCTTCCTAATAATTTTAATTATTGATGCATCATTCATCATGTCTCAATAATATCTGACAATATTATTTGAACACCAATTATTGTTATTTTCATCCAAAAAAAATGA